>JADLSH010000378.1:75000-602500 GCA_016169945.1 Trachythela sp. YZ-2020 | reverse complement strand
GGATTAAAATGTTTGAGGCCTTAATAGGGGCTTTGTCTGAGCTTACCCGAGTTACCCCTGACGAGAAAAATCGTAGGGCATTAGCCAGCTTAATATATCGAATATCGATATACCATAATATAATATACCATAATATTGTAACATGGAACAATATCCCTTTAATATTGAACTGCCTACAAACATCAACGCTTTTAAAAGTGCTGCATTAGCTGCACTAAAATCATCGGTATAAATTTGACATGACACTTTTATTGTACATTTTTCTTACTTTTTAAAGTTTTTCATATTATAGTTCATAGTTATTGTATATACATATATAAGCATCTCCTAGTATAGTGTAAACTGATTTAGGAGTATCTGATCAAAGATTTAAATATTTAATAACTTGATTGTAGAAGCTTAAAGCAAGAGTTCAAGTTGTGCTGTCCTGTGGGATTATTTCTCTGTTAAGAAAATCAATAACGTTCACTGATTATGATGGATCAAATCAAGGCGTCTTCATGCACTTCAATATAATTTTTGCCAACGAATAAGCGCACTAAGAATTCAAGTCAAATGATACTGTCGTTCAATCAAATCAGGGCCTTTTTTAAGAAATCGTTAGTGGGGGGCCATCATCGAAAGGGGACGTAACAAGTAGGTGGTGTATTACAGGTGTGGGAAGGTGAAGGGGTGTATGGGGGTACTCCCCAGAAAATATTTGTATTCTTGAGTCTCTGTGTCTTGATTTCCTGCATTTTCAGAGACAATTTTTTATATATCCCATCTAAACGGAGCCAGTCTTGTTGTGAGAATACCATAACTGTCCTCTAAACTCAGTTTTTCCCCCCTTTTAGCTTATACTTTGGACAAAAGGGACCTTCACTGGGGGGGCCAAAATAGCTTACTGGGGGGCCAACATGGGGACTGGGGGGCTTTTACCCCTCCAGTACATTAGTTAAAAAAGGCCCTGAATCAAATGACGTGCAACAATGCGCATGTTCCTCTGTAATTAAGAATGGCAAATGATGTTGAAGAAAATACTAACTTTCTTTACTAACTTCCAGACAAAGGGTCTTGGCTCGAAACGTCGAAGTTCTTATTGTATTTTCAGGTCATAGTTTTACTCTACCCATCCGCCGAATCTTCGTTATACTCTACATATTGCTCAGCAAATTCTAATTCCTGTTCTGGCAATTCAGATTTATATCAACAATAATTATAATTTGTTTAGATAACTTATGAACATGTCGTCTGCAAATTAATTTGGATATGTAATATGAATTGGGACAAACCACATACATTTTAAATTAGAGGAATTCATAAGCTATTGAATGACGCGTATCCTGTTGCCATAGAGTAAACACATCGAAAAGTCGTAGATTTTTCACTCAAATTCGTTCGGTAGAAGCCGGGGGGAAACGTTCAGCCCGCGTTTGAGTTGTAAAAGTGTAACGAGACCATGTAGTTTGCGGATTTGTGGACAAAGAAAAATTGCCATACCGACAAACAGACCAAGTGGTGCTGCTTCAATATATTTTCTAACATAGTGATACCATCTGACCATCCTTAAAGTGCTTATATCACAAAAAATAATTTTTGATATTTAATAGAGAACAAAAAGTTAGTTAATAAGTTCTTTTACAGTTTTTAATTTTCGATTTTCGTTTGCGAGGTATATGCATTTAAATGGTGATTTTCGTGAAAAAAGTCGCAAATCGACCAAGAGTCTGGAACGAGCCTGTGTGACGTAACTTAAGGAACTTGTTTACGGCGCGCTATATGTATTGACTTATCTGGCTTAGAGAAAACTGCTAGTGGGACTAAAAAATAAATATTATTCCATCAAAGCTAACCTTTATGTTGCCCACAAAATATACCAGAAGACTCTGAAGGTGTACAAAATGTGACTGGAGTTTGCAATGCAGAATTGACTGTCAATGCTTAAAGCAGACATGGCCTAAGTACGGCAGACAAGACACAATTGCCTTCGTCTATTTGTGCTAAACCTTCGCAGGCGAGGACATGTTTACAAATTATAACCAAAATATATATCCAGAAATTCTGATTAGAAAAGGCCAACATAATAACATAGAATATTTGCGACGCCAACTACAACAAACATTCCAAAATATACAAGCCGACGTTTTAGTTGCAAAGAATGCCATATGAACTGTCTGCTTGTTTGCCGATATCCTACTGTTAGATCGTTGGCAATAGTTTGCAGACCGTACCTCCTCTGCGGTGGGCTAGGGAAATAATTAGCTTCTAGCTTCTCCTTAGTATAGTGAACGACAAGACGACGAAACGATTGTAGAACACTCGCCTCCCGGTATGGTTATAATAATAAATGGCTGAAATATAATGCCGCGCGCCATCATCTCCGGCCGCAAGTATCTTAATTATATTACTTTATAACTGTCTGGAATAGTAACAAGTCCTTGTTTGTGCCATTTTAAAGCGTTCTTGAACTATTTTTGACTGCGTATATGTAATATGATTTACATAGAAATGATGTGTCTTCTCTATAGTAGCTGCGAACACCGTGACGAGACTGATCTGTCGGGATCATGCTTATGCTATACAGCTTATCATGTACGTTTTGTACAGGCTTATATTGCGCAAATTTGACGCAGTCACTGCGAAAAGTACAAGGGGCATTCTTATTTCCTTAGACAACGTATTTAACACATTGTTTTCAAACATATTGGTGTTGTCCGACGGTTCTAATATACAGCCAATTCAATTAAGGTTGTCCTTTCAAAAGCGTAAACGATAAACTATGAGCGCACAATGGATGATGGGTTATTGTTTATTTAGACCAGTAAACTCGAAATTTTTTCTTTTAAACGATGTCTATAGGCATATATAGAAAACTTACGATAGAAAACCAACTTGCTACAAAAGCCTTGAGTTTAATGACCTAAATAGGCGATATCCTATCATCGTTTGATCGCTCAGAGTTTACGGTTCACGCTTTTGGAAAGACAACCTTTATTGAATTACCTGTATACAATCCGCTTGAAATGACAATGTTTACTTTTCGAGACAGGTCTTTGGCTCTTTGCGAAGCTTGTCAGTTGAGCAGTCTGAAGCGCTATCGGTTCTGGAATTGGAAATGTGAGATAAATCCACCACTGAAGAGCTATAATGGAAAACGTAGCCATACCAAGGCTGTTTTCCATTCTTGAAAATTTAAATTTCTCAAACACAAGAAATAAAAGAAGACTAGACTAGAGATCAAATAATCTATAATATTATATTATATTAAAGCAAACCATAGACGCACGCAGAGTTGTCACGCTTGTGCCGTGCGTTATTGTAATAATCGCCACGAAATTTCAGCCACACAGTACAGTCCATACTCATACTGGGTCTCTGCTGGGCTGTGATCTGGTCATCACTTTAAAATGGCAAAGCAATTCCTTTTTCAACTCAAAATTATGTTTTGCCTTCCTGATGAAGCAATAATATACTAGTCAACACAGTAAAAGAAAAGCTTCCGTCCCTTAAGCTACGTCACACAAGTGTCGCGCCAGGCCTTTTCCTGTCCTTTTCCTGCCCGCGACTTTTTTTCAAAAATAGCCCATTTTGCCATGTTTAAAGTCGTTTATCTCACAAACGAAAAGCGAAAACCAAAAACTGTAAAGGAACTTATTAACTAACTTTTTGTCCTCTATTAAATATCAAAAATTATTTTTTGTGATATAAGCACTTTAAGTGACAGGAGAGAGCTCGCTCCATACGTGAGATTAGACGAATTCAGGATGAACCAAGTCACCCCTGTCATGTTCTGTTACCTGAGCCTATATACAGAATTACAGATCATAAAGTGCGTCATGTTATCGAGAACTGAGAGACACAAACAATCTTTTTGTTGCTCGATCTTGTAAATACCTATGACATTTTAAAGTGACTTTTATATAGCTAATTACTGTGATTTCGCAATTTAATGTACTGTAAATAATTTTATCTTTTCTATACTAGCGCGGTGTAAATCCATTGTATTTTTTAACCTAAGATAAATATTAAAGTATTATTATTATTATTATTATTGACATTATTATTAGAACAATATTCTAGCCCGGATTCAATTTTCACGCGGTCTTTTTATAGTCTAAATAACGTATTTAACAACTTGTGAATTGAAATCCTGTTTCATATTACTCATGCAGGTACTGATGAAAATGTGGACTTAAAGTATTGAGAAACGATGTAAATTGAAATATCATTTGTTCCGACGAAGATGCCGGCTTACTGATCGAAAACTTTGCGGAATAAATAGACGTGCATGGCGTTGCCCACAAACAAAAAATATTGTGTATAATATTTCACTCGAAATATCCATCCACCTGAACCTTCTACATCAATTTCAATCGAGTGAGATGCAGAAAAAAACATCAACTAATAAATATCCCTAATGCCATAAAAATAAAGAAGAAACTTTAAAACGCTTACCTTTTGAATTTTTCTGCGTGCTCTGCCATGACCATCATAAGATGCCGGCGAACGTTTGTAGCCATTTCTGGTTCGTAGAATTCGTTTGAAGCCATTTCCATCTTCAATTCCACCAAACAGCAACAGGAAGGCCACCAAGATCAATTTCAGGACAGTTTTCATGATTTTACGCTCTTTATTCTAACGAGTTCCCTATTTCGACCGCTCCCAAACGCGCTTTGAAAATGTCCATCGAAAACAGCCCTTCTTATATCCGGAACTTTGGTGATGACGTATACGGATGACGTCATAAACCTCACGTTGGCCCCCCGCTCCTGTAAGAGTCACGTTTTGGGGTTTAGGCGCTTTTTAACCCCGGAAATTTGTTAATAGAATAGATCCCTGTTTACGAAAATTTCAGGTTGTGATTGTAATATTCTGTAACTTTATTGTTTTCGCGAACTTTACCCACAGTCACGATCAAGGAAGTTCGCACACGCTGGTTCTAAATCAAGGGACTGTATCTATCGGGTTTTTCTTTTTTTCTTTTTCTTTATTTCAAATTGCGTTTACAAGGTATGTACTATTTAAAACACGAGAAGGAGTGTTTTATCGGATTTAAATTTACACGACTTTCGAGTGTTTTAAATGGCTTCAAAAACGAGTACAATAGAGTGATTTCTATGCGTATTGTTCTCTATTTTCTTTATAGGCTAGGGTTGAGTTGCTTAGCCAATAATATAGACTCTGAAATTACAAATTAAGATTGAGATAGCTTTCTCCGGGGTTTACGATGTCAACTGGGACGTAAAGCCACTTGCGCAATAATGTTTCCTTTGATGTGGTTATAAACGTCTATTTACTGTTTGCTCAATTTATTGCAAAGGAAAATGCCGTTTTAAGTATTAGTATCCTTACTAAAATGAATTCGACGAAGGTAACTCGTGTGTTTCGAAAACCAAAAGGCGTAGAAGATGAGAAAGAGCTGTTGGATAGCACTATCCCTAAATTAACTCGGCACTCTACGAAATGGGCGTTGAAAATATTTCATGCAATGAATGGCAAATGGCAAGACAAAATCAAGACGCCAAATTAGAACAGTGCTCTTTTGCATTTGATTGCAATAAAGTGCAGAATTTGGGCATGAGCATTACACAGATGAATGGAGAAACACTGAATTTCTGGTTAGCTAAGTTTATCGAGGAAGTATGTAAACCAAATGGTGAACGATATATACCCTGCGAGAACCTTGTATGCTATTGCCTATGGTTTAAATGGACATTTGCAAGAAGAGTGTGAAGTACCAGTGTCAATTTGGGATAAGAATGAGACGAGATAAATATCGGCTTTTTCGTTCGTGTTATGTATTGATTTATTTTTACCTTTGTAGCTAGTTTAGAACTTGTGTGCATGCATGTAGTATAATATTATATTGCATTAAATGATTATCTACATTAATTTGCCAAGGCAAGAAATGGTAAATTTTCACGACCAATGTTCGGTTTACTTTGGGAAAATGTAGATATTTAGTGGGTTATAAGCTGCTATATAGTACTTAATTTTGTTTACAAGATCTAATATACTGAGATAAGTGTGATGATTAATGTTGTGTGTTAATAAACGTGTCCAAAGTCGATTAGATTTTTTGAATTTTTAATTAACGTGAAATTTTATACAGTATAAAATTTCACGTTCATTAGTATTCTTTATATAAAAGTCCACGTTAATTAGCATTTTCATTGTTTCATTGAATAACCCCATATTTCCCCTGAGACAGAATTCAAATACCTTCCCCTGGCTTGAAAGATTTTACCACGTATAAAACGCATACACGTGAATAAATGAAGAAAGGCGATTGGCTTATTTGTCTAATGAATAAAAATGAGTTTTTGAAATGTATAATTATACAATCTCGATACCCGTCAATCCGAGTCGATCTACAGCTGGTCAATACAATCTTCAATACAATATCAATCTAAATCAAGTACAATGTACAACTCCTTTTATAATACAGCGTTGAATCACGCAATCAGACGTTCCGTGCTTGGCTGCCAAAGCGTTGATAAGTTTATCTATACGCCAGTTCATAATTATGTTTTTGGCACAAACAACTAAATTGTGCTAATTAAGCATAACTTCCGCGACACGTACTCTTCCCTCTTTGATTCGCCTACGAGTCTAACGCCGCTGCTAGTTTAGGATTACGTCTAGGGTTATTGCTCTTACTTGCGAGCTCTTCCTCAATCCCATCTGTCCTTCGAGAGTGGCTCTCATTTCTAAAGGATATAATTTTTGAATCGGTCTGGAAATGCGTAAATGTTTACCCTTGGCGATGACCCTAACTTCTGCACCTCTAACTACCTCATCTCTACCTTTGATTAATCTCTCAACAACTGCTGTTTTCCAAAGTGCTCGTTTCTTATTCTCTTCAAACACTATAACAATATCTCCTACTTCTATTGGCTTCCTGTTCTCACAGTCTCACTTTCCTTTGCTTTATGAAACTCTCTAAGATCTGTTAGGTATTCCTTTCTCCATCTGTTCCAAAAGTGTATTAACCTAAGCGTCACATGTCTAAATCTCTTACAACAATTACTCTCATCACTTTTACAAGTTTATGAAAATGGATATTTTATTTTGTTTGAAGTCATAGTGATGTAAATGTAGTATAGTGTATTCATGTCAGGCAGGACTTAATTTAGGACTCTACTGATTTGTCCTGTTGTCTGAGCCATCAATCTTGTTATTGTAAAATTAATAAAAAAAAAATAACGTATGTATGACTATCCAATGTCAGTGTTTTTCCCAATCTCATCTCAAATGTATATACAGGGGCGGATTAGCCTACCGGGCTACCGGGCGATGCCCCGGTGGGCCCCCGCTTTTCTACAATTGAGGGCCCTTGATTTCATACTGTACAAAGACAGACAAAATCTCAAAACAGCCATCACACCGTTGTAACAAAATAGCAAAATACAACATCGTAGTTAACTAGCATATTTCTTTTGTTATATAGTTATTCTTCACTGCCATGCAAAATGAACACTAAAATGACCTGGTGTATGCATGTCAGATCTTCTCCAGAACGCAGGAAATGCCATTTTCGAGACTGCGGATTTCAAACCCCAGACCCCCTTTAAGTTTCTCTAGCGTGTTTAACCAGTGTAATCGTCCGCCGCCACTGCTACATTGTAAAAGTCTGAACAAAATATTACAATTTTAATGAATAGATATAGGAGAAGCAGACTACCGGGCTTATATCACAGTCAATCTTTTTAATTCATAGTAATCGCGTTTCTGTCGACTTGTTTCAATGACGTCACAAAGGGGGCCCTTATGTGTTAAAGCCCGATCACACTGATGGTGCTAATCCGCCCCTGTATACAGGGTGTATTTTATTTATCAATGGGCCTTGTATACTTTTGTATACACTTTAGTAGATCACTAGCAATCCATGTGGAGTATGTGGCTTTTAATAGGTGTTCATAGAATCCCTTTATCAGGGTTTCTATATCCACAAAAGTGGAGAGTAATAGTCCAAGTCCGTCAGTATAGTCGAGTTTAGGTAATGAGGGAGCGACTTGTGCAAAGCAGCACACTTCTGCCTTCGTTCTTAAAATAAAATAAAATTGAAATGATAATAATAAATATAATTGGAAATTCAACAATAGGTTAATTTATAAAATTAAAGATATAAATTGTTAGTTGATTATTAATTTGTATTTTAATTCCATTAAGGAAACGCCAATCACTGTGAACCAGATTATAATAGAAACCATGTCGACGCTTTGGTTTCTTTGTTACCATAGATCCAGTCTAGCTCTCTTCTCTGCCGCCTTTTGGTTTGACCAATGCTGCAAGGTGAGAATCCAAATCATCCAATCAAAAGACACTTTTTTAAAATTTTAAGGTTTGTATTTATATTTATATTTATATTATATTAGGGGAAACTCCCAACAGACCCCCGCACAATTTATATACTTAATGCAAACAAATTCAAATAGTGAGACCAACTGAATAACATTTTATATTAATAAACAAAAAGGCAATGACTGCCTTATTTAAACACAACGCGAATAGACACTCCATTTCTGTCAATATTGTCTTTTAGTACCATTGAGGAATCTCCAATCCAAGTGGTAAATGTCAAAATAAAACGGCCAGACATTCGATTTGGCTTCTTTATTATTAAAAATGAAATCCAATTGCCTTGCTCGTTTCTCCATCTTGTTGAGTACGTTCTGCCCATATTTGCGATGTCAGGATCCACTCTGCTATTATATGTGGTGAACCCAGTGAACTGGGTGAACCTCCGTTACCAATGAAGAAAAGAAACAATTCAAAAGTGTCTCTGTCGCATATTGTTTTTTTCCAAAATTTCAGTTTTATGTTCATTGGCCAATGTTTGAGTGGGTAGAAAATATCGCCATTAATTGTAGTGAGTAACTCTGTCCGTTTTTCTATATTAGCTTGCTTGGAAGTATTGTAAAATTGAGTGCGGTAGAGATTTAGGAATTGCTGGTTTGAAATATTCATTAGGTATATTGGTAGAAAGCTATAGATAATAAAATTATAATATATTGGTATGGATTGTAATTAAATATAAAGGTTGAAATGAAAATAAGTAATTTTGTATATAGTGTCATCATGATAATTGTATAAAATGGGATAACATATAGTTTAATAATGTGTGGTATAACACAAAATTACATTTTATTACAAGCTGTATTAACGTATATATTTTTTGTAGGATGGGATGATATAAAGAATATGAAAAATTGAAATAGAGAAAGGTTGGATTGCGCAAAAACCCGGGTGCTTCAATTAAAGATGAAACCAAAACTACAGCATTTGCGAAGGTAAAGCTACTGTAATTTTGCCCAAAGATTGTTTCGAAAAGAGAAACAATGTCATGATATCTTCAGGTTCCAAGCATGACAGGGAGACGTGTTTCTAACCTACCGGCAGGTGTAAATGTAGTATTATACAATTACTTTATGGTTTCCGTGTTTGGATGGCCTGATCCAAACACGCGGGAATGTTGCGAGAGTTAAGAAAAGCGCGCGAAATCTCGAGCCGAAGGCGAGTGATTTTGCGAGTGATTTTGGCGAGTGATTTTGTTCCAAGCTGCCAAAACACTTACTCTACGACGGAATCGAACAAAAAATTGGACAGTACAAAATGTATATTTGCCAAATTAGCATAGGTAATAGAATTCTGAAAATTTATTCTCGAATTTCTGAACATTTTTGCCCTAGGGGAGAATTGCTGCCAAAAAGCATTGCAAAGGCCATTCTGTCAAAAGATGAGTGACTGGATGGCATGGAGAACCGCTTTGGGATTTTCAAAACACTAATGGAAAGACAATGAAACATTCCCGTCACTGGATCGTGACACTATTGTTATAATGCTAAATAGTGGAAACATAAAAATAGTGGATTTATTATTTGCATAGACAATTTGGTTAACGCTGTTTACATCTTTGGTTACTGTTCTACAGGGTGTATAAAAAAAGTTAATTAAAAGTCAATAGGATAATTTCTAAAGGTCTCAGTTTTTTTGATACACCCTGTATATACATTTGAGATGAGATTGGGAAAAACACTGACATTGGATAGTCATACTTTTTTTATTCAGTATTAATTTTACAATAACAAGATTGAAGGCTCAGTCAACAGGAGAAATAGAGTCCTAAATTAAGTCCTGCCTGACATGAATACACTTTATAAAATAACATGTATATAACGCGTGTTCTGATTGGTCGAAACCCGTGTTTGGATCAGGCCATCCAAACACGGAAGACTATCGTGTTGTTGTTATTTTATAAAACAATTACTTTATGGTTTCCGTGTTTGGATGGCCTGATCCAAATGTTGCGAGAGTTAGCGCGAAATCACTCGCCTTCGGCTCGAGATTTCGCGCGCTTTTCTTGACTCTCGCAACATTCCCGCGTGTTTGGATCAGGCCATCCAAACACGGAAACCATAAAGTAATTGTATATTATAAAATAACATGTATATAACGCGTGTTCTGATTGGTCGAAACCCGTGTTTGGATTATTATTATTATTATTATTCATCTTATTTAAAAACGGTAGCCCTTCAGATTAAACTGCTTTTCAAGGGGCCGTTAGGATATTTACAAATATGAAAAATCTATTATACATACTGACTATATAAAAAAAGAAAGCCCATGCA
This sequence comes from Trachythela sp. YZ-2020, assembly GCA_016169945.1. Lineage (NCBI taxonomy): Eukaryota > Metazoa > Cnidaria > Anthozoa > Malacalcyonacea > Clavulariidae > Trachythela > Trachythela sp. YZ-2020. Next base: position 591,887 of record JADLSH010000378.1, on the reverse strand, counting down.
GTGAATACTATATATAAAACTTAGAATGAATCACGTATATAACTAGATAAATAGTATGTTATGTTAACCCTCCCAGACCCAAAAATTACTCCTTCGGATCAGAATCCGCCCCACAGGTGGTTGTCATACACTATTTCTCTCCAAATTGGTGAAATAGTTGTGGATTAAAGTTTTGAAGTTACTTATGGAGATCTCTTTGTAGTTGTTGGCAACATCATTTGGAAGATTGTTCCATGATGCAGCACCTCGATATGAAAACGATTTCTTCAAGAAGTCTGTTTTAGGTTTTTCCAAGGATCAGGCCATCCAAACACGGAAGACTATCGTGTTGTTGTTATTTTATAAAACAATTACTTTATGGTTTCCGCAACATTCCCAAGTGTTTGGATCAGGCCATCCAAACACGGAAACCATAAAGTAATTGTTTTATAAAATAACAACAACACGATAGTCTTCCGTGTTTGGATGGCCTGATCCAAACACGGGTTTCGACCAATCAGAACACGCGTTATATACATGTTATTTTATAAAGTGTATTCATGTCAGGCAGGACTTAATTTAGGACTCTATTTCTCCTGTTGACTGAGCCTTCAATCTTGTTATTGTAAAATTAATACTGAATAAAAAAAGTATGACTATCCAATGTCAGTGTTTTTCCCAATCTCATCTCAAATGTATATACAGGGTGTATCAAAAAAACTGAGACCTTTAGAAATTATCCTATTGACTTTTAATTAACTTCTCCGTGCATAAAATTCGATTCAATTGTGTTTACGCACCCATGGGTTCAGTATACAGGGTGAGTCAGAAAAAACGGACACCTTTCAAATTCAAATTAGCTGCATAGCGGCTGTAATTTGACATAAGTTGCCTAAATATCTCCCTTTGGGAGTTAAAATGCATTTTGATTGTGCAAGAAATTTGCATAGAACCACGAGTATTTGTAAAATACTCGTTCTGTGGTCAGTTGAACAATTTTGCGTGTTGTGAACAAGTAAATTGTGAAACGAGTGATTAATAAAAGGTTCTATGCAAATTTCTTGCACAATCAAAATGCATTTTTGCATTAATAAACCACGTCCTGTTGTCACATGGGAATTGACAAATTCCAGCTATACGTTCGCGGCTAATTTGAATATATGCAAAGTGTCCGTTTTTTCTGACTCACCCTGTACAGTATATGACGATATGACTAATTAGTTGACAATTTTTTATGCAGTTATGCTCCTTCGTACGATTTAGAAGCTATTTTAGATTCCCAGGAGCATTAAATCTTGTGCCTAACAACAATAGGTTAATTTCTAAAGGTCTCCTTTTTTTATACACCCTGTAGAACAGTAACCAAAGATGTAAACAGCGTTAACCAAATTGTCTATGCAAATAATAAATCCACTATTTTTATGTTTCCACTATTTAGCATTATAACAATAGTGTCACGATCCAGTGACGGGAATGTTTCATTGTCTTTCCATTGTTTTGAAAATCCCAAAGCGGTTCTCCATGCCATCCCGCCAGTCACTCATCTTTTGACATATTTTGACAGAATGGCCTTTGCAATGCTTTTTGGCAGCAATTCTCCCCTAGGGCAAAAATGTTCAGAAATTCGAGAATAAATTTTCAGAATTCTATTACCTATGCTAATTTGGCAAATATACATTTTGTACTGTCCAATTTTTTGTTCGATTCCGTCGTAGAGTAAGTGTTTTGGCAGCTTGGAAAAGATTCAAATACCGCGCACATTCGCTGACTGAGTTGCGTTTCCGATAAAATTTTCCAGTAATTTAGTAATTATAGTAATTGTTTTGTTTTGCGGAAAACACGTACCATATTTTTATATCATTTAGTAATTATAATTACAGTAGGGTTTCGGTGGTACAGTGGTTAGTGCATGCGTGACTGTGGTTTGATTCCTGCAATATGTAGTTGTCTGATTATAATTTCACTTCAGTCGCCGTATGTGAGAAGAGTGCTTCCAGTTTGGCTCAACCAAATATCGCAGGTTTTCTTCGAGTACACTGATCGGTTCCCTCCTGCAGTAACACTGGATCAATAAGGGAAGGCTTTTACTGGTCCTCTAGATACTGATAGAGCTATATCCAGTATAAATAAGGTTTAGTTTAGTTTCTGTTTCCTCTGTAGTAACACTGGACCTAATTGGACTTCCAGGGAGAACAGTTTAGGATTGATGGTGATATTCAGTACAAAAAAGTTAGTTTAGTTTATAGGTTTCCTCCTGTTGTAACACTGGACCAACAAGAGATGACCCTTACTGGCCCTCTAGGAAGAACAGTTTAGAATCGTGTGAATAAGGTTAGTTTAGTTCAAGCCAACAATTAGTTCTTACTAGAGAAAAAGTGATATAGAGCTTTCAATAAAGTTAGTTTACAATGAATGCGCTTAAATTATATAATTCTATCATCAGATTTTAAGCTCACTCGAAAAGGCGGGTGAAATTACGTTATTAAGGCGAAATGCTCCCCAAATCACATTTGCGTGGTGAGAAAATATCGAAATGTTAATTAAATCATAGAATGAAATGTACAAAACATGCTTTCTCTCTCATGTTCAGAGATATGATTGTTAACGCAAAATATGCTAATCAGATTTAACAGTTTTTACTTCGAGTTACTCTGAGTTTCACGTCTATACGATATTCAGGCGACGAGATGTAAAGTTCAACTATAATATGATCCTGTTTGCTGACGTTGATTTCCGTTCGAGTTGAGTTTGCGCACGCGTTCAAATTTCCCCCCAAGTATCGTTTCTGGTGGCACCGGATTTCGAAAAGGCTAGCACGTTCAAGAAACTAGACTTAGCAGCTTTCAAAATTCAGAGCTTCTTGTATGCAATGATGGCAAATGGCATGGCAATGCGCAACAACATCATCAAATAGGATATGAGTTACTTGAGTTTTACATCTCGTCGCCTGATCGCATACTGACGTGAAATGCAGACTAGCGATCTATTTTAATGTAACGCTTATCTCATGTAACGCTAAACCATCTGATGATGACGATGGTGGTGGTGGTAGTGGTGGTGGTGGTGGCGGTGATGGGGTGATGGCGATAGTGGTGGTGATGGTGGTGATGATGGTGGTGATGGTGGTGATGGTGGTGATGGTGGTGATGGTGGTGATGGTGGTGATGGTGGTGATGGTGGTGATGGTGGTGATGGTGGTGATGGTGGTGATGGTGGTGATGGTGATGGTGGTGGTATGATGATGGTGGTATGATGATGGTGGTATGATGATGATGATATGATGATATGATGATATGATGATGGTGGTATGATGATATGATGATGATGATATGATGATGATGGTGATGATGATGATGATGATGATGGTGATGGTGATGGTGATGATGATGATGATGATGATGATGGTGATGATGATGATGATGATGATGATGATGATGATGGTGGTGATGATGGTGGTGATGATGATGGTGATGATGATGGTGATGATGATAAAAGTGACAAAGATAGAGAAATAATGGTACTTTAGTCATAAGAAACACAAATGATTGATTTCACGAAGAAGAAAAATGAATCATTATGTATACACTTAAAATCAAAATAAAACAACGTTACACTTCACTTCGGTTTAACCGACAAATTTCTCAGTTTGATTTTAAAAGTTATAAAAAATAAGTTTACAAATATATAAAATAACGTCAATATAATAAACATTCACATTTCTTCGATATATTAATATAATAATATTGATTAAAGCCATTCTCATCCTCGTGTGATCCGGGTTTAAGTATCTACTATACTGACATACAGTGTCCTTGAACGTTGCATGCTCTACACGAATGAAAATCCCTTTCAAAGTTAAGTTATAACACTATTTCTTATATAGACTATAATTATTCTTGCCAGTTGCCAACAGTGGCGGAAATTCAGGTGGGGAGGAAAGCCTCCTAAGTTTCCGACAAACCCCCATTTACACTCAAAATATATCGGTCGTTTTCAGCCCCTTTTAGGTAGAAATTTCCGGCAATTTGTCTATTTTCTGTAAAGGTGTGGGGGGGGGAGCAGTTTCCCCACCCCATTGAAATTTCCGCCACTGCTTGCCAAGACAATTGACAATTCGTTACTATCAATCACATAATTTCTCATCAATACTAGAAGCTAATTTGTTCTTAAAGATTACTTTCATAATATTCGTCAAAATAATCGAATACGTCTCAAAATAAATGTTAAATATATGCTTAATTATGTTCTTCCGATGGCTATGGATTCCATCTTGGTCAAGGTTCTTCAATTGCTCATTTCTGAAAAGACGGAAATCGAATCGAATGTTAGCACAATTTACATTTACTACAACCATTGAGCGTTAACGTTGTCAATAATATTTGCTTTTCCCCCCTGTAGTAACACTGGACCAATAAGGGATACATGGATCTTACGGAGGGGCAAATCGCTGATTTAAATCTCGTACACATTCAGAAAAATCACACAAAAATCACGAAAAAATCACAAAAAAAAATCACATGATTTTTCAATCTCGTACACTTTTTAAGAGTTATTTTCCCCTCGGCCCTTACTATATGTTTCCCACTACACTTATAAACCCTAAGGGCTTATGAATATATGTCAAAGCGTGCCGTCTGATACGGTAGTCACTGGAAAAATCGCGCGATACCGACAGCGTCACACAACTATTATAGAAGACATGTAACGTTATGTGAAAAACCACATCCGCGTACGAGAATATCTCTACAAGGCACTTGTACCTTTATAGTCTAATAGTTGACAATACTCTCTCGTGACAGCGGGGTCACACGACAGCGGGGTATTACTAGCCTCCTCCGCAGGCATCGCCTTAAAATTGGCGGCAATTGACGTCCAAACTCATGAAGGTCATAAACAGTTTTACATACCATTTTCTAGCTAATCCGGCTCCAGTTTTCCTCCATACTAACAATAAGAGATCGCATCGCTAGAGATCAAGTTATTGATAGAGCTTACCCAGTAAAATCATGATGTTATTGTTTAGGTTTCATCCTGGAGTAAAACACGATCAATTTGAGCACACTCCTTGCCGGCTTGTGTAAACCGCGCGGTCGAAAACAATAGAAAGGGATTGGCACTGGACGTCAATTTCCGCCATCTTTGGCTTCACTTTTTGGACATAAGTTCTCACTCCAGATATATATATATAGAGCTCACTGGGTATTACTAGCCTCCTCCGCAGGCATCGCCTTAAAATTGGCGGGCAGAAATTATTTGCTGGAAAACAAATTTCATTTCTACCTACCCCGGGGATCCAAGATGCCTGCGGAGGAGGCTAGAGTATTACATAATTATCAAGTTATGTAAACAACCCAGGTACTCCGGCTCCAGGTTTTCCTCCACACTGGAACAACAAGAGATGGCTCTTACTGGACCTCTAGAGAGAGTAGTAGAACTGATAGAGCTATAGTATATAAGTATAAATATAGTTAGTTTAGTTTAGGTTTCCTCCTGTAGTAAATACTGATCAATATGAGATGACTCTTACTGGACTCTAGCAAAAAAATAGAGGTACAAAAAAAAGACCTTTGGCGTCGTCATGTGTATTATATATATTCAATCATACTGATGACAGATGATGGATCATTGATGGATTTTTCAATCAAGTTGGCTAAAAAAAAAAAAAAAAGGAGGGATTTGACGCGAATTAATATGTATGTATCCTATGTACCAATAATGGTATTACTATTATTTAATTAATGTTGATTAAATATTATTATTATTATTATTACATAAGTAGCGCACAAAATGCGCGTTATCTTTATATCAGACGTTGTCGGCGTGCGGAAAGTGCGGAAACTGTGCTAACAGCTAGAAAATTCCTGAAAATATTAGCCTTTAAGGTTGCTAATTGCGAGCTTTTTTGCCTTCAGGGGTAGCGCTACTTTCGGAGGGACGCTACTTGGGGGGTGTTAAACCATTCAGCACCAATGTCAGCCAATGCGCGCTAGTTTACTATATTACTAAGTCCAAAACAAGATTATAATTATTTCACTTGCGCAAGCGAAATGTTTGCGCATTAATGGGTAACGGTACCAGACTATCTGAACATTACTGAGTCAAAACAATTAAGATTATAATTATTTCACTTGCGCAAGCGAAATGTTTGCGCATTAATGGCTTAACCAGACTATCTGAACGTTGAAGGGTTTTTGTAGTTGGAAATTTCGAGCGAAAATTATACACATATTTGAGACCTTATGCATCAGTCCCGGGCTTTTTCACTTATTTTTTCTCTAAGTGTACAATTCCCTGGGGCTGGGCAGAAAAAGGGCAACAATGCCCCACCCCGGGGCAAAGAAATGATGACAAATGCCCGGTCCCGGGGCACACCAACACATACATTCGTCAGAATATAATGAGATAGAGTTTTACATTCTTAATTAAATGACGTTTTATGCCTTGTAAAGACGAGCAAGTTTTGCTTCACAAGTTCTATTTGTTTGTGTGTATGGCACAAATACTTTCATCCATATTCATGGCAGCGCACATGTTCGTTGCAGCTGCGGCAAAAAACTCAATAATTTCCGGATAAAGAGACAAATGCCCCGCCCAAAAGCAGATTATCAGATGGATCAACCAATTGGGTAAATAGACTAACTGCCCATGTCTCTTGTTAACCTATTAGTCAACGTTGCACCTTACTGTATTATTTATTTTACTCTGTCTAGTTTGTTCAATTTATAAATTATCGTTAGTCTCAGGAATTTTTCTTTCACGTTGGCGTTCAGAATTCTAGCTATGGTTCCTGCTATATAAGAGGGGGGTAATGGGGGGTTACCAATCCTGAAGCATGAAAAATAATACTCGATTATCTTGAAACACGAAAATAGTCAGAAGAGTTAAGACGGAACTGCCGAAGCACGCAAAAAGACAATTTTATTTGTAGTTTGTAACCTGCAGCAATCCTATCTAAAAGTCCTAAATCTTTTTACATCTCACAATGCGGTCGCTTCCCGTGCAGGCATGTTTCGCAAAGTTAAGATCAGGAATTTCTACATCTGAGTCACTGAAAAATAACGTCTGGGCCTGGCATCGTATTCTTTACGGTTTTCGTGATCTACGACATCTAATTCTGTCCAAATTTTGTTGAAAACGGAAAACGAATATTAAATAGGCCACAGACACGATGCACGCCAATGATCGAAACACGTTTAATAAAAAGCTATCGAAACGAAGAACGAGTAATAAAATTAGCTCGATACGAAGCACGAAAATACCCCATTACCCCCCTCACATAATAGACATGGTGTTGACAGAAAGCTTGCGCGAGGATAACTTACATAACTGCGTCTCGTGATAAGAGTGTCAGGGTGGCATGCCGATCCGCGATTGAAGCAATATGTAGGAATTTGCCCTTGGAAAGATCTGACCTTGCGGCTAATTACTCGCATGTATATATGCGACCCCAGATATCCACGCAGGTCATGTGTAGTTGGGATCTTACCCGTGTCTGTGTGACACAGGACAGTTTAGAACTAACAGAGCTATCCAAAGTTAGTTTAGTTTAGGCCTCCTCCTGTAGCAACACTGGGTCAATAAGGGATGTTCTTAACTGGACCTCTAGAGAAAACAGTTTAGAACTGCTAGAGCTGCTATCCTGTATAAATAAAGTTAGTTTAGTTTAGGTTTCCTCCTGTAGCAACACTGGGTCAATAAGGGATGTTCTTAACTGGATCTCTAGAGAAAACAGTTTAGAACTGCTAGAGCTGCTATCCTGTATAAATAAAGTTAGTTTAGTTTAGGTTTCCTCCTGTAGTAACACTGGATCAATAAGAGATGACCTTTACTGGACCTCTAGGAGAACAGTTTAGAACTGATAGAGCTATCCAGCATAAATGAAGTTAGTTTAGTTTAGGTTTCCTCCTGTAGTAACACTGGATCAATAAGAGATGACCTTTACTGGACCTCTAGAGAGAACAGTTTAGAACTGATAGAGCTATCCAGCACAAATGAAGTTAGTTTAGTTTAGGTTTCCTCCTGTAGTAACACTGGATCAATAAGAGATGATCCTTACAGGATCTCTAGGGAGAACAGTTTAGAACTGATAGAGCTATCCAGCATAAATGAAGTTAGTTTAGTTTTATATCTTCGTTGCAAGTAACGGTTAAGTTTCGACACATCAGAGATAGGGTTGTTCCCCATTGCACAATAATGCAACATGATACTCATAAAACTTGTTCGTTTTTTAAATTTTTTTCACTGTTGTCAAGAAAGCCGAGTTCATGACGATAAACTTAGCCCAATTTTTGCCCTGGCTTACTGACCAGACCACAATACATTGCGATGAAGAAAAGGTCAATCGAGAAATAAAATATAAGTTAGAGAATACATTACAGACATTATACATCATCTTATCCACAATTTTTGAAATACGGTAGAGTTTTTTCGTCCTGTAGCGTGGACAAAGCGAACATGTTTAATAAATTCTTTCATACAGTCTTTACACAAGACGATTCTACCATACTAAGTGAACACCATCTGGAGAGTTATTCCGAGTTATTTCCTAGCGAGATTATTTTAACAGAAAATGAAGTTCGAGCATGCCTGTCGGAGCTAGATCCTGGTAAAGCATCTGGCCCAGACAATATACCTAGCAGAATTCTCAAATTAACTGCCAATGAAATTGCTCCATCGGCCAGATTATATATGTCGGCTTTTTAACTTGTCCTTAAAACTTGGAGCTATCCCAACTGCATGGAAGGAGGCCAATGTAACACCGGTCTTCAAGAACAATAATCCTGTTTGCGTCGAAAACTACGCGCCAATCTCATTGCTGTGTGTACTTTCAAAAGTTATAGAAAGGTGTGTTTTTTACCACATCTATGATTTTATATCATATATAAATTACAGCATGGTTTTCAACAGCGTAAAAGCATTTCTACTCAACTGGTTCAGTTCTACCACATCATTTTGCAAGCTTTGGTTAAACGCAAGGAGATAGATTCAATTTATCTCGATTTCTCGAAAGCTTTTGATAAAGTGTCTAATCCTTTTTTTTGAAAAAGCTGGAAGATTTTGGGTTTCACGGTTCATTAATGTCCTGGTTCAAATGCTATTTATCCGGTAGAAAGCAGCGAGTGGACTTGAAGGTCAGAAGTCAGATTGGCTGTCGGTTACCTCAGGAGTCCCGCAATATTCCATCCTAGGACCCCTATTGTTTACCATATTAATGTGTGCCAAATCAAATTCTTCACAAATAGTGCATGTGTCTTTCATCTCTCTTCATGACTGGGATTCCTGTAGTTTGCAGTTGTCTGGTTATAATTTCACCTCAGTCGCATGTGACTGGTCCACCAAGTATCGCAACGCCTTTTTCAAACAATACCATTCAGTTCTAATAATTTGAGTTTATAGCTATGCATCGAAATTCATATAGCTTTGCCAAATTATATAATCCAGAAATGCCCAATAATGGAGTTTTGCTCTTAACAAACACAAAATTTCACGAAGCTTTTCCATAGGTCATATAGTTATAAGGTTTTTGTTTCTAATATGCTAGTTTCCTACCAACTGATAATTCTACAAAGTGCATGCCCTCAGGCTCATGCGTGATGCCAGACAAAAGGATTAACATTTTTGAGGCCTTAATAGGGACTTTGTCTGAGCTTACCCGTGACGAGAAAAATCGTAGGGCATTAGCGTTGAATGAAGGCAGGCTGTTCTCGTAAGGCATTGAATTCTCGGATAATTTTCTCGCGTAACTCATCAATATCGCGCGGTGGAGTTGAAAACACTTTATCTTGATCACATGGCGTCAAGTCCGATGAGCGAGATAGCCATTCAACATCATGACCTAACCCAATGACGCGGTTATTCCCAAACACATCGACGAGGCGATCTCTAACTGCGATAAGGCGATGTGCGTTGAGCCCACCAAAGACCCCGAAACCTTCCCTCCCAATACTGATTGTTAAAATCTTCAGCGAGTTGTGGGAAGACAAATTCATTGAGCATTCGAAGATAGGCAATTCCGTTTACATTCCCTTCGAAAAAGTAAAGCCCAATAATCAAACCGAGAATCAATATTTTGCACTCTTTACATTCAGCTTAGTGCTCGGCCATTGAAATTCTAACAATAGATTATTTTCAATAGTTTCCGGGGTTTTTGGTACACCCTGTACATGTGTATATATATACAGTATAAAATGTGTTATAAACTTAATTATAGAAGCTTAAGCAAGAGTTAAAGTTGTGTTGTCCTGTGGGATTATTTCTCTGTTAAGAAAATCAATAACGTTCACTGATTATGATGGATCGAATCAAGGCGTCTTCATGCACTTCAATATAATTTTTGATATTGTCAAATTAGCTAATATAAAAGCTAATGCCCATCGCTAATATAGACGATTAATTACTGTGATGTCTGTTCTGCCTTTTAATTCGAAAGCCTAGTGAAACTTTTAATGCTATTATTCTTTGTCATACTCTATCAATGTAACAAATCGCTTAAGTGAATATTAAAAGATTCGAATCAGTCATTTTTCTTTGGCGAGGCGCGAGTTTTTGATCTTCAGACCTTTCAGAATTAGATCGAAAAGCCGTAGATTTTTCACTCAAATTCGTTCGGTAAAAGCCGGGCGGAAACGTTCAGCCCGCGTTTGAGTTGTAAAAGTGTAACGAGACCATGTAGTTTGCGACAAACAGACCAAGTGGTGCTGTTTCAAACCAAGTTTGCGACAAACAGACCAAGTGGTGCTGCTTCAATATATTTTCTAACATAGTGATACCATCGTTAAGTGACGGGAGAGAGCTCGCTCCATACGTGAGATTAGACGAATTCAGGATGAACCAAGTCACCCCTGTCATGCTCTGTTACCTGAGTCTATATACAGATCATAATTATAACTTAAGAGAAACAGCCAAGGAAAGTGCGTCATTTTATCGAGAACTGAGAGACAAACAACCTTTTTGTTGCTCGATCTTGTATAAAATACCCATGACATTTTAAAGTGACATTTATATAGCTAATTACTGTGATTTCCCATGCGATTTAATGTACTGTAAATAATTGTATTTTTTAACCTGAGATGAATATTAAAGTCATATTCATTCATTCATAGCGAGTCACCGAAAACCATTAATAACACGATATTTTAAGAAGAAAATATACATGAATAGAAACTTTGATAGCCGAAGATCCAAATGATCATTTTTTAACGATGAAATGAGCCGCCGGCCGGCTTTATATAGACATCGCGCGCGAAATATTAGCCAGAGCCCATGCAATCGTTCAGTGATCTATAATTCTTTGCACTAAACTATACAAGCAAAACATTTCTTAGATACAGAATAACGCACAAACATAATATATCAGTGAACAATATCTCTATTTTAAAGCAAGAAAATTGTGATTAATATGAGTTGTGCTATGTTCGTTTTAAAAGAACGTCATAACTGATGGCGTGATGCCGGCCGCGATTTATGCGAGATCTCACAACAGGTATGCCTGCATGCATGTTCTAAAATTCGATTCGCCTAATCCTATTTGAAGCGAGGATGAAAATAAATATAGGTCTCTTTTTGGCCTTTGCCTCGCGATAAATGGAATTGTATGTTTTCATGATTATATTAATCACGCAAACGGCTTTCTAGCCCGGATTCAATTTTCACGCGGTCTTTTTATAGTCTAAATAACGTATTTAACAACTTGTGAATTGAAATCCTGTTTCATATTACTCAGGTACTGATGAAAATGTGGACTTAAAGTATCGAGAAACGATGTAAATTGAAATATCATTTGTTCCGATGAAGATGCCGGCTTTATACTGATCGAAAACTTTGCGGAATAAATAGACGTGCATGGCGTTGCCCACAAACAAAAAAAACAACTAATAACTATCCCTAATGCCATGAAAATAAAGAAGAAACGTTTAAAACGCTTACCTTTTGAATTTTTCTGCGTTCTCTGCGATGACCATCATGACATGCCGGCGAACGTTTGCAGCGGTCCCGGTCATGCTGTGGTGGTTTGGGATGGCGAATATTTCTGGTTCGTAAAATTCGTTTGTAGCCGTTTCCATCTTCAATTCCACCAAACAGCAACAGGAAGGCCACCAAGATCAATTTCAGGACAGTTTTCATGATTTTACGCTCTTTATTCTAACGAGTTCCCAATTTCGACCGCTCCCAAACGCGCTTTGAAAATGTCCATCGAAATTAAAACAGCCCTTCTTATATCCGTAACTTTGGTGATGACGTCATAAACCACGCGTTGGCCCCCCGCTCCTGTAGGAGTCAACCGAATTCTTATTGAGGTTTTACCATTAAACGTTTTCGGGGGTAGGCGCTTTTTAACCCCGGAAATTTGTTAATAGAATAGATCCCTGTTTACGAAAATTGGCAATGCATAGAGCATTTCAGGTTGTGATAATGATAGAATTGAGTTTATCGAAAATTCTCAACCACAAAAACAGCTGAACGACGGAAATGCATGTAGAGTGAGTTTCTATAAGATTAAAGCGAAGATTATATACCTTTATAGTTTGTTAAATCGACCATTGATAGGGAATTGATGTGGTCTGAAAGTTATACTAAGTTCCGTGTAAGGTTGCTTGGGGTTAAATGTAGTTGTCTCTTGTGGAACACAGGTAGACTGTCTATTTCAAGTATTTCGCACTACAGGGTATGTAACAAAACGAGACCTTTAGAAATCAAGCTATTGTTGGAATTGGAATGCCTTAGCACTATGCTGAACCCACGGGTGCGTAAAACAGAATTGAATTGACTTTTATGCATACCGAAGTTATTTAAGCGTACTTTGAGTCTGGGTACAATGTAAAACAGTACAAACTCGTTGCTCTGATATACAGTATACAGGGTGTCCCAAAAAAAAGTGACACTATAGAAATTATCCTATTGTTATAATTTGAATGTCTGAGCACTATGCTAAACCCACAAGTGCATAAACTTCTGCTTCTGGAATTTAAAATAACTCCTATTACCATAACTAATTAGTAATTTGACAATTTTTTATGCATTTATGCTCCTTCGTACGATTTGGAAGCTATTTTAAATTCCCAGGAGCATTAAATCTTGTGCTTAACAACAATAGGTTAATTTCTAAAGGTCTCCTTTTTTATACACCCTGTACAGGGTGTATAAAAAAAAAGTGAACCCTTTGAAATACAATAGGGTACAATAGATTATTTGAAAGAAAATGCAAATATGAAGTTCAATTTCAAAAGGTTCACTATTGTATTAAATTTCAAAGGGTTCACTTTTTTTTTATACACCCTGTAGAACACTAACTAGGCATGTAAGTTATCCAAAGTTGTGAACAGCGTTAACCAAATTGTCTAGTATGCAAATAATAAATCCACTATTTTTATGCTTCCACTATTTAGCATTATAACAATAGTGTCACGATCCAGTGACGGGAATGTTTCATTGTCTTTCCATTGTTTTAAAAATCCCAATGCGGTTCTCCATGCCATCCAGTCACTCATCTTTTGACATATTTTGACAGAATGGCCTTTGCAATGCTTTTTGGCAGCAATTCTCCCCTAGGGCAAAAATGTTCAGAAATTCGAGAATAAATTTTCAGAATTCTATTACCTATGCTAATTTGGCAAAGATACATTTTGTACTGTCCATTTTTTTTGTTCGATTCCGGCGTGGAGTAAGTGTTTTGGCAGCTTGGAAAAGATCAAATACCGCGCATATTCGCTGACTGAGTTGCGTTTCCGATAAAATTTTCCAATTATTTTGGCCGTGGTTTATGATAATCTGTAGTAATTTAGTAATTATATGTTTTGCGGAAAACACCGGTTAAACACGTACCATATTTTTATATCATTTAGTAATTATAATTACAGTAGGGTTTGGGTGGTACAGTGGTTAGTGCATGCGTGCCCTAATTCACCTCTGTGACTGCGGTTTGATTCCTGCAATATGTAGTCTGATTATAATTTCACTTCAGTCGTATGTGAGAAGAGTGCTTCCAGTTTGGCTCAACCAAATATCGCTGGTTTTCTTCGAGCACACTGATCGGTTCCCTCCTGCAGTAACACTGGATCAATAAGAGAAGGCTTTTACTGGGCCTCTAGGAAGGACAGTTTAGAACTGATAGAGCTATCCAGTATAAATAAGGTTAGTTTAGTTTAGGTTTCCTCCTGTAGTAACACTGGATCAATAAGGGAAGGCTTTTACTGGGCCTCTAGGAGGAACAGTTTAGAACTGATAGAGCTATCCAGTATAAATAAGGTTAGTTTAGTTTAGGTTTCCTCCTGCAGTAGCACTGGATCAATAAGGGAAGGCTTTTACTGGGCCTCTAGGAGGAACAGTTTAGAACTGATAGAGCTATCCAGTATAAATAAGGTTAGTTTAGTTTAGGTTTCCTCCTGTAGTAACACTGGATCAATAAGGGAAGGCTTTTACTGGGCCTCTAGGAGGAACAGTTTAGAACTGATAGAGCTATCCAGTATAAATAAGGTTAGTTTAGTTTCTGTTTCCTCCTGTAGTAACACTGAACCTCATTGGACTTCCAGCGAGAACAGCTTAGGATTGATGGTGATATCCAGTATAAAAAGTTAGTTTGGTTTAGATTTCCTCCTGTTGTAACAGTAACACTGCATGGACCAACAACGGATGACCCTTACTGACCTTCTAGGAAGAACAGTTTAGACTAATCGTGTGAATAAAGTTAGTTTAGTTTAGGCCAACAATTAGTTCTTACTAGACCTCTTGAGAGAACAATCTAGAGAAAAAGTAATATAGAGCTTTCAATAAAGTTAGTTTACAATGAATGCGCTTAAATTATATAATTTTATCATCAGATTTTAAGCTCACTCAAGAGGCATGTGAAATTAGGGTTATTAAGGCGAAATGCTCCCCAAATCACATTTGCGTGGTGAGAAAATATCGAAATGTTAATTAAATCATAGAATGAAATGTACAAAACATGCTTTCTCTCTTATGTTCAGAGATATTATTGTTAACGCAAAATATGCTAATCAGGTTTAACAGTTTTTACTTCGAGTCGCTATCCTTGTTACTCTGAGTTTCACGTTTATACGATCTTCAGGCGACGAGATGTAAAGTTCAACTATAATCTGATCCTGTTTGCTGACGTTGATTTCCGTTCGAGTTGAGACTGTTGAGTTTGCGAACGTTCAAATGTCCCCCCAAGTATCGTTTGTGGTGGCACCGCATTTCGAAAAAGCTGGCACGTTCAAGAAACTAGACTTAGCAGCTTTCAAAATACAGAGCTTCTCTTGTATGCCATGATGGCATTTCTTTGGAAAGTTTGGACGTGCGCAAGTTCATGTGCCACGCAAGCAGTCTAATGGAATGGCAATGCGCAACAACAACATCAAACAGGATATGAGTTACTTGAGTTCAGTACATCTCGTCGCCTGAAGATCGCATACTGACGTGAAATTCAGACTAGCGACTCTATTTTAAAAAGTAAAAATTGAGTTAATCAAGCTCTACCAACACCTGGTGTTGAGCACTCTTCAAGCTATTCGGTGCATTCATTGTTCCTATGCTGTTTGAATTATTATTATTTATTGAATCAGATTTAATTATAATGCGGTTTGGAGCGTAGGAGCCAGCACGCCACTGCTTTCATCTCTATGAAAGGGGCTCGAATCGTTGATTCTCTGGTTATAAGTTTGCCTTGGTCATATTTGGGAAAGTTCTTTCTAAAAATTAATGTTTGTATTTTGTTATTCTTGCTGTTGTTGTTGTCATATTGTTGTTGTTGTGTTGTGTTTTGTTTTGTTTTGTGTTTTTTTCTGGGGTTTTTTGTTTTTCTTTCTTTGTTCAATTAGATAATATTTACGTTATTTTTATATAGCAATAAATCTATTCTACATTTTAATATATACATAATTATATATGTTAATTAGTTAAATCCTCCTAGTATAGTTTAATACTGTTTTAGGAGTAATTCATTAAAGCATTAAAGCAAGGTTATTGTTTAATCAAACCATTTCATTTTTAAAGTTCATGGTTTGAGATGTTAAGCCTTTCAGTACGTCTGCACTTAGGGACTTACCGGCGGAGTGTTAAATTTACGACACACCTAAAACGGAAACAATAGCCATAGGTCGTAAATGACGTTTCAACAATCCGGAACAGAAAAGGACAATAGAAATGTTGTGTTCTTGAAATGTAACCACAGAAAACAAGCTTGTTTTGCAGAAGAGACGCGCGTCGATTGATTGACTGATTTGTAAAAGAGTACACATTTGGCTTGTGGCAAATTTGGCTAACGCCTGTTTGTAACGTTGCTCTCTAATTCACATGCCTAGTTACTATTGTTCTAGGTTACGAAAGTATGGAACGATAAAACTAAATATAACTATTAGGCTTTATGCTGGGTAGAACTATCAGTTCTAAACTGTTCTCCTTAGCTATGTAGAGAGCTATACCTTATCGTGCTTATGCCTGGCCCTTTGAATAACACTTAGCATATACCAATGGTGCCATCCAGTCACAATCCAATAATCGAAAATTTCCATTGTTTTTTCATTGTTTTTAAAATCCCACTGTTCTCCATGTTCATCCACATATTAGCATTTATGCCGACAGGATAGTATTGGCTATAAACAAGCCATTTATCTTTTGACATGTCATCATGAATGATTTGTCATTCCCATCAAAGTAAAACATTGCCGATGGCTATAATTTTCCTTCTTAAAATTGTTAAAATGAGTTATGGAATGCAAATTATAGCCTTCGGGGAGAATAGAGAACATTTTCAGGAAATCACCAATTAGCTTTCCTTCAAATCATATACTAAACTAAACTAACCGTATTTAAACTAGATATCTCTATCATTTCTAAACTGTTCTCGCTAGAGGTCCAGCAAGGGACACTCTAATTCCTAAATGTTCCGGTGTTACTAAAAGAGGAACCTAAACTTAACTAACTCAATTTGTACTGGATAGCTCTATCAGTTCTAAACTGGTCTCCCAAGAGGTTCAGTAAGGGTCATCTCTTATTGATCCAGTGTTACTCCTGGAGGAAACCTAAACTAAACTAACTATATTTATACTGGATTGTTCTATCAGTTCTAAACTGTTCTTCCAAGGAGTCCAGTAAGGATCATCCCGGATAAAACATGCGGTGTTTACTAGAGTCAAACTGCGAGTGCTCTTCTCATATGCGACGTACTGTCGATATCTCGGAAGTGGCGGCAAAAAGTCTTCTTAGTCTATTTGCCTTGAGGCATTATCATATGATACCATCTATAGCGTGATACGCACGTATTTGCGTCTCACGCTCGCACGCATAACAACATTTTCCTCGCGCATTTCCATCAAAACAATTCTCTATGATGATCCTTCCATGTTTTGTTCAATTCATGGCTATATAAAAGGACGTTATTGCTTACGTGTTGACCAAAAGGACAGAAGATGGGGAAACTTTAAATTTAATATCTTTTCAATCACGTACAATTTGTATTTTTGTGAATGAATTTTATGATCGAAATCTTACTGTAGGATTTCATTCAAGCATGCATACAAATTGTGGAAACTGTATTTCTGTGGCTTGATATCCGAAAATATTGGGGTGGGGGTAGGGTGCATGGCTCATAGGGAGTCATAGGCATATTTAACACAAGATATGCACTGTAATACTGCATTACTCGTATACTCACTCAATTTTAGTCTATTCGCGAAGTCGCAGGAAAGTCTGATTATATGTAAGTAATTCAAATCCATTGTTGAAAAATAATGCAGTGTTTTTACTATGAATATGTTCGATCAAAATCCTGCGGTTTTGCGCGCAAACTTGATGTATTTTTAAAAGAAATCCATACTCTAAGTAAGTAGGTCCCATTACAGAAAGGAACAGCGATTTACTGAACCGCAAACCGCGGCGGATGTGCGCGCCGGCCAAGTTCATGGCGGAAATAGTAGCACGACTTTTTAATGTGTTATCACTTATCAGATTAATGCAACTCATGTACCGACTTTTTGGTTTTTGTGGCCGGATGCTTGGTTTGGTAACTGGACTTGGTTTGGTAACTGAGAGCTATTTTTAAAAACCCCATCTGAGATGCGATTTCCGCAATTTTTCCTAGGCGATCTCTGTGGCAGATTATTTTCTGTTGTAAGCTCTAGTGCGGTAAAAACATATAATCTGTTTCGGTTAAATTTCTGACCATCGCATTTATAAGAAAATACTCGCTAAAATATTGCACTAATATTTTGATGTTATTATTAAAATATCGCACGTTTTCAAAAAGATATACGTCCATAAACTGAGTCAACTTTACCATTGAATTTCTCTTTTAAATACTGATTCGTTTGAGAGGTTATATCGTACACAATCGAAGTCGCTTATGATGTCATTTGAAACACTGAAAAAATTGGGTTGAAAAACGAGGCGTTAGTCGAGTATTTTTAGCATACTTTGAGTTGTATAATAAACGACTTCGAATATTTGATATAGCTTCTCAAACGAACCAGTATTTAAAGAGAAATTCAACGCGAAAGTTGACTTAATTTATGGACGTTTACTACCGTGATATCAAGACAACGACATGGTGCTGATTTCCTTTGTGTGAACCTATCTTATCTAACGTCTTGACATTGCCCTGTTTATTTTCCAACTGCAGAAAATTAATGTGGTTTAGTAAAATTATGGCCAATTATCGGTAACTTTATAGCTAAGTATTTTTTAGTGTTTATACGGCGTAAGTTTAATCAGCCGCATGAGGAGTGATAGATTATTTTTAGTGTTTTGAGTAGCTCAAGTTCACGAAAACATTTCCTTGCACTTATGGCCCGCAACAAGGAAAAACAAGTCATAAGCGATTCCTACATCACTCGAAACTCATGCAAGCTATGTATTTGCCTGAAGAATATGCAGTCCGTAGGTGCAGCAATAAACTTGAGAGGTAATGATTTTGTTTTTGCCTGGTTTATCACTAGCGAATCAAGTATAGAAGCATGAAAACAAATGGTTTTCTTTTAAAGAATTTCTTTAATTTCCTGTTGTTCTACCCCAGCCTATATGCCTGCCTGTCGGTAGTGAAAACCATGCAAGCTCTGATTTTATTCTATTTTTTTTACTTCTTTAATGCATATTGGAACATCTTTCCTCCTCTACTATAGCCATGGTAAAATTAAGCAGCAGTTTTTCAAGTATATTAAGGTATGTTAGTTGGGTATATGTATATAGATGCATTGGCTTCAACGCTCTCTAAACTTGAAAACAATGTAGCATTTCTATTTGCCCAACCTCAAAATGATTGAAATGGTAACATAATAAAGCATGCAATTCAAGTTTTAAAGAAGGCTGCTTGAATGAACTACTGTCCTAGGAATACTATATTCCTAGGAATGGATAAAGTTCTGATCAAGTCCTCAGAGGAATTAATGGATAAAGTTTTGATCAAGTCCTAGGACTGGATGAAGTTTAAGCAAATCCTAGGACTGCATGGATAAAGTTTTGATCAAGTCCTAGGAATGGATAAAGTTCTGATCAAGTCCTCAGAGGAATGGATAAAGTTCTGATCAAGTCCTAGGACTGGATGAAGTTTGATCAAGTCCAATGACTGGATAAAGTTTTGGTCAAGTCCTATAGGACTGGATAAGGTTTGAGCAAGTCCCAGGACTGGGTAAAGTTTTGATCAAGTCTAAGGACTGGATTAAGTTTAAGCAAGTCCTAGGACTGGATATATAAAGCTTTGATCATCAAGTCCTAGGACTGGATCAAAAGTTTTGATCAAGACCTATAGGACTGAATAATTTTTGATCAAGTCCTATATAGGACTGAATAATATTTTGATCAATTCCTAATACTGGATCAGTGAAGTTTTGATCAAGTCTTAGGACTCTGGATAAAATTTGAAATAGATTGAAATTTCAATCTTTTGAAAGAAGACAGTTTAAGTAACTATATCAACAAAATATTCCAAGTTTACAATATAATATAGAATATACTTACTTTTCATGTTATTCATTTCTTACTCATTTAGGTATATTACTTTAGCAAAAGCTAAGCATTCTGCAGTCCTCCTGGTGATAAAAGTTAATACAACTAAAACTGCCGGGTTTAACTCAAACAACAAGGAAAGAAGTTCCACGCAAGAACTAGATTTCAGTAGAGCTTTAAAAAATTATTGGTATCATATACAGAAACTATAAGGATCTAGTTTTCAAAGGTAATTTAGAATTATAAATGATTGTATCCGCTTTCAAGACCGCTCGTTATTATATGGCATTATATCGACTAAATCAAAGGTTGGGTAAAATGATTTTTACAGCTTTCCGTACACTCGGTTAAAGTTATAATTCTCTTATCAATCAGCCATCCATTCTGATACAAGAAGATAAATATGACCGCATTGTTTAACATTGACCAAATAGATCACAATCTATTTCAGGTTCGCGGTCTTCACCACGACTATAGAGTACAGTAGTTGCATGATGCAGCCTTATATTGTTGTATATTGTGGAGTCAGTTGTGGTTGGATTGCAAAGGTAAAACATCCTAGATCTGCCATAGATTTTGTCTTTGATATATCCATTGTTACTATATAAATACATGTGAAGTAGGGCTACAGAGTTTTGTTAATAATGATGATCATAAACCATCTTGAAGCTGGGTGAATGTTTTCAATTTATTCTCTTTGGTACCCTGAATCCCAGGTATAAATAATACACGGTCCCTACGCTTTCCAGAACAAACTTTAAGACTTTTATTCCTCAGAGAGTAACACAATAATATTGTATATATATATAGATTAATATATATCGGGACGAATGCTAAGATCGAAACGATGTCAACCTTCACAGACCATTATTTTAACATTGCTAACTTCGAGACCTTATCGATACTACAAAAATTTGCCGTGGTTTGTGTCTGCACTACCCAAAAAGATAAACCGGCCGACTAATTCGTCATTTAAGGAGATCAAGATTCTTTGCTAGGCAACACGTCGAAGTATTTCTGTTGAATTTAACGACTCCATAACAAAATCAACATAAGTTTCATTGCCTTCTTTCCTAAATCTTTCAAAAAGGAACAAGAACCAGTTTAAGAATGAGTCAACAGTTTTCTACTATTAAAATGGTTTAGACTGCTTTACGGCACCTTTAAAATATTAATTAGTCTTCAAACAATCAGATATAGCGTTGGCCGCGAAGTACATGGCATGGCCTTTCGTATTAGATATTTCTACAAGTCTCTCGTATTATAGATATCCTTATAGACTTACGATACCGAAACATAAATACGAAGAGAGAAACGACAAAATGGTCCTTCATAATTCTTTTGACAAAGTACCTTTGGTTACAATCGTTGACCGTCTTTTAAATTTTAACCTGCAGATACTATGTTTCGATATAATGACTGATGAGTATGATGGGCAAAGACCAACATTGTTAAATCGGTTTGCGTACACTAATAGTCTCTAAATTATTAGTAGATCTATCTGGAAGCTCTACCAGATCTATCAAGTATATAGGTAATATTCAAGTATTCTACTTGTGGTCAGTTTTGTCTGAACTCCCTTAAAAACGTGAAGAGAACTTCGACGTTTCGGGGGAACGCCCTTCGTCATGAAGGGATGAGTTTTAGCTAAGGCCTTCGCTCAAACGAACGTCGAAGTGTTTTGATCTTTTTCAGGTAGTTCCGAGCCAAACCACGGCCGATCTCTAAAATGTTGATTCTATGCGGCGTAAAAATATAGTTGTCTTAGAATGCGATACCATTTTCACTGGTAAATTTTGATTTAACTAACTAACTTTAAGGTTCTTCGCTCGAAACGACAGTCAACATTCGTACTTTTGTGTTTTATGACTGCAAGATTATCTAAATCCTATAAAAGCTAGCTAAAATATCTGTAACTAACCATTCTTTTTTCAATCTTTAGTGAATTCTGGAATAAATCCTTAATTCGTGATCAATTGATGCTTCTTAAAATACGGCTCTTCTTGGACCAACACCAACCAAATCGAAAGGAATGTACAGAATTTTGTTATCAATGACAATGAGTCTTCTGTTTCGAAAATCTGGCATAATATGGTCCATTTTACTAACTCTTTAGAAACTAATAGGCCAGGACCACCAATTTCAAAATGGACCTATGTTTTATAAAGATAGAAGATGAGTTTTACCTTTGTTTTCGAGGAAATATTGATAAATTTTCGTGTTCGTGTTTTATCAATGCTTGTTTGATATGCCAGTTGGAAACATGCCATAAATCATAGAATATTTTTAAGGGGTACTCTTTAAGATATATCGGTTAGAAAATGGGGATAATGGGTGTGTTTCAGTGGGGTGTTTAGAGAAACTAAAATAAATAGAGAAAATATGATAAAATTCAATGCAAATTATAGAGAGAAATTATCAGAGGGAAATACTGAAATGTAAATTTTGTATACTGTCCTGTTTAGGGCGTGGTGGGATTGCAACCCACAATGCATTGCAAGCATACGTCATGTGATTCATTCATGGGTATATTTAGATGACCTTGGAAGAGCTTTTTGGACTAATTTAATGTGATTTGATGAAAGGGACTTATGGTGCCAGACAATTATTTTTTCTCGACATGGGTGATAGCCAAAACTAATGGGTTTTTTATCTGTGTATATAACCAACAGCAAGGATTAACCCTCTATGATGCCAAATATGTTGGAATGGTTAAAAATAACATTGACCAACCGTATTGAGTAAAATCGGCAAGTTTCACTGAGCCTATCATGCAGCAGATGGTGGTCAACCTGCAGTTATCAATTCTTTTCATTGTCAATTCTTTTCATTATATGTAGTAGTCTGGTATTTGGAGGCAAAATAATTGAGGGATGTAGTTTACTTTTCTTGCTCCTGTTAGTTGACCACCATCTGCTGCCCGAAGTGCTTACTGAATCCCGCCTATACCGCAAGGTTTGGAGACTCGGTGGAAGAGCAATGCAACTTATTATCTATGTTAGTCTAGGTTTATGCAAAAATATGATTTCATACTTGTAAATCATGGCCGTCAATCAAGATATGTTCAGAAAATTCGGCCAATGTCTTTGTACTATCTTGTTGTTTATGTTTATTCAAACGTGTATATATTTCAAAAGATTTGTGCACGGTAAAGTCGTCTCAATATAAACCGTAGCTAATTATTGACGCCTCGAAATTTGCCCAGTTTCCACAGCCTGTCTCGCGATTAACTATGCTTATATTTCACAATAAATGGCGGTGTAAATAATAAATGAAAATGATTTTATTGAAGTCATTTGAAACACAGGAAAGTATGCAGGGACGTAACTTGGGTCTAAACATTAGGGGTGTGTGGTTCGTTTTGCCCGACGAAAGGGCGTGGTCAAGACACAACGTAATGGGGCCGGTCAAAATCAAAAAGGTTTGTGGGGCCTCTCATGCCGCTAGCGGGGATGTCTCACCCCCAAACCCCAACCCCCGCCCCCCATCACTAGGTACGCCCCTGAAAGTGTGTTGAAGAACAAAGATTTTGAGGTGTTTTAAAATCACTGTAATTAATTAAACGATTTCGATAGTTTGATATAACTTTTGAAATGAACAAGTATTTAAAGAGAGATTGAACGCGAAAGTTGACTTAATTCATG
Source organism: Trachythela sp. YZ-2020 (assembly GCA_016169945.1). Classification (NCBI taxonomy): domain Eukaryota; kingdom Metazoa; phylum Cnidaria; class Anthozoa; order Malacalcyonacea; family Clavulariidae; genus Trachythela; species Trachythela sp. YZ-2020. The sequence goes on along the minus strand of JADLSH010000378.1, from coordinate 568,329 downwards.
GATGTTTATTACCGTGGTATCAAGACAACGATATGGTGCTGATTTCCTTTGTGTTTTGCTTATGAATTATTCATGATTTGAGAAATATAATAGCATATCAGATATAGAAAGCTGATAAAATTCCCAAAATTGACAAATCAGGTCAGAAAATTTATCTGTTATTTGCAACCAAAATAATATTTATTTCGGTCAAAGTATTTATTTTACAGCACTTTAAAAACAACTTTGCTCCTGAATATCCCACAAACATTATGAATTCAATATGTCTTCGTTCTTGTTGAAAGTAGCTCCATCCACTTTTATTTTTGAGATCAGTGAGATCACCACCTAAAAGGAAATTTCCAGGATAAAAACATAAGTGACGAAGTTTTGCTAAACTTTTAAAAGTATATCGCTCGATAGAACACAATTAGTGTGTTAAGATTTTTCGTGGATAAAAATTTGTAGCGAAAACTATATACATATTAAACCTTAAAACCAGGAGTACTTAAAAACATGTATAATTTAAAGAATATTGACATCATTTTCTCTCTGATAGCTGCAGGTTGACCACGGAAGTTTCTTTGCATTTAAGGAAGTTTCCATGTTATGGAAACATTCCTCTGGAAACACATTAGTATTCAAGATGGCGAACGCTGGAGCATTTTTGGGCGTTATTGCTGTTATTGCTGCGATCGGTTTTAATTTCTCTTTGCATAAGATCGACGAAGGTAGGATTATGAAATTAAGAATATGTAGTTTAGAAATTGATGGTTTTGTTCACGATTTTTGCTTTGCTGCTTGCGTACACGCGTGTCCAAATTTGTATGCATGGACCACATGGTTGTACTTTTGGGGGCAGCAGATGGTGGTCAAATTCAGAAATATTGACACTTATAGGGGCAAGAAAATTGAACTACATCTCCCAATTTCCATTTATTTGCCACCAAATACAAGACTACCACATATAATGAAAAGAATTAACATTTCCTCATTCTGATAACTGCACCCATATGGAATGTACAATTTATCTGCTCCGGACAACATGTTCATCTTTGAGAATTGTGCGCCAAAAAGATACAACTATAGGTAACAAAATAGAACAAAACAAGCGTTTGTGCGCCGATTTGTGCGCCAACAAACACCGTTGTGCACCGGACATGTCCGGCGCACACTCCTTTTATTCCATACTGGTAACTGCAGGATAGTTCTTAGTGAAACTTACCTAACATACCATCAATAAGGTCATGGGAATTAAGGTCTCTGATTTGCGTCCACTAATTTTTCAAATTGCAAGCGGCATTTTTTCATTTTTTATTATTCATCATTTATCTCGCGGCAGTGCTTCCACTTTCAAATTCAAAATTTCCTCTTTCACTTGTAAAATGTCCTTAAATGTCCTTCAAATTTTCCTTGAAACACCAAATATATTGTTGAAAATGTGTCGAAAGCATTGAACATAAAAAAGTACAACTACATACCCCATGCAATACATGCGTAATACACCGTTTAACGGCTGTTTGGTGATTTGGATCTTGAATTTCTGTGAAGGATAGCTTTTTTGTGCAAATAATGATATTTTTTGTAAATAATGAAATTTTTACGCAGTAGCTTTTCGAGCACGCGGGCGGTGGACACAAATCAGAGACTTTAATTCTCATGGCCTAATGCATAATTTATGCATTATGGATACTAATACTTCTCATTTTCAAAAAGGTTATAGCATGATTTTGAATTTGATGTGGAAAGGTCATTTCCAAGAATTCACTGAAACTCAAAATTTTACTGAGTATAGATTGAGCAAAAACGTTTGGGGCATGGTAGTTTTTTTTTGGTGTATGGTATTTTGTGCACCAAAAGTTTGGAGAAATCTAGGATTGAGTTTGGTTATACTACCATTTGCAAGCAACCGTGAACTGTAAACGTTTTTCCATGTATGTTTATGTTTCAAACATACACATTAATTTGGCATTAGCTTTATACATGCTTGTAAGTCCTGCCTGTATTGTTTTATAAGTCAAATAAAGCATATTTTTGCTATCAAAATGATGTGGGTATAAAGCTTTCAATTATATAGACATTGTATGTAATATTCAGTGTAAAATAGATAAACAAAACATGTCTCATTCTTAAGCTTATAAAACAATATGGGTAGGACTTAAAAACATGTATATAAAGTTAATGCCAAATGTCTGAAACATAAGCAAATGTGAAAAAATGTTTGCAGTTAATAATACATAATAATAATACAGCGCTTTACATGTGCATGTTGAGTTAAAATGTTACCTAAACCTAAGTTACTTGTAAGAAAGTTTAAAAAGGTGCGTTTTTAAATGTCTTTTAAAAATTTAAAAACTCGGTTCAAGTCTTAAGTTGTCTGGTAAATTGTTCCATAATGTTGGGGCCAATCTTCTAAAACTTTGTCCACCTTGTGTAACCTTAACCCTTGGGATAAGCAAAAGGTTTTTGTCATCCGCTCTAGTGCCTTTGTTTTCACACTTTTCAAGCAATTCGGTTAAGTATTCTGGCGCAGTTCCTTGGAGACACTAAACACAAGCAACAAAATTTTGTACTCTTTCCTCTTTTTCACTGGTAACCAGTGGAACCTTTCCAATACTGGTGTGATATGGTCGTACTTTTTTGTTCCTGTGATTAACCTTGCAGCCAACTTTTGGACACTATATAAACTGTCCAAATCATTGACAGTTGCTTGCAAATGGTAGTAAGGTTTCATAAGGTTTATGGAGTTTACTGTTAAGCATGATTTTGCCAAAATCCCTAACTGTTACTGTGATTCTATCAAAATATTTACTGTCAACTGTGAATTTTACTTGTCTTACTTAACTGTGACTTGCAAAAAGGTTCCAATATATGCTGAGTTTTCCTTAATTTACTGTGATTTACTTGATTTTGGACCTTTACAGTACAATTTAATCTAGATTTTTATTAAAATATTTACTTATAAACTGCAGTTTTTATTAACTGTAGATCAGTCGATGTCAAAACAAGGAAATTTCCTTCAGGAAGGATATTTTTGCCTTTGGAACAAAATTTGGAAGGAAATTGGGAAATGATTTTTTTCTTATAAAGCATAAGAACAAGTCAATTTCCACGCAATTCTTGTGCAACACTGAAAATGCTGTCCTGGAGGATAAAACATCTGAAAAATTTCTGCGGGTGGACCCCCAGACCTCACCCCCCTATATGATTAATGTTTCAAACGTCTCTTCGTCAGAGTGAAGTCAAATTATTATCAAATATGAAAATCTGGTTAATATATGTTTGTTATCAATTATGGATCATCACTTGACAAAATTGACATCATTGCAATATGCATGGTGGACATATTACTCCCCTGTTTGCATTAATATTCCCCCACCCCTAAGAGGGTTAACTGTTCTACCACAAACACCCTCTTTGATATGTCCCAATCACAGTTGCTTGCAAATGGTAGTAAGGTTCCTTAGAAGTATACGCACAAAATATTATATCTTTGCTACATATATATATTATATATTGATTCATTCACTTTTTGTTTTCTTACTCTCAGGTCATATAGGAGTTTACTATAGGGTGAGTTTTAATAGAATCTTACTATTTTTGTGTTGCTTGAAAAGCACCTGTGTGTTATACAGTAAAACAGGTCATCCTGGGAGTGGTGGTGTGCGATCAAGAAGTGTGATTTATCTCGCACCTTGATTAGCTGCAATGCAAAATATATACCGGGTGTCCCAAAAAAAAGTATCGCTGTTTGATTTAATGTAGCGCAAAAACTATAAAAGGCAATTCACTCAAGTAAGTTTTACTCTATTCAAAAAGAGCTAACTTAAATTTTGGTATATAACACTTGAAGTTTGATGCAGTATTGACCGAGATACAGATGTTTGAAGTTGAGTAAGCATTTTTGAAATTGCTAAAATTACCATAAACGGCCCCATCAAATTTCTATTTGGTTAAACTTGATAAATATTTCTATGTGGTCAAAAGAACGCATGTACAACGATATTGTTCCAAAGACCAAGATTTGATCATCTGGAAATGCTTGTCTTTGAGCATGAATACATCGTCTTGCTCTGGAAACAATGCCATTAAGAGAATTTTGGATCAGTTCTTCATCCAAAGTTTCACATGCCAAAACAATTGCCTCACAAAGCTGTCTTCAAAGTTTTCAACTAAATTTTATGTCAATGTGTATATAATTTATTCCACTTTTATTCTCAAGGTTTACAAAAGACTAGCAAAATAGTAAATCTACTAGGAAATAATGTGAAGTTAAAGTTAACTTTATTGAAAATGACAATACTCGTGATAAAATGATAACTGTTTTCAAATAAATTTAATAAGCCGTTTTTTCTCGATTTTTCAATAATTTTAAAAGCGTACCACAACTTCAAACATCTGTATTTCGGTCAATATTGCATCAAAATTCAAGTGTTATATGCCAAACTTTAAATAAGCCCTTTCTGAATACAGTAAAACTTATTTGAGAGAAATACGTGTTGTAGTTTTTGTGCTACATTAAATCAAACAGCGATACTTTTTTTGGGACACCCGGTAGATTACTTCATGGTTGGTGAGTCGTACGATTTTTATTTACGAGTTGTGAAGGTCGCTTTAAACGAACGAGTGAGCGCAGCGAACGAGTGAGTTTAACAATCCTTTACAACGTATGTGTGTGTGTGTTTGTGTTTGTCTGTAAGGACAATAACTCAAAAAATATTAAACATTTTAATACAAACATTTGTGGAGCTACTGTAATGGGCATAGGCCAAGGACAAATCGATTAAATAATTTTTAAATTTTGGTTCAATATTTGATGAGAAATGTATGAGATGGAATGTGTAATTAGTGCATGTATAATGCACCAATCAATTCGAAGGTGTAACACCCCTCCGGGCATGGGTGGGGCATTTGCTGTCGCTTCAAAAAACCTCATATTTAAGCGTATGTACAACAAAAACCATGCCCTTTTGAGTTTAGAATAAAAGCATGCCAATTTAAAAGCAAGAGTGTGGAATTTGGCTTTCAATTTGAAGCTACACATTTTAAAAACCTGTCAGTGGGGCATTTGACCTCTAGTTGGACTTGGAACGTAGGGCATTTGGAACCAAAGAGTGGCCGGGAAATTTGATCATTGAAAAATCCTAAAAGTCAAATGCCTGGGTATATGCTCGGGGGGGGATCTGTGCATAATTTATGCACGATTACTTGAAGTTGTTTACTTGCAGAGGTATGTATAGTCCCTGAATGTTCTCTAGTTCTTAAAGTCTTTGCCTTTCCTCAGGGTGGTGCTTTACTTTCTGAAACCAGTGGACCGGGGTTTCATATCATGGTACCATTTGTGACATCATTCCGCAGCGTTCAAGTCACCTTGCAGACAGATGAAGTCAAGAATGTACCATGCGGAACAAGTGGTGGTGTCCTCATTCATTTTGATCGAATTGAAGTTGTTAATATGCTCAGCGCAGCTGAAGGTATAGCATTCACGATAACGTTTACAGAGTTTTGCCCACGGTCGACTGCACGTGGTGGCGGTGCCCAGCACTCTTGTCCCTAATTTTGGGCTGCCTGCATCTTAACTGCCTGCATCTTAACTGCCTGCGTCTTAACTGCCCGCGCCTTAACCCCTAACCCCTTAAAACCGTCAGCAACGCAGGCTACCCAGCATTCAAAGCTGACTGCTTCGCTCAGCACTCAAAAAGTAACAAATATGCGATAAAGAAACCTCTATAGTGGATTTTGTTTATGTAAACAACACTGTTGAGGATTATTTGGTGTAATAACTATTCCTCACCATAAATTGTTTTAATTTCTTTCATGTCTAGTTCATAACATTGTACGGAATTTCACTGCTGATTATGACAAGACACTGATATTTAATAAAATCCACCACGAACTAAATCAGGTATGTATAGACCAATTTGGCTATAAACGCTTGTTTATACCCAATTCACAACTTTGGATAACTCACATGCCTAGTTACTATTGTTCTAGTTTGCGAAAACATTGAATAGAACAAAGGTAACTAAGCATTAGAATGATCTACATGAGTGAATAGCTCTTATACATAATTCTAATGCTTAGTTACCTTTGTTCTATTCAATGTTTTCGCAAACTAGAACAATAGTAACTAGGCATGTGAGTTATCCGAAGTTGTGAATTGGGTAGCAACGACGTAAACAGCGTTAGCCAAATTTGTCTATTGAAAGATTTATAATAAACAAAAGTAATTGCATGGAAAATTTTAGTAAATATATATAATTATACTAGACCATTAATGGGTTAATTTAACACATTAACCTGCAAAATTGCACACGAATGTGTCCCGTTTTGAAATGGTAGTCGAACGTTAGACTTTTTAGTCATCCAAATCCCTTACAATTTTACTTGTCAAGGATAAAATCTTGTTCAGTAATTCACTAACCAAACTTTCAGCTCATTTCTCTTCTTCACAGAAAGCCATTTTTTTGCTGCAACTTGCAACGCAATTTCGAACACAGATCGATGTTAGGTGAAAAGTATATTCGCAGAGAAATTGTGAGCATCAAATATCTCGTTTTACTTACAGGCCTTAAAATATCGGTCGGTCACGGACATTGTCCGACCCATTCATGAAATTGTCCGACCATGAAAGAAACGCACCGGGCATTCTGTCCGACCGAAGGAAAATTGAGGTTTACCGTTTGTCCGACCCAACTGTATTGATGTCCGACCAAACTTTAACTTTGTCCGACGTAAATTTACCCCGTAAATGTTTATCAGAGCTGTTATGTGGTCCGCTAAGCGTGACAGCGGAGCCGGGTATTCGTTTGACCAGTCGCATCGTAAGTCAACGCAAGTTTACTTGCGATGACTTGCGTTCTCGGACGTTTGATCGGGCCTTAAAGTATCAATGCATAACTGCCCAACATTTAGCGTCAGTATACGATTTTAAAAGAATACATTTTCGCGCCAAACTAAACATAAGGCCATCGGACATAATTATAAAAATGTCCGACCCATTCTGAAAGGCACCGGACATTTTGACCGACGGCCCTGGTGACCGATATTTTAAGGCCTGTTAACTTTGCCGATATTTTTCTTGCTAAACATGCCCAGAAGGCAACAAGGAAATGAATGAGAATTATAATATGTCAGTGGAATGACACGCGGACCATGACAGGCGAAACCTGTGTTACATTATATGTAAATATTATTTACCGAACATATTGTACATTATACGTATACAGCTATTTCAATTAAGTTGTCACAGTCAATAGTCAAATGTACAATCCACGCGCGAACAGCAAGATATTTTTAGCTGTTTAATGCAGCCAATGAAGATAGACTGTGACACTCTCTTTTGTTTTGCCAATTCCCAGAGGTATACATGCATACTTATCTGGGTTTACATTTAATTTGTCGGCGACAACGCGTACAGGAATTTACAAATTAGCGACAAACGGTTGAAGTTTGTTTGTAGTAAGCTGCTTCTTTCACTTCCAATCCTATTATTTCTGTCAAGAAAATAGTTCTCCATCGTAAGTCTCGCCTGTAAGCCCACGCACAGGGTAATCTTTGCCATATCAAATTGATTGATTTAAAGAGCTGTATTACTAGTCTTGTAAATATATGCGAATATGGTAAATGCTCGCCACTTGCTTATCCCACGAAGCGATTTATAATACATTTTAGCCTATAAAATATCTCATTCCCATTATACTCTTCGCGCTTGGATTGTACATTTGACTATTGCTTGCGACAACCTTAATTGAAATAGCTGTATATTAACGTATGTTATACAAGGCAATAGACTGTTTAATATCTTTTAATTTTACAGTTTTGCAGCGCCCATACTTTACAAGAAGTTTACATTGACCATTTTGGTAAGGACAGCTTACTTGTTAAGGAAAAAGTTGTGCACAATAAAGGCTCTTTTCCACTCGTCGCAAAAACCAACTCGCGAGCTCGCTGCGAGTACATTCATCCAATCACAATGCTCGACAGTTTATTTTAATTACATGCAAGAACTCGCAGCGAGTTTGCGAGTTGGTTTTGCGATGAGTGGAAAAGAGCCTTAAGTGTTCCTTTTGTAGCGCCCACTGGTGGCAGATGCGGTTAGCGCGCTGCCCTTTACATGTGACTTAAGCCGTCTATACAGAAGGTCGAGGACAAGGATTTACTTAGGTTGGATAACTTCTCTGTGCTTAAAAAACTCGTGTAAGTCGAGATTGGTTGGTTCTCTCCTGTGCTTCGAGGGTTTTTCTCCGGGTACTCCGGTTTTCCTCCCTCGCTAAAAACTAGCCTTGATATAGGCATTACTAAATAACGCTCGAATATCTTTCATCTTTGTCATTATAGGGTTGTAAAACCTGTTAAGGCTTTCCGTCCTCCTCAGAGTGGTAAACACAATAAATTAAACCGCTTTGTCTAACGTCAAATGATTTTACTATGTTCTAACATGAAACGACCGGGTACTCATGTTACCGTAATTTTTTTAGGAAAGGAATGTTATGTGACGTTTTATTTTAATCTATTTCAATAACTGGTTTCAAATAGTTGTGACGAAATACATTTTGTGTTATCAGATCAAATTGATGAGAATTTACGAACAGCAATACAGAAAGATTTGAATTTAATGGCCCCAGGATTATCTGTTCAGGTTTGCAAATATCATTGATTTAAGAGGCTAATGTGTAAAATATGTAGGTGTAGCGTTTGTCAATATTTCTAACGTGGTAGTTCAGTGTAGGTATAGTATAATTCTACAATAAGCTGTCGTGGTTTGTGTCTGAACTACCTGAAAAGGATTCAACGACAAAGGGCCTTCGCTCGAAAAGTGTTTTTCATTGTAAAATACTACCTACACTGGACCACCACGTTTGAGATATTTTTTCAGGTAGTTCAAGCACAAACCACGGCAGCTTATTGCAGAATACTACCTGCACTGGACCTCCACGTTTGAGATATCTTTTTTAGGTAGTTCAGACACAAACCACGACAACGTATTGTAGAATACTACTTACACTGGACTCCCATGCACGTTTGAGATATCTTTTTCAGGTATAGTTCAGACACAAACCAGCGCAGCCTATTGTAGAATACTAGCTACACTGGGCCTCCACGTTTGAGATGTCTTTTTCAAGTAGTTCAGACACAAACAACGGCAGCTTATTGTAAAATACTGCCCACATTGGACCCCCACGTTTGAGACCTCTTTTTCAAGTAGTTCAGACGCAAACAACGGCAGCTTATTGCAGATTACTACCCACAGTGGACCCTCCCGTTTGAGATATCTTTTTCGGGTAGTTCAGATACAAACCACGACAAGTTTTGTAAGAATACTACTTACACTGGACTCCCACGTTTGAGATATATTTTCAGGTAGTTCAGATGCAAACCACGGCAGGTTATTGTAGAATACTACCTACACTGAACCCCCACGTTTGACATATCTTTCAGGTAGTTCAGACACAAACCACGACAGCTTATTGTATAGAACACTACCTGCACTGGACCACCACGTTTGAGATATCTTTTTCAGGTAGTTCAGACACAAACCACGACAGCTTATTGTAGAACACTACCTACACTGGACCACAACTTTTGAGATATCTTTTTCATGTAGTTCAGACACAAACCACGGCAGCTTATTGTAAAATACTGCCCACACTGGACCCTCACGTTTGAGATATCTTGTTCAGGTAGTTCAGATACAAACTACGGCAGCTTATTGTAGAATACTACCTATACACTGGACCTCCACGTTTGAGATATCTTGTTCAGGTAGTTCAGATACAAACCACGCAAGTTATTGTAGAATACTACCTACACTGGACTCCCACGTTTGAGATATATTTTTCAGGTAGTTCAGATACAAACCACGGCAGCTTATTGTAAAATACTGCCCACACTGGACCCCCACGTTTGAGACATCTTTTTCAAGTAGTTCAGACGCAAACCACGGCAGCTTATTGTAGAATACTGCCCACACTGGACCCTCACGTTTGAGATGTCTTTTTCAGGTAGTTCAGATACAAACCACGGCAGGTTATTGTAGAATACTACTTACACTGGACTCCCACGTTTGAGATATCTTTTCCATGTAGTTCAGATACAAACCACGACAGCTTATTGTAGAACACTACCTACACTGAACCACCACGTTTGAGAAAACTATTTATCCACTTTCTCAGAGTGTTCGTGTTACGAAACCCAAGATTCCTGAAACTATTCGTAAAAATTATGAACTAATGTGAGTATAACAAATATTTGTGTTTATTTTCGCATGAAAAACATACTTCTTTTAACAAACGTTAATTGTTGTTTCAATCTATAACGAAAGGGAAGCAGAAAAGACGAAGTTGTTGATTGCTCAACAGAAACAAAGAGTTGTGGAGAAAGAAGCAGAAACTGATAGAAAACGAGCTGTTATTGGTATGTCTGTGGTATTTGAAACGGGCTTTTAGTGTAAAGTTCCGTCCAAATTTCGTAGATAACAGTAATGAGTATCCTGTAATGGTCCAGTAATGTCACTACAAATGGAAATTGAAGTATCTGCAGAGACCGTGAGGTGTTTGGGCATTTGGCTGAGTCAGAGCGCGAATATTCTACTCACATGCGACCATATGCAGCTATTTCAATTAAAGTTGTCACAAGCAATAGTTAAATGTCCAATCCAAGCGCCAAGAGTATAACGGGAATGAAATAAATCGCCTGGTGGGAAAAGGTGGTGAGCATTTATCATATTTGCATATATTTACAAGTAATGCAGCTCTTTAAGTCAATCGCTTGATATAGCAAAGATTACCATATGCATGCGTAGGCTTACAGACGATACTTATACGATGAAGAACTATTTTCTTGACAGAAATAATAGGACTTAAAGTGAAAGAAGCAGCTTTTTACCTACAAACTTCAACCGTTTGTTGCTAATTTGTAAATTTCTGCACGCGTTGTCGCCGAGAAATTAAATGTAAACCCAGAAAGGTATGCATGTATACCTCTGGGAAGTGCCAAAACAAAAAAGCTATAGCGGTCATAGGCTACTTCTTTGGATAAACCCATCTTGCTGTTCGCGTTTGAATTGTACATTTGACTGTTGCCTGTGACAACCTTAATTGAAATTATAGCTGTAAACTCCCTGCATTCGACTGAGGTGGAAATTACAACCTTACAACAACTGCATGTTGCAGGAATCGTTCAATCCTGGCACTAACCTGTTTTCATATTTTTATCTCAGACGCAGAGAAAGTGGCTTCAGTGTCCAAAATTCAGTTCCAACAGAAAATTATGGAAAAGGAGAGTTTGCAGAAAATGTCACACATTGAAGGTAACGTTGGCCAATGAAGATCGCCTTTATTTAAACAACGCCCTCAGAACAGTTTGGAGTTTCATTTTTAACTACATGTCTTTTAAAAAATTATCTAGTTTTCTAATTAATTTTTTTCTAATACTACTTCTGTAAAACATTTCTTCGTGCAGATGCTACCAATCTGGCCAGAGCCAAGGGGAAAGCAAACGCAGATTATTACTCCGCTGTGAAGGCTTCTGAAGCGAATAAGGTTGGTAGCTGTTCAATATTATCTGTCAACAAGTGTTGGTGCCACCATCACCACCATCATCAAGCGTATCCGTAAAATTTGTTCCCTATAGTATATCACTATAGCAAGAATTTGCGCATGATTTGCCGCTTTCCGCAGGAACAATGCGATTTGGTACAGGCACGATAATGTCAAGATGGTATTTCAAGCGAGAAAAGTATGCAAAAATACATACAGTATGCTACAAAAGGGAATTTGTTTTGCGAAGTTTTTTGTGTGGTGTTCCAGTTTTCAAAAGGAACGGCGAATCAAAAGGAACAATGGTTCCGACCTGAATACCGTTGTTCCTTTTGCTTTATGTTCCGTAATTGGGAACCGTTTAAGAACGGATTGAATTAGGAACATCAAACTTCGTTCCTTTTCATTATTCCGCTTGATAGGACTAAAATGTTCCGCAAAGCGGAACGTTTTCAGAAATACTCTGTTTGTTTGCTAGTATTTGTTCCCTTATAAACTTGTTCCCTTATAAGTTTACCGAAGGGGAACGATATTTCATGCACATATCGTTTCCTTTTGCGTTCCTATTACAAAACCAGAATATTCTGCAATTGGGAACTATAAGAACAACTCGTTCCTATTCTCACAAACGGAACAATATAATACAAGTTGGGAACGGCTAAACGGAGAGTTATTACCGGAGAGTTATTACCGGATAGTTAAATTGGAGAGTTAAGATTTCGGAGAGTTAAGTTGGAGCCACGCCCAAACCACGCCCACTTTTTTTAATGACCAATCGAAAACGGCACTCATAGTTTGAAGAACTTTGCTTATAGTAGAATTTGCGCTGTGGATTACCGGAGTAAAATAGCTGGTTAGTAAGAGTTTTGAGTTTTGTATACAGCAAGGCTGAAATATTTCGAGTTAATACGACGTAGATAAGTATTGATTTAAGTATCAAGCAGACTTGACAGACTTAGTTGTAAGACTTGAAACAGGCAACTAGAAGCAACGAAACGGGAACGTTATATAAACCTGGTCCAACAGTGACACACCTACATGCATTTTCACCAATATGTGGTTGAAGTACGTCTTTGTAGCACTTGTCAACGTTGTTCAGTTGTTGTCGTTTCCCACCCATGACAACAGAGAGTTACAAAAATGCGAACGTTCGCTCTGGAATTTTTTACGAAATAGTTAAATCAATTAAGTTTCTTATGTTAACTCCCTCATGTTAGTTCAAAGGGTGTGCGTGGCTCGAACTTAACTCTCCGATTTAACTCTCCGATGATAACTCTCCTTTTATTCATACCCATACAAGTTGATTACAACCATGCACTTGCTATTTATACCGTCGAACCAGGCATTTAAATATAGGTTTAAATATCTTCAAAGTTTCAATTAGTTTATATAAAGTTAAGTTTAAAGTTTAAGTTAAAATAAGTTTAAAGTAATAAATTTAAAAATTGTGCAATTCTACTTAAACTTATTGGTATGCAAGATAGCTGGCTATCTGGTTACCATATTAAATCTATATTAAAACACCTGGCTACGGTCTATGGTAGCCAGGTGGTATATAGCCAGGTGTTTTAATATAAATTTAATATGGTAGCCAGCTATCTTGCATACCAATAAGTTTAAACAATTTAACTTAAAAGTTTAAATATAATTTGTTGTCTAGCCCTTATACTAACCTATAACCTAACAATATCTAAAATCCTAACCATTTTGGCGTGTACACCCTCTTAGAACTCCAGTAATTAACTAATTAAATTTCCGTACGGAGTATTCAAGTTTTTAGGATTGGGGTTGGATGTTTCAGGCAAAAGATCAGTTAATTGTTCTAGGTGGTTTACACGCTAAACGGTTAGAATTAGGTTTATTGTTATGTTATAGGTTAGTATATTAAAGGGTCAGATAACAAGTCGGTTTAAATTCCTCCTATTTGTAGTACTAGCAAAATATCCAATTGCTAGCAATGACCTGGCGGGAGAAGTAAAGAGAAAAAAGAAAAAAATATCTTTGGCTTTATACAAGTTCTTGCATTAGATTTGCATGTGGGAACAATATTTTGTACTTTGGTCAACATCATCACCATCACTGGGCCAAGAAAGGGGTGGTGTTTTTTCCAGATCGGTGTCCTAACCCCATCCAAGGCCCCAACTCTCTATTAACGCCTAACTCGACTCACACACTCTTTCATCATTTAACCATTTTTCCAGCTCAAACTGTCCAAAGAGTTCCTGGAACTAGAAAGATATAGATCTTTGACAAACAATTTGAAGATCTATTATGGACCCAACATTCCGAGCATATTTTTCCCACCAAACATGGCTGAAGAATTAGGAAAACAATCTCAACTACCAACAGAAGTCAAGGCTCAAAGTTCTGAGAATAGTTATCAAGAAACTCCGTCGATATAAACAACTGTTTTTTTCTGATAATAGTTTAGTCTAATTGCACGATAATTGGTTATATTTAATCTAATTACACTGATTGCTCATATTTTAGTCTAATTGCACTAAGATATACAACATTTTCACAAGTCACTAATTTCGCAACTCAGTCAATATATTTGCTTAATTAAATGGCTTAGAACGCTTGGTAAACTTAAAACGCAGACCCGGTCAAGTTGATAAGAGTCAATGAGATTTTCACGTCTTGCTCGCGTTTGACCGCCAACTATCATCGCCTCTGATCTTCTCTCATCAATTTTGAGCGTTTCTAGAGTTGGGCGATATATCATTGGAGCCGGAGGCTACGAGTTACGATACAAAAGCTAGTATTTATGCATCAATTCGCTGAGCCTGGGGTTTATGAAATGATGAAATGAAGCAAGGTTTCTATTTTAAGGTTATTACTTCTTTTTCAAGTCGGATAGTTACTTTAATCTGTTGTTTATAATAAGATATAGCATATATCATTAGTTATTAGTGTAGCTTGTTATGTTAAATGGTTTTCATATTAATTTAAATTGAACTGTTTGGTCATTGTTTTCATTGGATTTATCGCGATATTATCGAATATCGTGATAATTTCGTGGACGATAATCACGATATGATTTTTTAAATATCGCCCAACTCTACTCGTTTGACCGGTACGTGTGGTAATATCCAGTCAACTCTCGTGCAACTCTTGTTCTCGTTTGACCGGGGCATGAGAGTTGATGAAACTCTCATGTAAACTCTCGCTTGTCAACTCTCATCGATTCTCATCCTCGTTTGATCCAGACTCGAGAACGTTTGGTGAACAAAGTTTAAAGAAAGCTAACGAAACATTTTCTTATTAATAAGACGGACGCTCTCTGACCAAAAATTCTATTTTCACTTATTCGCAACTGCTCCTGGTTCGGTCTCAAATATGTATATAATTTTCGCTCGAAATTTCCAACTACAAAAACTTTCTACGCAGGAATGCCGGAACCACGGGTGCAGCGGGTGCAAATGCACCCCTTGCCTTTTGTATTCACAACTTTCTGGGTGTAATGCGGGTGCAGACTATGGGTGCAATGGGTGCATAGAAGATTTAACACGAACACATTTAACACGAACAGATTTAACACGAGCAGATTTAACACGAACAGATTTAACACGAACAGATTTAACACGAACAAATTTAACACGAACAGATTACTTACGTAAACCCTTAATAAATTTATCGTATAGATTTTGAATTACGTTATAAGTAGGTAAGTGCCCTTTGATTTTTGTTTGTGCCCTTTTATTAAAAAATATGCCCTTTTGATAACAAATCTCACCCCTTGCCCCCAGCAACTTCCGGCATCCCTGCTTCTACATTCAATTCTATATCGAGCGAGATTCCCTAAAATTTAGAACGTATAATTTATACATGGATATTTGACTTTTGCTGGCGAAGGTATGTAGTCTCTGAGTGCCTTCTTGTTTGTTCGAGTACACGACATGAAAAAGATGACAAGTTTTCCTTGACAACTCTTATGGTCGCCATCCTTTTGATGTACATCATGAAGCGAGTGAGCTTTTTTTGTCCAGTTTAAACACTATTCCTTCACAACATTAAAAAACTGTCTTTGAAACAAAAGACAAAGAGTTCCTTTTGCTCGTTATATTGCTGAGAAATGTACAAAATTATAGCCTTATAGGGATATTTTATTGAATATATCACAAAACCTGGAACTTTTGATATTGTTCTCGACCACTACACACACGTAAAAATTTCACATCTTGTCAACAAGATGTGTTCGCAACAGGCTTGTACTCACAAGTTGCACAAGCTTGTCAACAAGTTGTAACAATGTTGTCATTCACAACTTGTTGACTAGCTAGTTGTTGAATTGCAGGCCGATAACAAGTTGTTGGAACAACTTGTAACAAGTCTGTTGAGTCATCAACCTTGTAGCTTCGGTGGCGCAGTCGTCAGAGCATAGACTGGTCAGAACAAGCAGGGCATTTTTAACATATAGACTGGGGGGCCAAGGCCCCCCAGCCCCCATGTTGCCCCCCCCCCAGTTAACTATTTTGGTCCCCCCAGTGAAAATCACTTTTTTAAAAGATATTGACAAAAAATGAAGAATAAGTTCTAGAGAATGTATTAGCAGTTATTCTCACTATTCTGTAACCCAACCTTTGTTGAATGTAATTCCACTAATATTATTTGTCGAGCATGAAAACGGCTGAAATAGGCAAATAGCTTCATCGCCTTGATGAATCCCCTAAAATTCTCCGGTCGGGGCTGTCATTAAGAATCAAGGTTTAGCTCATTAATTTCATGACATTCTACATACATGACAGAGTATATGCGGAATGTTCCAGAGTGCCCATAGGCTGATGGGCCTCGGGGCCTGGACATGAGTTTTTCTGTGGCGGCCATTTTGTTTTTTTCAGAAAGTAAAAGTTTTGTATTGTGAAATGTAGCCATTGCCTGGCCCTAAAAACATATTTAGACAATTTAGTGAATAGTGAATCGAAAAAACTTTTTCGGTGATGCCTTATGCAGCAAAACGAAGATTAGATTAGGAATTAGGAAACTGGAAAACAAAATTTGATATTACTTTGACGAACGTCGCTATAGTCTATTTGCGTTAATGGACATTAGTTCCTTTCAGATCACATATCGACGCACAAGTTGTACATTTAATGTTTTGATACTACTTTTGGTAATTAAAGTTTGTATTTTTTGTGCGTTTCCTTATTTTTTTCTGAAATACAAGTACAGTTAGCACAAATCTTAGAACAAATTTGAAGGCTCAGAATGCAGGAAATGGCGTTTCCGCACTACTGATTTGAATTTTTTTTCCGGGAGACATGCCCCCGTACGGCCGTACCCCCTAGGCACGCGTGGCCACAATCGGCATTCCTACTTCATTCCGCCGGTGGGAGGTCCCTTTTTGCCAATGCCCCCCCACTCGAAAATCCTTAAAAAATGCCCTGAGAGCAAGCGCCTTTCACCTCTGAGTCTTGAGTTCGATTCTCGTTGAGGCCACTCATCAAGAGTAAGTCAATGCTCTGTCAAAAGTCGTGGGTTTTCTCCGGGCACTCTGTGGTTTCCTCCCACAGGGAAAGTTGACTGGGTGAGTTAGGATAGACAGATTAGGTAATATCACAATTGTAAAAATAAATAATGTAGGTTAAGTACATAATATAGGTAAGCTAGATACTTGATGTAATCGGTCACTGAAAAGTTAAAAGGTCGATAAAAATTTAATCGATTTGTCATTGGCCTATGGCCATTAGCTCAACAAATTTTCGTATTAAAATGTTTGATATTTTTTGAGTTATCGTGCTCACATAACAACACGCACACATAAAGGAACCCAGGTGAAAACATAACCTCTGGCCGAGGTAATATAAAGGTGATGCTACCCGGGACAACTTTTAGCGACAACTCATCGCAATGCAAAAGTGAAGCTATACGAAATTGGTTGGTTCTTGAACGATTTGCATTGCGAGTGGTTGTCGCTAAAAGTTGTTCCGATGTAATATTGATAAAAGTGGGTACGTTGCACTAAGCACTATATCATAGTGGAGCACATGGACATGGTGGTCAACTGCAGTTATCAGAGTGAGAAAATAATGTTAATTATTTTCATTATGTGTAGTAGTCTTGTATTTGGAAATAGAAAGGAGAATTAGAAAGAATTGTTCAATTTGCTTGCTCCATCAAAAGGCCATCTGCTAGCTGCCCAACTCAAGCTGACAATTTCAAAACTGAACTGATATAAAAGAAAGAAAAAGAACAAGGCCATTTTGAGATAAAATATTATAGAATCCAAATAATAGACAAGACCAGTTTTAGAGATTTTGTAAGAATGATAACTTGGTAATAAAGCGAAAATTTACGGTGCTCTTGTTCAATTCAGATTTTTCTTAAATTTTACTTTTCCCGCGGCATTCAAGGATTATACAAAGATTACAAAGGCAAAATAAAAACTTGAAGACAACCTTAACGATGGCATTTTTCCTTGTTATTAAAGAGAACATGGTAGCGGTCTACTTGAATAAAAATAAAGATAATTTTCCTTTAACAAATCGTCATTTCGTTGAAAGCTAGCGTACGTGCCAATGGCAATAGTTGAACTAAATATATTGAACCAGCATGCTTTTTAAAAGTGTTAAATATTTCGAATTTCACTCTTTATAGTGGATATCAACTTCTTGACATCTTTGATTGTTTAAAAGCACAAATTTATGCAAATAAGGCAGGAAATTAAATATTGGCAAGCAGCGAATATATTGTTTGCTTTCCGAAATTGTCAGAAACCTTCTCAAACAGTTGAACTATTTTCGGAAGTCGGCGATTTACGTGCTACAACGTATTTCTGAGGCCAAAAAGACACTCGTTTCTGCTTTTTCTTAAACGTTTTGAAAATTTAACGGTGTTTAGTGAACCAGTACGTGTTTACAGTGAACTATTGGATAGTGCTTAGAGCGCGCTGGAACAAAACCTTCCGCATTCTTAATTCGTCGCAGGGACTACCCCTAAAGGGCTAAGACGTGTTAAATTTCAAGAGCGTAGCTTTTGAACGTCCGGTTTAACTAAACTAGTTTGCATATCGAATACTCGAAGAGTCGACGAAGTTTTGGTTATAGTTGAAAGAGAAATACTTCGGCGTGATATTGTTGGTTAATCTTGGTTAATTTGCCTGTGGTAACTGGTGAAGAACAAGGTAAGATTTTAGGTTTATTTAGATTTTAGGTTTTAATTTAAGTACAAAATCAGCAATATTATTTCATACAAGTCATGAACTGTGGTCGAACTATTGTCAATAATAAAGCTTCGTGATGGGAAGTTATGTGGTTATTTAAGCAACTATTTATCTTTTTATCTTTAAAAGACATAAACCTTTTAGTTTAAAGCTAAGGTGTTTAAGAATACGTTTATTTTCCCTTATACCTGCGGGATTTTTAAACGATTGTAAAAATTATTCCATTGTGCAACTTCAAGAATTGCAACATTTTGGCAATAACAACATTCATTCGACCTTGCAAACTGCAAACCAAAACGATATTTAAACCCCTTTTCCGTTGTGCAAACTTTGAAGTTTAAGATTGATTTTGAAGCTTTAATAAAGTACGTTTTGTGCACTTTCTTTTCGTGTCAAATGCCATCACTAAAGCGGTTATTTTACAGGAAAAATAACCCGGAAGTGTGCGAGGCAATCTAATTGCGACAAATTGAATTTCGAAAGCAAGGGCACACGAATTTGTATTAAAACTCGAATGTTAAACGTATTATAGTTATTTTAAAAGTTTCTTTCATTGAAGAAGGAATACTCGTGTTATTGTAGATGACTTTTTGTGAAAATAATTTGATAAATCAGCTTTAATATGGTCTTAGATTTCAATGAATTGTAAAGCACTGTTAGCCTGTTTATTTCCTGCTATTTTATCCACTATTAACACTTTAACAACACTTAAAGTAATCATAAACAGTTTTAAATATAGATTGTGTACTGCAAAAGATTGAAACACTTTCAATTTTATAAACAAGAAGGGGCATATTTTTTGCCTATATATTGTGTGAAATTCTTGGAATGCGCATTGCTGCTCATTTCCCGAGGGTCAAACCCAAATGATGTCAACAAGTGTCGAATTACCACGGACTATAGGAACAATTGTGTGAATATTTTGCCAGCTAAATGCTTATACAAATAGTCACTTTTAGATATCTGATAGGCTTTGAAATTAAGTAAATTCACGGAAAAGTAAGAATACAGGAAACAAACCTTTTCATCTGTCTATTGAGCTACAATGCGCCCAAATGCGTCCTACTTTGTTATTTTACTCTGTTCAAGGGAAGGGTCTTGCACATTAATGGGTTAACAAAATTAAACTATCTGCCAATGCATCTTGTTAACCCACTGAGCTGCAATGCGCCCAAAATGTGCCCTACAAAACGCCAGACGATTTTACTTGTCAAGGTATGCAATTGATGCATGGTGATCAGTGGCACAGTGGATGGTGATTGTGTTTTCACCCTTGCAACCACTGGGTTCAATACTTCAATTTCTGCAACATACATGTAAACATGTAAAACACACACAAGTTGTCACAAACCTGCAACAGACTTGTAGCAATGCCATTTCAACAACTTGTTTACATAGGCGTATGGCCGCAACTTCATTTGGGGGGGCCAACAAAATTTTGCCCGAATTTTAAAGCTTACCCAAAATGCCCGAATTTGGATAGATAACATATTGATAACAATAATAACCACTTTTAATTGTATTTTATAAATCAATATGCTGAATTTTCACTTATGCATTGCTTCTGTGAACTCAAAATGAACGTTTACAAATCTATGAGTAGGAGGTTACATAACTTAGAAAAAATACCTATATCGTCCATGTTGTTGACCAAGTGTCAATTATTTTCAGGTTAATCGTGTCGTTCTTAATAGTTTTGTTGACATGTGCTCGTCAGCATGCATTGTTACAACTTGTTGACAAGATTGCTACAAGCCTGTTGTGAACACAACTTGTTGACATGATGTGAGATTTTTGACTGTGTAGTTGTCAGATTGCAATTTCACATCAGTTGCATGTTGGAAGAGTGCTTCAAGAGTTCAAGTTTGACTCTGCCAAACACCGCAGGTTTTCTCTCGGCACTCTGGTTTCCTCCTGTATTAACACATCACTGCACCAATAAGTTTTGAACTGTTTGCACATATTTTTTGTTAACAATGTGCTTTACTTTGTTATTTACTCTTTCTGATGCCAGACAGCCAAACAATTAATCCTTGTCAAGAGGATTGTTGGACATAGCTGGGTGGATAAAATTACCTGACAACTTAAGCAATTTCAGATTCTATCAGTGAATCAGTCAGTTCCTGTTTAATGTGCAGTTAATAGTTCTGCATTTGTTATAGTTCTCTGCCTGTTTTAGTTTAGTAAACTTGTTAGTAATGTACTGTATATTAGGGAAGCACAGGTGGCAGATGCGGTTAGCGCACTGTCCCTTACCTCTGAGTTGAGCTGGCTATACAGTAGGTCGAGGGCCGGGATTAACAATTTACTTAGGTTGGGTAATTTCCCTGTGTTTGATAAATTTGTGTACGTTAAGATTGGTTGGTTCTCTTCTGTGCTTCGAGGGTTTTTCTCCGGGTTCTCCAATTTTCTTCCCATAACTAACTAACTAATGCTCTGAGACCTTTGTCAATTGGGTTGTAAAACCTGCTAACTCAAGGCTTTCTGTCTGCCTCAGAGTGCATCATTGCATGGTAAGCACGATAAAGTCAACTATGTACATCTTTACTAGCAAAGGTTAACTAGTGATTTAATGTTCTTTTCAAGCTGTCTTTTTGGGAGTTTGTATAGGCAGTAAATTATTGTAGAGTCATTTTCATGCAAATACAGAATGTGCTATCTGCAATCGTTCAAATCTAAGGAGCGAGGAATAGTTGCAGATAAAAACATTGTCTATTCTCATATGAAACTTGAATGTTTGTATCCAGCATTTGAAGGCTTCAATTAGCTCAGTTAATCAATGTGAGGCTGGTTAAATGTGCTTGGCTGCTCAGATCAAAACCTGTCAAATACTCTTACCAAACATGAAAATGATGAAAGTTTTTTTTGTGAGCATAGAAAATGTCTTTTATCTGGGACTCAGTAAGACTGTTGATCCTTAGATGCAAACAATGCTATTTACATTTTGGGAGTTTGTAAGCAGTATTTTAGAGTCTTTCTTATAGCATAGCTATCTCTTCTGCAAGTATTCTTCCAATTGCTTACTTGGGGGGCTGCCTGAGTGGATTAGTAAACATTGGTTGCATGCAAAAATATGTTCAAGGTTTTGCTCATGCTAATATACAATTCTTATTAAACATATGAAATTGTCCTTTAGGGAGCATTCATTTTTTAGAAGGGGGGGCAGAGCCGGAGGAATCGCTATCAGCAGCAATGTAAAATACCGGCCCTCCCCCTATTATGCTTTCCTAGATAAGTGACCCTCGATCCCCTTGACCATAACTGACTTTTTTATAACCCCCACACCACCACTCTACCTGTCTGTCCATTATAATTTGTCCCGCTCAATCTTGTGGATACTAGTTCCTTTATCAAAAAGGTCAAATAAATTTAATTACATAACCAATATATTATAATAACTGAAAGTAGACGATGGTCAACTCGAAAGCTATCGTACTTCTCTAGTTCTCTTTAATCTTCATAGTATAAATTTGTTTTTAAAAATGTAAAATATGTGAAATATATTGATTAGGCTTGCTGTTGAAACATTATAGGCTTAGGAGAAAATCAGCCACAAAACAAATGTCCAAGGGCTGTGAAGCTGCAGTCAATATCAATGGAAAAGACATTGCGTTTATATTAGACCTTTGGATATCACTATAACATAGGAATTGCCTGCTTTTAGAAAATGCCTGGCAGTCAACTTACTCCAAGAGAGGGGGGCAGGGGGCAACTTGCTCCGGGCCCCCTACCTGACAGGGTCCCCAATTTTGGAGGTTCATAAAAACTTAAGCATGACCATAACCCCTCCACAAAAAATCAATACCCTCGCTCCCTCAGATCGGGGCCCATTTTTGAGTTCATGCCCTGTATAGAGGGCTCCCAAATATAGCACTGTTTCTGCTGTTATAAATTATGATGTCATAGGAGCCCCACCCCGGACCACACAAATTCTCTCAGCGGCCCTGCGGCTACATGCTGGTAAAGAAGCAAATAAATATTTATTGACCCCCCCCCTTTTTTATACATGAATCAGAGACTATTATGTACTGCCCCCCTTTTAAGACAACTAAAATTTGAAGGCCCCTTCCCAACTCCTAAGACAGTAAACTAGATTTTGAAGCGTTCCATCCCCCCCCCCCCCCCCCATCATCCAGGTCTCTAACTTTTGATACAGAACGCATGTGTATTTTTACATTTTAACTTGACGTACGTCAGTTTATGCAAACTAAACTAAATATGAAGATATTTGAGTTCTTTTTGTCATACGTGCACTGCAATATTATTGCTGTTAAAGATAAATAAAGTTTCAAAGCCCCTCCCCCCTTTCGCTTATTCCTATTTGCCTTGAGAGCCGCCCCCCCCGTTTCACAGTCAAACATATTTAAAGGCCCTCCCCCCCACTCTCTCCTCAGGCCCTGTACAATAAATAATGAGCAGTCCCTTAGCCTGGTTTGAAAAATACAGACAGACAGAGTCAGGCATTTTGTGCATTTTATTGCCTGTATTTTTCAAACCAGGCTAACAGTCTCTGATGATGTCGTGGATAACGAAAGCTCAGACAATTTTGTAGCATATTTTTATTCTAGTTTTTAGCAGTCAATTAAATTTTTATCATTTCTAGTAGCTCAACGGCCTCACTTGAACCAAACCACATTATACAATCCTTACCTAGCTGTTGTTTCCCCCCATTTTTAGACTGCGTCATAATGCAGGCAATTGCGATTTACGAATTCAAAGCAGCTGAAAGAAACGAACTTTCCATTCACAAAAATGAAATTTTGGACATAGTTGAGAAGACCGAGGGCTGGTGGACAGTCCGCAATAAGAATGGCCAATCTGGTTTAGTCCCGGTCGACTACCTAGCTGCACCCGTTACAGACGATACCAAGATTATCTCGAGGGGCAAAACAAGAAAAGGACACAAAGCAAAGAGTGAAAATGAACTCTCGGTTGAGGAAGGAAATCAAATTGCAATTTTGGATAAGTCAGATGACTTTTGGTGGTTCGTGGGTTTCTCTGGGCAAACTGGATTCATCCCTAAACATACAATACATGAGTTCAAGGTATAATGATTTCAAGTCTGATCCATAGGTCAGTCAGTTTGACAGTTGGTGCCGGTGTTGGTTGGTTAGTTGGTTTGTCAGTTACTCAGCCTGTCTGATAATCAGTCAATTGGATTGTTGTTTCGTTAGCCAGTCAGACAGTCTGCAGTCCCTTGATGGATGATCGGTTGGTGGTAGGTTGGTCAGTCAGTCAGTAGGTTGATCAGTTGGTTTGTTCAGTCAGTTGGTTGGTCATTCAGTCAGTAGGTCGATCAGCGGTTGTCAGTCAGTGGGTTGGTTAGTTGGTCGGTCTGTGGGTTGGTTAGTTGGTCTGTCAGTAGGTCAGTCAGTCAGTCAGTCAGTCAGTCAGTCAGTCAGTCAGTCAGTCAGTCAGTCAGTCAGTCAGTCAGTCAGTCAGAAGGTCAATCAGTTGATCGGTTGGTCAGTTGGTTGGTATGCCAGTAGTTTTATAGGTGTATTTTGGTTGTTTGTTGGTTGGTCCAGTTGGTTGGCTTGTTTTGTTCCTGGCGGCTTGGTCAGGCAATCGGTCAGTTTATGGCCGACAAGTTTGATATTCAGTTATACTCTGCAGTTTGTTGGTTGGTTTGTTGGTTGGTTGGTTGCATGGGTGGTTGCGTTTGACCGCCTTACTGTCTTGAGAACCAGTTATTTCGTCTCGAGTTTGGAAAATCTCAAATATGTTATTTCGGTTACATTTACACATACATGTTCTTGAATGTAGGCAAAGGACAAAGAAAAATTCGGCTTTAATGAAGTTGCCCCCAAAAAGGCACTTTGCGACGTAAGTAATGATTTCTTAAAGTAAACTAAACTAAACCACCTTTTATGCTGGATAGGCCTATCAGTTCTAAACTGTTCTCCCTAGAGGTCCAGTAAGGACAATCCCTTATTGATCCAGTGTTTCTACAAGACGTAACCTAAACTAAGTGACTAAACTAAGTATATTTTAATTTCTAAATAGCTATATGACAGTTCCAAACTGTTCTCCCTAGAGGTCCAGTAAGGACAATCCCTTTTTTGATACAGTGTTTCTACAAGAGGAAACCTAAACTAAACTAACTTTATCTATACTGGATGCTCTATCAGTTCTAAACTGTTCTCCCTAGAGATAGTAACGGTCATCCCTTTTTGATACAGTGTTTCTACAAGAGGAAACCTAAACTAATCTATACTGGATAGCTCTATCAGTTCTAAACTATTCTCGCTAGAGATAGTAACGGTCATCCCTTATTGATCCAGTGTTTCTACAGGAGGAAACCTAAACTAAACTAACTTTATCTATACTGGATAGCTCTATCAGTTCTAAACTGTTCTCCCTAGAGGTCCAGTAAGGGTAAACAGTACTGAACTGTTCTTCCTGGAGTTCCTGTGTTATTATATATTACATAACAAGTATGTTATATTCTTTTATTGTGTTTTAGGACGAAACGACTGTTTTATTTTCGTTTCAAAAACCACTGCCCGAACAAGGACAATACATGGTTGTGTTTAAGGGGGAACACTGCGAAAAAGTCGTGGATGCTGAACGACTGAATGATTTTACAATCAAGACGAAAAGTCCAAGTATGTGACTTAAATATTAATGCCCAATGGATTACCTTTGAAACAATTCATTCAAAGAATGTTTGACTCTTTGCGCGTCCTTCATCCTTGCGCAAAGTTGAATAAATTCTGCCTTAAGTTTGCAAACTTTAAGGTTTTTACAATTTAATATACAGTACGTATTAGGACCTGTTTATATGGAGGCGAATTACCCGGCCAGGCGAGTTACTCGGCAATCCCGATCCCGGCTGTTATAGAAACTTATAGTTTTCCCGGGTGACTGTTTACATGACACAACCGGGCAACTCGCCATGGCGAGATCGCGGCAGAAAGAGGCCGGATGTCGCCTAGGCGAGATAAGTATATTCCCATGTAAACATCTTTCCCGCTTAACTCGCCAACAGAGCATGCATGTTTCCTTTGTTTTCCTACTTTGATAAATAACATAGCCCAATCTAACGCTCAAAAATGTATAAAAGAGGCATAATTACACTATATATTCGGTGGTCAAATGCATGGTAACTCGGTTCCATGTAAACAGATCGCTTCTCCGTCCCGTCATGGCGAGTAACTCGCCTTGCCGGGTAACTCGCTCTTCTACATAATTTGCGCTCCATTTGGCGCGTTCTAGTTCCATCCAATCAGAACGTGTTCTGGTTACTTTCGTTACAGTAAGCTACCATATTAAACTCTTTAACCCTGGTCAAACGAGGATGAGAGTTGATGAGAGTTGACGAGAGTTACAGCAAGCGAGAGTTTGCATGAGAGTTTTTTAAACTCTCTTGTCTCGGTCAAACGAGAACAAGAGTTGCATGAGAGTTGACTGGATATTACCACGCGTACCGGTCAAACGAAGTTGAGAGTTGGCAAACGAGATTCATCAACTCTCATGCCCCGGTCAAACGAGAACAAGAGACTGGATATTACGGCGAGTGCCGATCAAACGAACAAAAACTCTCACCAACTCTCATCAAAATTTTGAACCAGCTCAAAGTTGACGAGAGTGAATGGGAGTCCATGAGAGTTGGTTGTCAAACGCGACCGAGAGTTGCAACTCTCATCAATTCTCATCCTCGTTTGACCTGGGCTTAATGTTTCTCAATGGGTTTTCTAGAATATTTTCCTGCAGAAAAGACTGAAATTACCATCAACCACAGCACACAGGGGCAACCACAACAGGTCATCGTCAAAGGCGTTGAGTTCATGTTCCAATCCAAATTGGACATTGTTCACAAGATCCTTTCAACCGAATCGGACCCACTAAACTTTTTGTGTTCGTCATTCCAAATTGGCGATTTACAAAATGTAGATCTTATTTTATCGGGAAACTTGGAAAAGAAGGTGCCTGAGGGTATCGATTTGCTAAAAAGTTCCAAAAGTGTATTGGTTCAAGAACAAGGTATATAGTACAGCATTAACTCTATACTGGATAGCTCTATCAGTTCTAAACTGCTCTCTCTAGAGATCCAGTAGGGCTCATCGCTTATTGGTCTAGTGTTACTACAGGAGGAAACCTAAACTAACTTTATTTGTACTGGATATCTCTATCAGTTCTAAACTGCTCTCTCTAGAGGTCCAGTATGGCTCATCCCTTATTGGTCTAGTGTTACTACAGAAGGAAACCTGAACTAAGCTAGCTTTATTTATGCTGAATAACGCTATTCTAAACTGTTCTCCCTGGAGGTCCAGACTCCAGATGACATTTAATACTAGCTATATCTCACTAATGGATATGCCTTTACCACATTTGTTTTGCAGTTCACCCGAAAGAGACGCCAACACTGCTGCACTTTGCATCATACTATAATCTTAAAAAACTCGCGAGAAGTTTGCTCCGATGTCCTGGGGCTAAAGAGGCAATGTCTATTAAAAATTGCCATGGTAACAGGCCTGTTGGTGTGGCCAAATTGAGAAAGCATAATGAGATGGAGCAATTACTCCAAGATCATCAAGTTAGTTGATTAAATATGTAATAAACTTCTTGGTGTGGTGTGGTGTGGTATGGTATGGTATGGTATGGTATGGTATGGTATGGTATGGTGCGGTGTGTTGTGGTGTGGTATGATGTGGTAGGGTGTGTTATGGTAGGGTGTGGTGTAGTGTGATGTGATGTGGTATGGTATTGTATCGTATGGTATTGTATGTTATGGTATGTTATGGTACGGTAATCTTCAAAAGGTACCATTTACCTTAATTACCTACAGTTTTTGATTGCGTTCTTGTTTATATTTAACACAGTCGAATAACAATGTAGACGATTTGATTAATGAGGATGAGTATATGAGCATGGAAGATTGCTACGAACGTTACATTAAAATGGATGGTAAAAAACAACAGCATGTCCAAAGTTCGGTGGAAGATGGAGAAGAACTTTATGAAGATATGGAAGGAGGGAAGCCTGAAGAACGTAAGTGCCTCTTTCTCCGACACTTTTTTTGTTGTTGGATTACGGATTTGCAAACTAGAAAAAGATAAAAGTGGCGGTTTTTGCGCATCGTTTTCTCCTCATCCGACCATATTTTAGAAAGCATCAGTATGACTTCTAGGAAGAACAGTCTAAAACTGATAGAGCTATCCAGTATAAATAAAGTTAGTTTAGTTAGATTTCCTCCTGTAGTAACACTGGATCAATAATGGATGATTCTTACTGGACCTCTAAGAAGATCAGTTTAGAGCTGATAATACTGTCCAGTGTATATAGAGTTAGTTTAGATTTCCTCCTGTAGTAACACTGGATCAACATGAGATGACCCTTACTGGACCTCTAGGAAAAACAGTTTAGAACTGACAGAGCTATCCAGTATAAATGCAGTACAGTTAGTTTAGTTTAGGTTTCCTCCTGTAGCAACACTGGATCAATAAGGGATGTCCCTTACTGGACCTCTAGGAAGAACAGTTTATAACTGATAGAGCTATCCAGTTTAAATACAGTTAGTTTAGTTTAGATTTCCTCCTGCAGTTCAGAACTGATAGAGCTATCCATGCAGTATAAATAAAGTTAGTTTAATTTAGGTTTCCTCCTGTAGTAACACTTCATCAATAAGGAATGTCCGTTACTGGACCTCTAGGAAGAACAGTTTATAACTGATAGAGCTATCCAGTTTAAATACAGTTAGTTTAGTTTAGATTTCCTCCTGTAGTAACACTGGATCAATAAGGGATGATCCTTACTGGAGCTCTACGGAAGAGGAGTTCAGAACTGATAGAACTATCCAGTACAAATACAGTTAGTTTAGTTTAACTTATATTGATTTAGTATTTGTATTACTTTCTAACGTTACTTCATATAGCAACCGAAATCTACGATACGCCACGTCCGGAAGCTGAGGATCTGTTCGAACCGCACGATGATGACTTCGGTGATGATCGAAACAAGATTCAAGATGAATCTTCTGAGATGGAAAAGAAAATGGAGGAGTATAAGGTGTTTGGTAGAATGACGGAAAAGGAGGTTCAGCTTGCGCTACTCATGAAGCGGGTCAAGGAGAGATATATAACGCAAGAGCAAGCTCTCGACATGGCCAGAGTACTTCGTCTTGAGGTAGGAGAATTTGATATAAATTGATATTGCTTGTTTCAGTAAACGGTGCAGAACAGCAGATATGGTGGTCAACTTCATATTTTTGTATTTATATTTTTGTATTTAATAAGTTCGTCAAAGAATATTTACATTCGTGACAGGTGGAAGAAACAGGACAAGTGTCCCAATTGATATCATCCACCCTTGCCCATATACGTATATACGTTTGCCCATATACGTATATACGAGCAAACAAATTAAACAATTCTTTCTAATTCTCCTTTTTCCATTTCCAAATACAAGAGTACTACATATAAGGAAATATTTAACTTTTTTCTGTTACTCTCGTAACTGCTCGTTGGCCTAAGTTACATTTCTACTTTCTCTTAGCCTCAGGTGCCTGCAAAGGCTGGTGAATCGAAAAAGAAGAGGCCAAAAGTGAAGAAAAGAAACTCCGGTGAGTTGGGTGTCAAGACAGGGAATAAAACACTCTCTTTTATTTGGTATTGAACAGTGCATAACTTTTCTGTATATATGTTTTCCGATTTAGCACCAATTACGGCAACAGATACTGAGAGAAAGGTAAGGCTTCGTTTGTTATATTCTTGTTTTATCTGAAAAGAAAACGTTATTAGTGGACGTACCTTTCGCCTCTGTGACAGGGCTTCGATTCCTGCAAAATGCAGTTTTCTGGTCATAATTTCACCTCGGTCACATGTGAGAAGAGTGCTTCCAGTTTGTTTTTATCTGGGTACTCCGGTTTTGTCCTGCAGTAACTCTGAACCAATATATAAAGGATGGATCTCTAGGGAGAACAGTTTAGAACTGATAGAGCTATCCAGTATAAATATAGTTAGTTAAGTTTAGGTTTCCTCCTTTAGTAACACTGGATCAATAAGAGATGTCTCTTACTGGACCTCAGGGATATTTTCAAGCATTTAAGTCTACTACCGTTTTTTCGGAAAACAGAAGATTAAGTTTCTAAATTTTCTGTATAGTTCATGCTCCTCCAGAAAATTTTGAATTTCAGAAGCCCCAGAACGCATTTCCGGCGATTCCTGCATGGAATCTTCCGGAAAATGTATCTCAAAAGGTAAGGGTAAAATGCTGAAATTTAATATTGTTTTTGAAGATAATGACGTTAGTTTTGTAAAGTTTCAAAACTCAATTGAATATTGAGTATTTTTGCCGTATACTGGTAGTAGAAAAGTGCTTGAAAATATCCCTGGACCTCTAGGGAGAACAGTTTAGGACTGATAGAGTTATCCAGTATAAATAAGGTTAGTTTAATTTATGAGCAATAAATGGATCACCCTTACTGGAGAACAGTTTAGAACTGATAGAACTATCCAGTATGAGTAATTAACATGTTGAATAGCATAATTTATTTTATAATTTAGACTCAATCGTTACCCAGAACGATGTCTACCAGCTCTGGCTCAAGTAAGTCTGAATGCCTGCTATTACCTCGGTCAGGAGGTTATGTGTTCACGTGGGTTTGTTTGTTTGTTTGTTTGTTTGTTTGTATTTATTAATTTATTATATTTTTACATTTCTTCAGGTGTCAGCAGTGTAGGCAGTACTGGGTCAGGCTACGCAGTGAGTATATACATGTCCGTGAAATATGTTTCTCATTAAGAATTCATGAGAAAAATACTTTTAACAGATGACTTTTAAACCATGCACATGCATCAGCATGTGTGGTTTAAAAGTCATTTACTGGGCTCTTTTGTTCATTTTAAACTAAGATTTCCGCCTCGCCTATCAATGCTAATGTATATATATTCTCTCTGCGCTTTTTTAGAGTGATGGCGTTAATCGACCCCCTCCGCCAACAATGTCGAAACCAAAGGTAAAAAATCTCGCATATTCATAAACGTCTAATTCTTGTTCTTGTTTCTCAATTAGCAAGAACAGGACCTTCCGTCTCTCAACGATTCTTTTTTTTTAAATATTGTTTTATTTCATTAGCCTTCGTCTGGCACGAGACCATTCAGTTACCTTGCCCCCCAGTCCGGCCAGTCGCCAGTTTCGCCCAAGAAATCAGGTAAAATAACACTTATTCGGCAATAAATTTAATTTAGACTTTGTTTTAACTAACTATATTTATACTGGATAGCTCTATATCAGTTCTAAACTGTTATAGTAGGAGTCATGCCTTATTGATCCAGTGTTACTACAAGAGGTGACCTAAACTAAACTAACTCTATTTATACTGGATAGCTCTATCAGTTCCAAACTGTTCTTCCTAGAGGTCCAGTAAGGATCATCCCTTATTGATCCAGTGTTACTACAGGAGGAAACCTAAACTAAACTAACTTTATTTATACTGGATAGCTCTATCAGTTCTAAACTGTTCTTCCTAGAGGTCCAGTAACCCTAGAGGTCCAGTAAGGGTAATCCCTGATTGATCTATACTGTTACTACAGGAGAAAACCTAAACTAAACTAACTCTGTTTATACTGGATAGCTCTATCAGTTCTAAACTGTTATTCCTAGCTAGACCATCTCTTACAGTAATATAACCCCGGTCACAGAGGTGAAAGGCACATGCACTAACCACTGTGCTACCATGCGTTTTAATAGAACGAATTATTTTTTTTCCATTTAGTTTCACCGCCACCCCCCACTCCACGAAGAGTAAGCCGTACTCCGTCTGACCCCGCACCCCCCGTACCGCCCGTTCGCCGGGCCCCAAGACGGTAACCATCCCCCCCGATTTGCAGAGGAAATGTTTGGTGAATCATTGGGCTGATTCGTCGTGGATGTAGCTGGCCTACTATCCAAAATATCGAACGACTTTTTGCGTCGTCGTCTGGATGCTTTTTACTAATGTGTGTATTGAAGAGGGTTATGCTTCGAACGAGACAAACTAGTGAAGGTTTGGGAAACGTTGTTGTGGAGAAGCCCTGGCGTGAGGGTTTTGAGTCCATTGCAGTAAAACCCCGCATAAAAGATCCAGTAAATTAAGAACCGCCTAAGTTCAGGCTGGTTCTTATTGTATACTTGAAGGATTACAGGATCAAACTACCTAAGAAATATAACAAGAACTTCGACGTTTCGAGTAAAGGCCCTTCGTGTGGAAGTTAGTGGCGTAGTTAGTTCGCTGAACGCGTGGGGCCAGTCTAGGTAGCGTCTACTCTATACCAGGGACGCAACATTCCAAAAAAGTTTTGGGGGGTGTCCATTGTTCAGGGACCGACTTTTTATATTTGTTTGACCACATCAAAACATGTATTACGAGTTAATGTAAAAATATGTGTAGTGCCAGGGGTGTAGAAGAATTGTTAAAAGATTGGGGGGCGACTCCCACGAGGCGCCACCATGGTTGGCGCAGATGGGAAAAATTTCGGCCATTGCCATTATAAACATGAAGTACCCACTTGTGTCGTTAATACACGGACTCGTAAAACTTGTCAAGGAAAAATTGATGGGAAAAAAACTTGTTTGCCGTACACACGAACAAGTAAACTCGACAAGGAACTTGTCAAGGAAAACTTGCTCGTCTGTACGGGGCTTTAGTTTAGTTCGCCACTATAGGCCCTAACTTCCAGACGAAGGCCTTCGATCGAAACGTCGAGGTTCTTATATTTTTCAAGTAGTTTGATCCTGTATAATCCCTCAAGTGTAGCGTTTATTCATATTCATATTCAAATATTCATGCTTCTCAAAAAACCTTTTTACAACTGTGGTCAGTATCAAAATTTGTGTGTTATTATTATGCACTCTTTGTTCGGAATAACATTTATTCTATATATTTGAATTGCTGAAATTATCAGCCGGACCAGGATTTTGTATAACAAACCTGCAGCAGACTTGTTGACCAATGTTGTTTCAACAACTTGTTATCAGGATGTGTTTGCACTGCTTGTTCCCAGCTTGTTGACAAGTTGTCAACGGCTTGTTGTTGACTCAACAGACTTGTTACAAGTTGTTCCAACAACTTGTTATCGATCTGCAATAGCAACTTGATAAAATGACAACATTATTATAACTTGTTGACAACTGGCTTGTTACATGCAATTAAGCCCTGTTGTGAACACATCTTGTTGACAAAATGTGAGATTTTTACGTGTGTACAACAAGTGGGGGCAAGTTTACAACACCCAACAAGGTAAACTGCCGGAATAGAAAGATAAAAGGTCTAACATTCATATACATGCAGTATTTACAAAATAAATACATAGAAAGAACACAAGTATACAATATTCATACAACTCCCTTCACGACATAAATACATAAAGTTATAAACACATACGTATACACAAATAGGCAGACACATTAGAACAAAATCAATGTCAGTGTTAACTTAAGAGCAGCAATGACGGAAGGGCGGAGAAGCCAGATCTCGAGTGGTCGAGAATTTAAAACGAATAGATTTCCAAGTTGATGTAATTTCAGGATCAAAGTAAGAATTCAAAAAAACAATATTAAAACACTCGCCTTTCGCCAAAATATTTTTAGTGGTTCTTTTATGCGGAGTTTTGCTGTAGAATACGCGTAGCTATTCGATAGCGATCAGTTGAGACGAAGAATAAAAGATCGCAAATATATCATTAAGATGATGAACGATGTTGAACAATTATATATATAGATCTCAGATCAGCCTTGGGACTAAGTCCAATTATACTAATCCACAGTTGTTTAAATCAATCATATCAATGTTAGCAACTTGAACAATGTTACTTGTTATAGTCAGAGTAAAATTGTAATTATTTTAACATGAAATTCTTAAATGGTTATTTAGTTTTTACGTATGGTTTAGTGGGCTAAAAGCGTGGTGTATTAATTTGGAGAAAAGGGATTATTTGTAGTTTTATATATAAAGATACAATTATATCTTTTTTAAATTAAAATACATTTTAAGAAAATTCGTATATTAAAGTTAAACTTTTACTCGATTTACTGGCACAATCTATGAAGACCTAGCACCGTATCGTTGTCTTGATACCACGGTCAGGGGCGTAACTTGGGTCTAAACATTGAGGGGGAGGGGATGTGGATCATTTTGCCCGACGAAAGGGCGTGGTCAAAACATAATGTAAAGGGGCCGGAAAAAGCCAAAAAGGTTTAAGGGGGTCCTCGTGCAGCTAGCGGGAATGCACAGAGGCCATTAGGGGGTATAGGGGCATGCTCCCCCAGAAAATTTTGAAATGTAGCGTCTCTGAAACGCCATTTTATGCACTTTGGGGGAAGATTTTATAGAATTCTGATGGTCAGAAAATGTTGTATAGTAGATTAGCAAATTTTTCAAATTGCACAAACTGGTCTTCAAGGCTTTTTGTTCTTACTCAACATGCCTTGAATGTATTTTTGCCCGACCAACATGGCAAAATTTGCCCTACGAAGTTACAATTGTTAAACATTGGGGGCGTGACTCACCCCCCCAAACCCACCCCACTAGTTAGCCCCTGACCACGGTAATAAACGTCCATAAATTAAGTCGAATTTCGCGTTGATTTTCTCTTTAAAACTGGTTCGTCTGAGAAGTTATATCTAAGGTTATATCATACACTCAAAGTCGTTTATTATAGTGATTTAAAAACATTTCAAAGTATGTTAAAACACAAGACTAACGCCTCGCTTTTTAACACACATTTCAGTTTTTCAATCACAATAATATACTCCTTGTATATGATTGGAGAATTTATCTGCTCTGCTATTGGTTAAACAAAGCTCGGAAATCGGGGTTCGTCGTAGAAAATTCGTGTTGTCGTTTTGAAGGATGGGAAAGAGTGGAGTTGGTAAACTAAAGGGAAGGTCACCGACCAAAATGGCGGATGGCCAAAAGGATTCGAGCTTTTTAAACGACGAAAAAGACCTCGAAGAAGGCGAAATTGACGATTTAGAAGAAGGTGAAATAGACGACGACTTCGAAGGAGTTTGTGATTATCGTTTTAGCGCGAGAGAAGGAAGATCGGGCAGTGAAAATGACCCACAAACACGGCAAAACAATAGCCATCTCAAATCACAAAACGTCACTCATAATCAAAGGAATTCGACTCGAAACACAAAATACACACGAGATGGGGATGGAAGAAGGACAGACACGCATTCCGCTAAGAGTTATGAGAAAGCTGGTAGAAATCGGGGCAGTTTTAAGCAAAATTTCGTCACGAAAAAGTCGCATGAAAATGTGTTGCGTGGAGATATAAAATATAGGACGCGTGAAGCAGGGTCATGGGACAATCAAGGTTGTATCCTTTACTGGGAATATATTTAAGATCATAATGAAAGTGAAAGCGAAACTGGTAGTTTTAGTCTTAGAATAGGATGTCTATTGACTCTATACAATGTTTGTTTTATAGAAGTTTTATTAGGTCTGCACTGGATCAAGGTCCACGTCATTAATAATCATTAGTAATGTACCTACAATTCAATGTTTTCCCCCTGTGGGGTGGGTGCAGGCACCCAGGGGAATTTTGACATTTTTAAAAATTTGTAGTCAAAATCGATTATTTTTTAAGTCGATTATTTTTTGGAAATCGATTATTCTTAACAATAATCGGATCATTGACAACAAACATGCACAGCATGATATTTACCTAAACTTTCTATTCTGGTGCTCTCATTGCAGTAAAAAAACGCCCGGGATGTAGTAAACCTGTGAAAAAGCGCACTCTCATTTGCTAATGAAATAGAATGTTCTAGTGAACTGATGAGATATCTGATATCACTAATGCCGCGTTGTCAATTTCACATGTTTTAAATAGTACTTAAAAAACTAACCTGGGTTGGAATTGCAAATGCTTTTGAAGTGTAAATTATCGAATAATGGTCATGTATATTATATACATGTATATACTGCAATTCTTTGATATTGTGATAACATATTTTGATGCTAAATTCTCACCATTTATTGGGTAAAGCCGTGATTTGTCATTTTACTCAGATGTCTAACGCCAGACAATTTTACTCCATCAAGGGGAAAATGTTGGGCGTGAATGGGTTAACCAGACTATCTGCCCATGTCTCTTGTTAACAATGCGCCCCAATCTGCCCACTTTGTCATATTATCCTGTCTAACGCCAGACGATTTTACTTAAACAACAGGGCATTGAAATATACTCACTTTGAACTTCAAAACAATATAGTACAGGATAATAAATATCCGAGGCGAATTAATGATTGAGATGTACTGTAGTTGTTTTCAGCTCAAAGCCTCAAACAATTCAGTCTAACAATGCTTTGATTATTAAGCGCAGAATTGCTGTGAGTAAGTGTGGCACTTACTCGGGGGTGGCAGTGGCACTTAATCGGATGCGGCACATGAAGAGTAAATACAGTATTCTTCTAAGTAAGTCTTATGTTCAAATTATTATTTTCTTGACAATCGTAAAGTTGATACATATCCAAACCGGTTTGAGAATGATTACCCTCACCGAAACCTTCATCAACCCTTGTCTTCTGGGCTTAATGAAGACTTTAACGAACCCATTAATGACCAAAACGAGAACGAAGATTTCAAAATTCTTCTTGAACAATACAAACACATTCAGGAGCAATTAGATGAGCTCGGCCCTGGGGCCAAACACAGCCATTCATTAGTCGATGATATAATTGATGATTCGTTTGTGGATGTGCCGTTGGACGACGTTAGAAATGCCGATGATTTGGATGTAGAAATTCGGATGCTTGAATTAGACTGGGTGAATAATACCGAAACCAGTTCAGAGAATCTGGTTCATTTCGATAACACAAAGTACCCACAAGCCATTCCCACAATTTCTCAAAGTATACCAACAACTTATGATAATAGTGAACAACCCTTTTCAGGAGTTTTTGAACCATTTAAAATTAATCCTGCACCGAAAAAAGTGCGGACTTTAAGCGAGCTTAACCAGATAGATTTGGCGACAAGAGGTTTAACTGTTGAAAATGGTGGTCAGACTAAGGTAAAGAATGGTCGAAGTAAGGCTAAGGGAAAGAGTAAAGTGAGACGGCGGCCTAGTAAGAGTGTGAGGCAACGTATGAAGCGCAAAGCTGGGTCAAGTGAGCGTTCTAGTAGTAAAATGTCGGCAAGTGATATCTATGAGGAGTTGGGAGTTGGCATTAAGAAGACTCAAGAAGGAAGAAATAATGGGTAAGATCAAGTGTAGGGGTCCAGTGTATATAGTGTTCTTCAATAAGCTGCTGTGTCTTGTGTCTGAACTACCTGAAAGAGATATCTCAAATGTGGTGGTCCAGTGTAGGTAGTATTCTACAATAGGCTGTCGTGGTTTGTGTCTGAACTACCTGAGAAAGATATCTCAAACGAAGAGGTCCAGTGTAGGTAGTATTTTACAATAAGCTGTCGTGATTTGTTCTGAACTACCTGAAAAATATCTCTCAAACGTGAGGGTCCAGTGTAGGTAGTATTCTACAATAAGCTGCCGTGTTTGTGTCTGAACTGCCTGAAAAAGATCTCAAACGTGGTGGTCCAGTGTAGGTAGTATTCTACAATAAGCTGTCGTGGTTTGTTTCTGAACTACCTCGGAAAAAGATCTCTCAAACGTTGTGGTCCAGTGTAGGTAGTATTCTACAATAAGCTGTCGTGGTTTGTGTCTGAACTACCTGAGAAAGATATCTCAAACGTGAGGGTCCAGTGTAGGTAGTATTCCACAATAAGCTGTCGTAGTTTGTTCTGAACTACCTGAAAAAGATCTCTCAAACGTGAGGGTCCAGTGTAGGTAGTATTCTACAATAAGCTGCCGTGTTTGTGTCTGAACTGCCTGAAAAAGATCTCAAACGTGGTGGTCCAGTGTAGGTAGTATTCTACAATAAGCTGTCGTGGTTTGTTTCTGAACTACCTCGGAAAAAGATCTCTCAAACGTTGTGGTCCAGTGTAGGTAGTATTCTACAATAAGTTGCCGTGGTTTGTCTGAATTACCAGCTGAAAAAAGATATCTGAAACATGGTGGTCCAGTGTAGATAGTGTTCTTCAATAAGCTGCTCTGGTTTGTGTCTGAACTACCTGAAAAAGATTAAAGATATTTCAATGTTTGTTTGTTTAATGCTAAGCTCAGGACTTACGGAGGACCTTTGCTCTAAATGTTGAAGCATTTTTAAGGTAGATCAGACACAAACCATGGCAGCTTTAGGCTGCTCCTCTCCTTATAAAAATACTGTCTTATGGCCTGTTTCAATGGAACAGCAAGCAAATATGCAGCTACAGTATGATCTATGAATTGCACTGATCCTAAGTCTATTTTCTTTGTTGTAAAATGAATAGCACAATCATGATCAGAAAACAGAAACTGAAGGAATGGCAGCGAAAACAAGTTGTTGGGAAAGGAAACAACTTGGAGTCACTGGGAGATGACTATATGCAAGCACCCATGGATTTGGAAACTGCTGATTCCACTGGTAAGCAGTCGTCTTGCTTGACTATGTTTGCCCAAGACTGGATGAACTTGGAACTGGTCGCAAATTTGTCCAGTTCCATTTGTTCACAAGGGAACTTGTATGGTCAGCTCAGCTCGGATTCGTTTGCCCTTTATGCGTCCCATGTGAGCAGGGGCGTAGCGAAGGTTTTGTGTTTGGGGGGGTCCAAGCCACAATTTTGCCGACAGAGTGGGCGTGGCAAGGGCGTGGTCAATGATTTGTTCATAAATATCGTTTCATAATAAATCAAGGTAATTTTATTATATAATATGAGACTTATACATATACAGATCGTTATAAGATAGATATAAGA
Source organism: Trachythela sp. YZ-2020 (assembly GCA_016169945.1). NCBI lineage: Eukaryota > Metazoa > Cnidaria > Anthozoa > Malacalcyonacea > Clavulariidae > Trachythela > Trachythela sp. YZ-2020. The sequence goes on along the minus strand of JADLSH010000378.1, from coordinate 529,865 downwards.
TCGTTCTGAACAACACAAAATGGACAGATGTAACTAAACAGTTTACAATTTAGGTCGCCCTTTCCTCAGTTTTCCCCGACATTTTATCACCTTTCAATTTTATCGTCCTTTTCATTTCCCGAAATGCTATCGTCTTTTAGTTTCCATTTTCCCGGCATTTTATCATCCTTTTCATTTCCCGACATTTTATCGGCTTTTTCTTAAAATATTCCCGACGTTTTTCAATTTTTCCGAAATAACATATTAATATTCTAAACCTTAAATTTGACAAGAATCCAATTGGGAGGGTCCAGCACCCCCCGCGCCCCCCTATCGCTACGCCCCTGCATGTGAGCTTGCAAGGTGAAATCATGCAATTCACCAGTTGCAACGTATGCGCCCAACACCAAAAACAGCAAAGTTTGTACTATGGCGCACGCAAGCACTGTAAAGTACTATTGAACATGAACTTGTGTAGTTCGTTCACTGCGCTAATTTTTACCTTGTTTAAACTTTTTTTGTTAAATCGCGAGTGATGTGGCGTGAAAACTTTACTGGGACGATTTGTAAATGTGCATCAATATTGTGGTGTAACAACTAACGAGAGTCTGCGGTCCAGGCCTTGATAATTCTCATATCACGCGAAAACCGAATTCAATAATTATTTTATTACGTGTTTTTATAAGTCTATATTCAGTAAGGACGAATACTTAACAGCAATTCTTTGTAAATCTGTGTATTTTTTGCAATTTTGTATATATTTTCTCTATCAAATTTGCGTTGAAAATTCGTAGTGCTAACTTCGTCGCTTTTTACAGTATTTTCAGCATCCTTCTCGTCCAAAAGGTTTTGCAAATCACGTTTTGTTAGCGAGGCGAATCTCCAAATTGCTATATTTTTTCCGGAGAATACTGGGTTTGGTGGATAATCCAAGTGAGTAGATATATACACAATTTAAGACCTAACCAAGAACGGTCGCGAAAAATGCAACACTAGGTCCTCTGGCAGGAATTGAACCCACGGCAGAGCGCTGCACCGGAATCGCAGGGCCGTGGGTTCAATTCCTGCCAGAGGACCTAAAAACCTGCATTCCATGACCGCTCTGGTTAGGTCTTAAGTAATATATCTACTCACTTGGATTATCCACCAAACCCAGTATTCTAGTTCAACCAAGTGAAGTGCAAAAAAATCTTTATGTTTTTTCCGTTTGTGTATAAAACATGCTGCTTTTGATGACGTGGCTTCGCCACTGGTATTTACACATATAAACAGGGTCATCTATATTGGTGTAAAACGCGAGACAAACTATCCAGGCGAACTAGTTAGAATAACGTGATCTATACTGACAATGGTTCTGGGAACAATCCATGCCTACCTGATATTTTCCTGATAGTTCGTGTAATGTTATATTTCTACACATAAACGGATCATCCATATTGGTGTAAATACAAGACAAACTATCCAGAGAAACTAACTAAAATAGTGTGATATATACTGGCAATGGTTCTGGGAACAAATCATTCCCTCTCTTACACACTTTGTTTTGTCTTTATAGAAGGTACTGGGATAATTGATCTCCCCCGTCTACCCCAAATTGATATCCCACAACCCCCACCTCCTGGAGAAGAAATGGAAATATCCTCTACGTCACATATCATGCCTTTAATGGATGTTGTAAGTAATTTGTGCTTCAAAATATGTCTCCCTCAATATGTTTTCTGACTTGATCTTCTTGAAAATTTGTATGTAGAGTTGTGGTCAAGAAAACACACAAGTTGTAACAAACCTGCAACAGACTTGTACCAACGCTGTTTCAACAACTTGTTATCAGGATGTGTTCGCACTGATTGTTCCCAGATTGTTAACAAGTTGTCATGGGCTTGTTGACAACTTGCTACAAGGTTGTTGACTCAACAGACTTGTTACAAGTTGTTCCAACAACTTGTTATCGCCTTGCAATTCAATAACTTGTTAACAAGTTGTGAGTGACAACCTTGTAGCAACTTGATAAAATGACAGCATTGTTAACAAGCTTGCTACAAGCCTGTTGCAAACACATCTTGTCAACAAGAGGTGCCAACTTTGCTTTACTTTATTGCTAAAATTTGTAGAAGCCATATGGATATTTTCACGATTATGGAAGTCCATGGTGGGGTGGACCTGAGTTACCTCTTGTAACACAGCCATACTTTGCAGAACAGTCAACCATTCTTCACAGTCAAGGTAAAGTTTATCTCGCTTGTGTTTGTAATTGTAAACATCCACATTTCGCATATTACATGTTAAAACTCTGATTAAAAATTTACGACCAGATTCGGTGTCTCTGCACAATAGGATCGTCTATCAGGTCTTGCAATGATGTTCAAACGAATTACTTCACCTGAAGTGCCAAGCTGAAGAAAAGCGCTAACCTCTGAGCAAAGACCTTGACACAAGAAACTGACAAATGAAACGAACTTAAATGTTTATTTATACTGAATAGCTCTTAACAGTTTTACACTGTTCTCCCTATAGAAGTCCAGTATAAGGTTCATCGCTTATTGGTCCAGTGTTAATACAGGAGGAAACCTAAACTAAACTAACTTTATTTATAATGGATAGCTCTATCAGTTTTCTCCCTAGAAATCCAGCAAGGATCTATTATTGTTCAAATGTTACTACAGGAGAAAACCTAAACTAACTTTATTTATACTGGATAGCTCTATCAGTTCTAAACTGTTCTCCTTAGTGGTCCAGTAAGGCCATATCTTATTGATTCAGTGTTACTAGAGGAGGAAACGTAAACTAATTAAAACTAACTTTAATTATACTGGATAGCTCTATCAGTTGTAAACTGTTCTACATAGAGGTCCAGTTAGGGTCATCTCTTATTGATCCAGTGTTACTACAGGAGGAAAACTAAACTTAACTAACTCTATTTATGCTGAATAGCTCTATCAGTCAATTGTGCTCTATTTTATGTTCAGTTTTGCCCACATCACACGAGGAATTTGAAATGCAACGGAATGAAAACCATAGTGTGGTCAATATTCAAACTCCTGAGAAAAACTCTCCAAATGTTGAACAAGCTGACATAGATGTCGAAGACGAAGCGAGCGAATTAGCTTTGCGAGCACAATTATTAAAGTCTATGGCCAACAAACGCACTGCAAAGAATGCTGGGAAGGTTAGCGAGAAGAGTGCCACGTCATATGTAACGTCGCCTGGGAACAGCCGTGCTACGTCGCCTTTCCCAGAGTCTGGTACTAGGAAGGGAATACAGGAGGTTATTAAGAATGAGGCGATAAAGTCTGCAGCATTGCCAGCGAAGGTTCGTATTGTAGCTGATTACGGGGCAGCAGACAGTGGCCAAATGTCGACACTTATAGGAGCAAGAAAATTGAACTACATCTTTCAATTCGATATATTTGCCTCCAAATACAAGACTATACTACATATAATGAAAATAATTCTTACTCCGGACAATTTTGGTCGGTTATACTGCATGTAATTTCTCGCTCTACTATAGCAAAACAGACACACATATAGGATTCCCTCTTTCTTATTTAGGTCAATATTGCGCCGCCAAAGCATGAACCAGTTGTTATTCATCTTGGCGCAGACTCCGAGGACAGTGAGTCGGATGACGAAAGTCCGATTGAAAAATCGAATTCCTTCTTTGGTGGCTTAGACTCCTTTATTAAAGAAGCGAGGTAGGTTAAGGTTTAGGCATTTACACTAATTAAAACTAACTTTATTTATACTGGATAGCTCTATCAGTTCTAAACTGTTCTCCCTAGAAGTCCAGTAAGGATCATCTTTTATTGATCCAGTGTTACTACAGGAGGAAACCTAAACTAAACTAACTTTATTTTTTACTGGATAGCTCTATCAGTTCTAAACTGTTCTCCCTAGAGATCCAGTAAGGATCATCTTTTATTGATCCAGTGTTACTACAGGAGGAAACCTAAACTAAACTAACTTTATTTATACTGGATAGCTCTATCAGTTCTAAACAGTTCTCCCTAGAGGTCCAATAAGGATCATCTCTTATTGGTCCAGTGCTATTACAGGAGGAAACCTAAACTAACTTTATTTATACTGGATAGCTCTATCAGTTCTAAACTGTTCTCCCTAGAGGTCCAATAAGGATCATCTCTTATTGCTCCAGTGTTATATTACAGAAGGAAGCCTAAACTAAACTAACTTTATTTATACTGGATAGCTCTATCAGTTCTAAACTGTTCTCCCTAGAGGTCGAGTAAGGATCATCCCTTATTTCCCCAGTGTTACCACAGAAGGAAACCGGAGTACCTGATTAAAACCTGTTGTTTTTGGTAAATTCAAATGCAACTGACCCTGCAATTTTATGCCGCTTTTTTGAAAAAACAAATTTGTATAGAGAACGTTCATCAAAGTCCAAGCCTGAAGTAAAAGCTCAAAAGAATACAGAAGATAGGAATGTGGTTAATCCGCCAACTCCGACCACCCCCGAAGTTGTGTCGGTACTTTCCGAGGAAAAACGAAACGAATATAAGAAACTGAAGTTACAGTTGGCGCTTAAAGAACAGCAACAGCAGAAGGGACTCGGTGTAAATAGAAAAGTTAACACTAATGAAGGACCAGTTATGAAAAGGAATGAAAACGTGGCCACGAAGCAAGGACAAGAGCAGAAACAGATGGCTAAACAGCACCGCCAAAAAGAGAAACAGAAAATGGCAACAAATTCTGTTCATCGTCAACTGCAACAGAACTTTGTTGGAATCGAAGCACAAGCTGGACAACAGCAGCAAAAACAGGAACAACGACAACGAAAACAACAGCAACCACAGCAGCAACAACAACACCCTCAGGAAAAGGAACAACAAAAACAACAGAAGCACCAACTTCAAATGAAGGAACAAGAACAAGGTACAACCATCATCATCACCATCAGAATGTCATCATCGTAATCGCGGCCACCGTTAGTATCATCACCAATAAAATAGGTACCGTTATCAAATCACCATCATCATCATTACCACCATCACACAGTAAACTAAATGACCTAACGCTTCTTTACAATATTGGTCGGTTTCAAGCAGATGATGGTCAACTGGCATGCGCAGTTATCAGAATGAGAAAAAATGTTAATTTTTTCATTATATGAAGTATTCTTGTATTTGGTGGCAAATAAGTAGAATTGAGAGATGTAGTTTAATTTTCTTGCTCCTATAAGTGTAAACATTTCTGAAGTTGAAATCATCTGCTTCCCTGTGACGCTTACTGAAACCCATCAATTCGTACTTTTTCTCATACAATTTCATCTATTATTTTAGTTGACTCCAAAGCACAACAAGACGCCAACACTGCAGAAAATCACGAACTTAAGCTCAAACTAAAAATCCTTAGTGAAATGTTGATTGGACACAAAAGGTTGATAATGCAAGACCAAAAGCTACTCGAAAGTTGCAAGGAACAGTTAAACGGTAGTTCTAAGGCGTTGGAGGAACATGAAAGTAGAGTATCATTACTACAGCAACAACTACAGCGAGCTGAACGACTGAAGAAAGTGCAACAGGATCTTGTGGAAAAATTGAAAATACAGGTACGAAACGTAAAGCATAGAAAGAAATTGATATATTTAGAGTCTGCGAATCAGCGAAACAAATTCGTGATTGATCAATCGATAATAATGAAATATATGCAAAAATAAATGAAAGAGGGAGTAATGTTATATGTAAAAGTGGTTAAAGTGATCTTTCAAGTTTTGTGACACTGAATATTATAGCCCATACAACTATTTTAGAAAGAACCTTCTCAAACTCATTAGTAACGAGCAAAACACAAAGGAAATCACCACCGTATCGTTGTCTTGATACCACGGTAATAAACACCCATAAATTAACTCAACTTTCGCGTTGAATTTCTCTTTAAATACTGGTTTGTTTGAGAAGCTATATCATACATTCGAAGTCGTTTATTATAGTGATTTAAAAACACCTCAAAGTATGTTAAAAAACTCGGCTAGCGCCTTGTTTTTCAACACACTTTTCGGTGTTTCAAATCACTATCATAAACTCCTTCTCGTGTATGATATATTACATAAACAATCTAGTTTTTTAAGAAATTTATTTAGGCTTACGTTTCGTTGCTTTGTGCAACATCGTGAGAATTACATTAAAGTATACCACATGTACAATGGCTTTTACATACAGCGTTAATTTTACAAAGATATAAGATTACAGTAACGGTTAGCAAATTTAAATTGGAATAAGCGAATAGAACTAACATGACAATAACAGAACATTACAACAACAATATTATCAATATATGACAGATAGCCATATTACAATTAAGTAATATACAGTAGTGTTAAAAGAACAGATCTCAGGTTAGCGTGAATTGAGGAAAAACAATAGAAAACTCATCCAGTAGACTGGTGATGAGCCAGAATGTTCGAAAAGATTTGCCAGTATACTGGACCCCAACGTTTGAGATATCTAGCATTATAAATCGCACCATTATTTTCGTTTTAGAACACCAAACTTAACCAACGGATGTCAAAACGCCAGTCGGACGCTCGCGGAGTCGAAGAACGTTTGCTCCGAACTCGAGCGCTTCTTGTTGCACAGAAATCTAAACAAACCACCTCAGTTATCACCGGAGAAAAGTTCCTACCCGAAAATAAATCTACGCCATTAAACCCCGGGCATCACACCTCGGCCATTATTGCCGCCGGAGAAAAGCCCCTAGCCGAAGTTAAGCCTACGGTGTTTAATCCCGGACAAGATTCACAGGATGGTGGGATAAAGGCAAGAGAGTCGAAGTTAGTTGAAGTTCGTGAAAAGTTCCGAGAAATGTCTAGAATTTTGGAAGAGTCTTTGTCGAATAAGAAAGAGGTAAAAGTTCAAAGGAGTTTATTCCATAGGCTGGTTTCAGTGACGTTACGGGACACTTACAGTAGCAAGAAATTGCATCTTTCAATTCTATTTATTTGCCTCCAAATACAAGACTACCACATATAATGGAAGAATTAACATTATTTTCTCACTCGGATAACTGCCGCTTGACCACCATCTGCTTTACGATAATGTTTAGTGAAACCAACCTATATTGAATACACAGAGAGCCTCACACAGTGGTTAGTGCATGTGTCTTTCACCTCTGTGGCCGGGGTTCGATTTCTCCAATACGCAGTTGTCTGATTATAATTTCGCCTCAGTCACATGTGAGGAGAGTGCTTAAGTTCTCCTGGTATTCCGGTCTCTTCCATGAGTAGTAACACTGGTTCAATTAGGGATGAACCATACTGGACCTCTAGGGAGAACAGTTTAGAACTGATAGAGCTATCCAGTATAAATAGAGTTAGTTCAGTTTAGGTTTCCTCCTGTAGTAACACTGGATCAATAAGGGATGATCCATACTGCACCTCTAGGGAGAACAGTTTAGAACTGATAGAGCTATCCAGTATAAATAGAGTTAGTTCAGTTTAGGTTTCCTCCTGTAGTAACACTGGATCAATAAGAAATTACCCTTACTGGACCTCTAGGGAGAACAGTTTAGAACTGATAGAGCTATCCAGTATAAATAGAGTTAGTTCAGTTTAGGTTTCCTCCTGTAGTAACACTGGATCAATAAGAAATGACCCTTACTGGACCTCTAGGGAGAACAGTTTAGAACTGATAGAGCTATCCAGTATAAATAGAGTTAGTTCAGTTTAGGTTTCCTCCTGTAATAACACTGGATCACTAAGAAATGACCCTTACTGGACCTCTAGGGAGAACAGTTTAGAACTGATAGAGCTATCCAGTATAAATAGAGTTAGTTCAGCTTAGGTTTCCTCCTGTAGTAACACTGGATCAATAAGGGATGATCCATACTGCACCTCTAGGGAGAACAGTTTAGAACTGATAGAGCTATCCAGTATAAATAGAGTTAGTTCAGTTTAGGTTTCCTCCTGTAGTAACACTGGATCAATAAGAAATGACCCTTACTGGACCTCTAGGGAGAACAGTTTAGAACTGATAGAGCTATCCAGTATAAATAGAGTTAGTTCAGTTTAGGTTTCCTCCTGTAGTAACACTGGATCAATAAGGGATGATCCATACTGCACCTCTAGGGAGAACAGTTTAGAACTGATAGAGCTATCCAGTATAAATAGAGTTAGTTCAGTTTAGGTTTCCTCTTGTAGTAACACTGGATCAATAAAACTGAAAACTTGGTCGGACATTATGTCGGACCAACCCACGTTTTGGTCGGCCATGATCACTTTTTGATCGGCCACTGATTATTTACAGACCTCAAGAAAGAAATTATTGAAATTAATAAGTCAAAAACGGTCGGCCATAATGTCCGAGCAAGACAACAATTGGTCGGCCATCTCAGCAATTCGCTCGGAAAATGGCCGATGGCCGACCGTTATATTGAACTCTGGTAGTAACAATGGATCAATAAGGGATGACCCTTACTAGACCTCTAGGGAGAACAGTTTAGAACTGATAGAGCTATCCAGTATAAATTAAGTTAGTTTAGTTTAGGTTTCCTCCTGTAGTAACACTGGGTCAATAAGGGATGACCCTTACTAGACCTCTAGGGCGAACAGTTTGGAACTGGTATAGCTATCCAGTATAAATATAGTTAGTTTAGTTTAAGTTTCCTCCTGTAGTAACACTAGATCAATAAGAGATGACCCTTACTGGACCTCTAGAGAGAACAGTTTAGAACTGATAGAGCTATCCAGTATAAATAAAGTTAGTTTAGTTTAGGTTTCCTCCTGTAGTAACACTGGATCAATAAGGGATGATCCTTACTGGACCTCTAGGGAGAACAGTTTAGAATTGATAGAGCTATCCAGTATAAATAATGTAGTTTAGTTTTGGTTTAATTAAGCTTACACTAAATTAGACTCTCCCACAAACTAACTTTATCTATACTGGATAGCTCTATCAGTTCTAAACTGTTCTCTCTAGAGGTCCATGAATTATTGGTCCAGTATTAGTGCAGGAGGAAACTGGAGTACCCAAAGAAATCCTGTGTTGTTTGGTAGGGTTAAACTGGAAGCACTCTTCTCACATGCGACTGAGCTGAAATTATAATCAGACAACTGCATACTTTGGGTGAAAGGCAAATGCACTAGCCACTGTTGCACCAACAATACAAAATTTTGCATGCTAACTATATTTTGTATCTATTTTCAGGTAAAAAGCGCCCCGTCGCCTAAAAACAACAAAGACTCGGGCGGTTTGTCAAAATCAAACACCCAAACATCAAGTCTGACAGCGGACAAACAGACAATGGAGAAAAAACGACTTCGTATATTAGAGCAAAAATTATCTCAGAAACTTCGGCAGTCTAACGCTCGGAGGCAAATCGGAAAGGACTCGGAAAGTCCTCAGGGGCAGATCGGGAAGAAATCGGGATATCCTCGGAAAATGGCGCTGGTGCACGGAGACGAACGACCGAGCTCTGACAGTGAACTTATTGTGAAGACAAATACTGGTACTCGAGAACTGACACCCCCCGTAGAATCGACGAGAGACAGTGATATAGATGAAGCGGACGGGAGGTTGAGGGTCCAGTCGACGTGGGATGTATTTAAAGATGATAGCAAGTTAAAGAAAGTTAAACAAATTCAGGTGAGGATCAAAAAGCAAATTGTTGGCAATATAAATAAAGTTAGTTTAGCTTAGCTTTTCCCTGTTGAGACACTGGACCAATAGGGGATCACCCTTACTGGACCTTTAGGGAGAACAGTTTAGAACTGATGGAGCTATCCAGTATAAATAAAGTTAGTTTAGTTTAGGTTTCCTCCTGTAGTAACACTGGATCAATAAGGGATGACACTTACTGGACCTTTAGGGAGAACAATTTAGAACTGGTAGAGCTATCCAGTATAAATAAAGTTAGTTTAGTTTAGGTTTCCTCCTGTAGTAACACTGGATCAATAGGGGATCACCCTTACTGGACCTTTAGGGAGAACAATTTAGAACTGGTAGAGCTATCCAGTATAAATAAAGTTAGTTTAGTTTAGGTTTCCTCCTGTAGTAACACTGGATCAATATGGGATGACCCTCACTGGACTTCTAGGAAGAACATTTTAGAACTGATAGAGCTATCCAGTATAAATAAAGTTAGTTTAGTTTAGATTTTCTCCTGTAGTAACACTAGAATGACTAGATCAATAAGGGATAACCCTTACTGGACCTTTAGGGAGAACAGTTTAGAACTGATAGAGCTATCCAGTATAAATAAAGTTAGTTTAGATTTTCTCCTGTAGTAACACTGGATCAATAAGGGATGACCCTTACTGGACCTTTAGGGAGAACAGTTTAGAACTGATAGAGCTATCCAGTATAGATAAAGTTAGTTTACTAGCTTATCAAATTCCTTTTAGGCTGAACGAGAGACAAACGGGCCAAGTTTTTCAAATGCGAGCAATAACCTGGCATTGCCAGCCCAGTTCACTTCTACAAAATGTGCCTGGCTTGAAATTGATGGCAGCCGCTTATCACAGCATCTAGACGATATATCTGGCTGCTTATCTGCTGTGGTTGCCAAACCTTCTGTCATTAAAGGTGAAGTTATTGAGCAGACCCAGTGGAATCGTCGTGCAACAGGACCATATAGGAGTCCTTTGGTCTATTTCAGATCATACAGGTATATACTTGGGGATGTTTAGATAAGTCTTGTATGAAGGGCTGGCCCTCCTAGGCGAGATTATGCATTAGAAATTTCTCATCAAATTTTCATCCAGCTTGAACCAAAAATAATCGATTTGTCCTTGGCTTAATATGGCTATTAGCTCCACAAATTCTCGCAGACAAATTAACCCAGGTGAAAATAAAACCTCATGCAGGCAGAGGTAATTTATAACATTTATAACATTTATTATAAGTAAACGCACGCTTTGAGGGAAATTAGTGATTAAATGACCCGCAAACGAGGGAGGTTTAGTAAACCTCCCGAGGTTTGCGGGGTCATTTAATCACCAATTTCCCTCAAAGCGTGCGTTTAGTTTGTAAATACATGGTAGCCGAGGGTATCGCGCGTGGTGTGTTGGTCTGTTTTGAATGCTGTTTGATTGTCGTTTGATTGTGGGATGAACACTTTTCATATATACGCACGCGCAGAAACACATCTCCGTGTTCATTCTTTTTAGGCATGCGCATAAACCGAATTTTATCCCACAATTGAAATGTTCAAGATTGCGGAATAAAAGTGGCAAAGTGATCGTTCGTATGTGAACGGGACGGTGTCGTCAGACACTGTCCATAGTTGTGCCGATGATTTTCGATGAAGTACAACTCTCCAATGAGAGGTAATGATGTACGGTTTTTGTCTTGTCCGGACAAAAGATTTCTTTGTCTTCTAATTTTCCCTCATCAAGCGTGCAGGGAAAAATTAGAAGACAAAGAAATCTTTTGTTTTCAACTAAATTTAGAAGACAAAAGCGTATGCATGGGTAATGAGGGAAATACGTGATTAAACGTCCCTGTTAGAACAAAAGAAACCGAGGCTACCATGTGTTTATAACATTTATAACTCGTTATTGACGACCTGAGGTCTCGAGCTGGAAATTTCCATATAAACGCACCAAAGGGGACTAGTTACTCGTTTGACCGGTGCGCGTGCAGTGATGTAGATAAGAAATGGGGTAGCCGGGCTAATCTGAAATCTAGAGGGGCCATAGTATCAATTCGCGGAGCTGGGAATCCGGGACATACTAGTGGTTACATAAGGCTTACTAATATTGTGGTGGGGTCTTCAGTCCCCAGAGAAATTTTGAAATGTATGCCTGTCAATATCAACTGAAGCATTTCTTGGATAATAGTGGGTTAGTTTCAAGTATTATAATGTGTTCCAGCTCTTCTATGTCATCCACTAAATTAGGAGTACCTGTTCGCTAGACAATTACTCCGATTTCCAGACAAACATTTACAGTACTATTACACCTGTATCTTCTAAATTTTTAGCACTGACAGTTTAAAGGTCCAAGAACGTAATATAACCGGGCCAGTGGCCCGTTGCCCGGCTATTAAATACATCACTGCGCGTGGTAATATCAAGTCCACTCTAATGCAACTCTTGTTCTCGTTTGACCAGGCCACGAGAGTTGATGAAACTCGCATGCAAATTCTCGCTTGCTTATAGCCCGGTCAAACGAGGATGAGAGTTGATGAGAGTTAATGAGAGTTGCAACTTTCAGTCGCGTTTGACCGCCAACTCTCATCAACTTTGAGCTGGTTCGAATTTTCGTGAGAGTTGATGAGAGTTTTGCTCGTTTGACCGGTCATGAGAGTTGCATAAGAATTTGAAACAACTATAGTCAGACTAGTGTTTTGCACTTTCTATAAGAATTAGCTTGACAAAATAACACGTTATGTCTGTGTCTATAACAAGAAAAGCTAAGATGGAAATTTAAATACTTTTTTACCAAAATTTTAAAATTATTCTCAGGGCTCCATTTCGCGCGCTAAATTATTTCTGTCGCAACTCTCATGTAACTCTTGTTCTCGTTTGACCAGGGCATGAGAGTTGAACAAACTCTCATGCAAACTCTCACTTGCCAACTCTCATCAACTTAACTCTTCTTCAAACTTCTTTAATCTAGATTCAGTCCTTACTACCGTACAAAGAAAGGCTACACATTGGACTCCTCTACTTTCACCCACCTCATCAACCCCCGCGTTCCCTTCTGTCCCTTCGCCCTCCAGGGCATATGCAGTGACCCCGAGTGTACCCACCAACACTCCGATGATGTCATACCTAAAAATAGACAAATCCTCCAAGACCTCGCCGCGTACTTTGCGCCCGCGCGCAAAAATGTCAGCGGTGATGATGATGTCACCGATGACGTCACTAAGGGTATCACGCGTACAATAGACGCGGTTACCAAGCAATATGGTGACAAAGTTTCGCCTGCTGAACTAAGGGTGCTGTTTGTGAATCATTTGAGAAAACAAAAGTCCGCAGGAATTTTTAATATAGTCCTGGAGCGAAGGCCCTGGAGGCCAAGTTCCCATACGAAGAAATACCCCGGAGCAAATGTCCTGGACGAATGCCCGGTTGTTCAGACTGAAAACACGTTTAATTGGAAGAGTTGGCGAAGGAAGATTGAGAATGAGATTAAGACGCGGTCAGTGGATCGGGACGAGTGGTAAGTAGAGTGGTCACGTGACAAACACGCATGCTTAATGCAAAACAGTTGTAGCAAGTCTGTTGAGTCATCAACCTTGTAGCAAGTCTGTTGAGTCATCAACCTTGTAGCAAGTCTGTTGAGTCATCAACCTTGTAACAAGTCTGTTGAGTCATCAACCTTGTAGCAAGTCTGTTGAGTCATCAACCTTGTAACAAGTCTGTTGAGTCATCAACCTTGTAACAAGTCTGTTGAGTCATCAACCTTGTAGCAAGTCTGTTGAGTCATCAACCTTGTAGCAAGTCTGTTGAGTCATCAACCTTGTAACAAGTCTGTTGAGTCATCAACCTTGTAGCAAGTCTGTTGAGTCATCAACCTTGTAGCAAGTCTGTTGAGTCATCAACCTTGTAACAAGTCTGTTGAGTCATCAACCTTGTAACAAGTCTGTTGAGTCATCAACCTTGTAGCAAGTCTGTTGAGTCATCAACCTTGTAGCAAGTCTGTTGAGTCATCAACCTTGTAGCAAGTCTGTTGTGTCATCAACCTTGTAGCAAGTCTGTTGAGTCATCAACCTTGTAGCAAGTCTGTTGAGTCATCAACCTTGTAGCAAGTCTGTGAGTCATCAACCTTGTAACAAGTCTGTTGAGTCATCAACCTTGTAGCAAGTCTGTTGAGTCATCAACCTTGTAGCAAGTCTGTTGAGTCATCAACCTTGTATCAAGTCTGTTGAGTCATCAACCTTGTAGCAAGTCTGTTGAGTCATCAACCTTGTATCAAGTCTGTTGAGTCATCAACCTTGTAGCAAGTCTGTTGAGTCATCAACGTTGTAGCAAGTCTGTTGAGTCATCAACCTTGTAGCAAGTCTGTTGAGTCATCAACCTTGTAGAAAGTCTGTTGAGTCATCAACCTTGTATCAAGTATGTTGAGTCATCAACCTTGTAGCAAGTCTGTTGGGTCATCAACCTTGTAACAAGTCTGTTGAGTCATCAACCTTGTATCAAGTCTGTTGAGTCATCAACCTTGTAGCAAGTCTGTTGAGTCATCAACCTTGTAGCAAGTCTGTTGAGTCATCAACCTTGTAGAAAGTCTGTTGAGTCATCAACCTTGTAGCAAGTCTGTTGAGTCATCAACCTTGTAGCAAGTCTGTTGAGTCATCAACCTTGTAGCAAGTCTGTTGAGTCATCAACCTTGTAGCAAGTCTGTTGAGTCATCAACCTTGTAGCAAGTCTGTTGAGTCATCAACCTTGTAGAAAGTCTGTTGAGTCATCAACCTTGTAGCAAGTCTGTTGAGTCATCAACCTTGTAGCAAGTCTGTTGAGTCATCAACCTTGTAGCAAGTCTGTTGAGTCATCAACCTTGTATCAAGTCTGTTGAGTCGTCAACCTTGTAGCAAGTCTGTTGAGTCATCAACCTTGTAGCAAGTCTGTTGAGTCTTCAACCTTGTAGCAAGTCTGTTGAGTCTTCAACCTTGTAGCAAGTCTGTTGCGTCATCAACCTTGTAGCAAGTCTGTTGAGTCATCAACCTTGTAGCAAGTCTGTTGCGTCATCAACCTTGTAGCAAATCTGTTGAGTCATCAACCTTGTAGCAAGTCTGTTGTGTCATCAACCTTGTAACAAGTCTGTTGAGTCATCAACCTTGTAACAAGTCTGTTGAGTCATCAACCTTGTAGCAAGTATGTTGGGTCATCAACCTTGTAACAAGTCTGTTGAGTCATTAACCTTGTAGCAAGTTGTCAACAATGAATTTGTAGTGTTAAATTTTTATTGTTTCTTTCAGCCAAGAAATCCGTTATTTCTCTGAGAACTACGACAGCGTCAAAACGTTGGAAAAAGCGACACAAGAGAATCCCTCTGACGAAAGTTTGTGGATCCGTCTAGCCATGGTGCACATGGGATCAAATAGGGCTGAAGGGGATAAGAATAATAACAGCAGGAAGAATGTGGATAGAGCTCTCAACACTCTGGCGAAAGCACTGGAGTATAATCGACATTCTGAAGTAAGTATATAGGAAAAAGTAATTTTGAATTGCTGTTGAGAAATGCTCTCTCCCTAATAAGTCAAAAGCCTTGACAGATTTGATTGTTACCTGATTTACTTTATAATTTTAACACTTTCTTAAACCATATAAGCAACGTTATAAATAGACGTTTGTCTATCCTTATTAAACGATTTTTCGCTACGAAAGCCTGGTAAACTAAAGTTGGTAACTAAAGTTAATTTTATCATTTTTCCTGACAAACTTTTAAACTTTTCAGAAACTTTGGCTAAAATACTTGGACGTCTTTCGACAGCGTGCCACTATAGACGAACTACACGAAGTATGCGAAGAAGCAGTTGAACTCGCGGGCTCGTATAACGTTTGGTGGGCCTATTTAGAAATTGCCTTGGACTACATACGCAAAACTACCGTTTGCTTAAAGTGTATCGAGTACCTAATACTATCAGAGACAGAGGTCGACCTGAAATCACATCGGTTACTGGAGATATTCCTGTATTTAGTCCAATTAGACTTACACTGTGACTTTTATGAGGTCGCATTGAATCGATTCCAAGTCAGTCTGAATTTCGTGGACGGCCCGCGAGACACTCGCGAGATCCTCGCATCCGTCGCGGAAAACCTCACCTGCGACGATTTGTGTCTGTTATGGTTGTGTTATATTCATCTCGTGGAATTTTCGTGTCTCCCGCGCGAGTTTTATGATCCCGCGCGGACCGGTCCCGCGAGGATTGTGCACAAAGATGGCGTCGTATTTCCATGGAAACCTGGTGCTGGTACACGTCATGGCTTCGCAGAGCTGTTGAAGTTATTTCACCGTAAGTCTTAAATGTTCTCCCTAGAGGTCCAGTATCGACAATTTTATTTATTATTTTTTTTTATTTATTTATGCAATCCCTCATTGCTGCTGTGTTACTAGCCAAGGAAACCGGAGTACACACGTAAAAACGCACAAGTTGTGACAAACCTGCAGCAGACTTGTACCAATGCTGTTTCAACAACTTGTTATCAGGATGTGTTAGCACTGCTTGTTCCCAGCTTATTGACAACTTGCTACAAGGTTGCAAACACAACAGACTTGTTACAAGTTGTTCCAACAACTTGTTATCGTCTGCAATTCAGCAACTTGTTAACAAGTTGTGCGTGACAACAGTTCACTGGTGACAACCTTGTAGCAACTTGATAAAATGACAACATTGTTACAACTTGTTGACAAGCTTGCTACAAGTCTGTTGCGAATACATCTTGTCAAACATCTTGTTGACAAGATGTGAGTTTTTACGTGTGTGCCCTAAAGAAAACCTGTCGTGTTTGGTAGTGTCAAACTGGAAGCATTCTTCTCACATGTGACTGAGGTGAAATTGTAATTAGACAACTGCAAATTGCAGGAATCAAACCTCAGTGACCAAGGTAATAGGCACTTGCATTAACCACTGTGAGACCAACACGCAATGCTTAAATTCTCTTTTCTTTCCTTTAAGGTGCCTTAAAAGAATGTGCCGTCGTGTCTAGCTCTTTCGATAAAGTAACGCCTGTGTTTTTGTTGTATAAGAATCTAATTGCATTGGAAAGAGCGTCTGAGAAAGACACGTCGTCAATACGTACATGTCAGCGGTTGTTAAGGGCCTCTCCCATGAAGATCGAACTCTGGTTATGTATGTCTGCGTTACAGCAAGTCAGCGGTAATGAGGGTGGCGCAGCGAATGTTTATAAGAAGGCTTTGGAGACCTGTGATGGACATGCCCAGATTGCTTATTGTGCGGCGAAGTATTTTATAGAATCGGTATTGTATTTCTATTTTCCCTTTATTTTCTGTGATATAACAACTTCTAAAAGTTACAAATCGAACAGTTAGACCCACTCAGACTTCTACCAATGCTGTTTCAACAACTTGTTATCAGGATGTGTTCGCACTACTTGTTTCCAGCTTGTTGAGAACTTGCTACAAGGTTTAAACACAACAGTTGTTGTTCCAACAACTTGTTATCGTCCTGCAATTCAACAACTTGTTAACAAGTTGCGAGTGACAACCTTGTAGCGACCTTGATAAAATGACAACATTGTTACAACTTGTTGACAAGCTTGCTACAAGTCTGTCACGAACACATCTTGTTGACAAGATGCGAGATTTTCACGTGTGTATCGGATTTTCATATGGCAGCAATTTCTATATTCTCTTGTAGAAAAACCGCGAGGAATGCTACGAGGCTTTGAGAACGTGTGTTTACAGTAAATTTACTCTCGAAGTCCCAAGCCCCGGGCCAACCACCCGCGCCAGGTCACATGACCAACCTACGATTCTCAGACCAAATCCTGAATTACTTTACAAGAAGCTATTGTCACAGACTCTGCCACTGGACTCTATAGTACCTACAGCTAAACCTGGAGTGCACCCTGGTAATCTCGGGTCAGAGAGAACGTACATTTGGCTTTGCTATTGGTAAGACTTTGATGTAATTTATCAGTTTGATTTATTGTGTTTACTCTGAGGTGGACGGAAAGCCTTAAGGTGGCTCGATAGGCAAATTCATGTATTTTCGATAGCTTATTTCACCATGAAATAACTTATGGTATGAAACCATTTTAATTCAGCAGAAGTGACATACTTAGTACATTTACCCAAAAAGGTTTGGTGTACATTGGGTAAATCTCATGAGAGTAGTGCCCTGAACACTGAAGGCAACTTTTCCCGGTGCGAAAAATAAGGGGTTGCGGGAAAGTTAATATCTTGGAATGTATAATAGGTAAGAGTCTAAAACTTTCAACATATTATAACCAATGGTTGAGCTATGCAAGGAACTAGAATCAACTAGATATGGCCGTCCCTTCATTATTTTCTAGCATCCTCAATAACAGTAAAGAAAAATGCCCTACATTGACTTAGCAAAATATCCATAACTCATTACTGGGGGTACCAAACTCAAATATCCTAGTTCCTTGCACAACTAATAGACTCCTCAATACTCAGTGAAAATTTCAAGTCAATAGCTTGTATAGTTTTTGAGATATCACAAAAACAAATTCGGAAAAGGCCTAAAAACGACAGATTGAGAAAATCAGTTCCAAAGTTTACTGTCACTGACCAGCTTGAGTACAGGGCTCAAAATGCTCCAGCTTCATACTGGGTGCCTTCTTGTTCTGTCAGATTGTCAATATAACCTTTCTTCCTTTGTCTAATCTTTTTGCGAAACAAAACTAAAATGGTGCATACAGAACGTTTTATATGGTCGTTTTTCAAAAACACAGATCACGTTGCCATGGTAACCTGTTCAAAATTTGATGGTGTACATTATAAAATCCCTCAGAATAAACGTAAATCGCTTTTACTCTTTAAAAAACGAATTGTATATGATAGTTTAAAGGTTGAACATTGAAAAAATACCATTTTTGAAAAATTCAATTTTTCTTGATTTTTTTCCTATCGAGCCACCTTAACAGGTTTACAACCCAATTGACAAAGGTCTCCGAGTGTTAGTTAGTAACGGTTATCAGTTCTAAACTGTTCTTCCTAGTTCCTAGAGGTCCAGTAAGGGCCATCCGTTATTGATTCAGTCTTACAACAGGAGGAAACCTAAACTAAACTAACTTTATTTATACTGGATAGCTCTATCAGTTCTAAACTGTTCTCCCTAGCTAGAGGTCCAGTAAGGTGCATCCCTTATTGATTCAGTGTTACTACAGGAGGAAACTTAAACTAAATTAACTTTATTTGTACTGGATAGTTCGATCAGTTCTAAACTGTTCTTCCTAGAGGCCCGGTAAGGATCATCTCTTATTGATTCAGTGTTACTACAGGAGGAAACCTAAACTATACTAATTTTACGTCTACTTGATAGCGCTATTAGTTCTGAAATCAGTTTATTTCTCTATAGCATGTTTATCGAGCTTTTCTCAAAAGAAGGGGCACGAGAGCGACACTCACGCACACAAGCAGCCTATGAGAGGGCTATATACAGTACAGGTTGCAGACATGAAGTAAAGACATTCTGGATCGAATACCTCTACTACATGGCTCGCGGGATCAAGGAGAAACTCTGTACATCAGAAGAACTTCATGATATATTTCATAAATGTCTTTCCACCGTGCCGGCCGTCACTCCAGTGCATAGTATATCGTCCAAATCTTGGTCTGATTACAGTTTTCATAATAAGGTAATTATTTATAGGAGGGTTTCACTGAGGACTATCGTGCAGCAGATGGTGGTCAACCAGCAGTTATCAGAGTGAGAAAATAATGTTAATTCTTTTCATTATATCTAGTAGTCTTTGGTGGCAAGTAAATAGAATTGGGAGCAAGGCATATTTTAACATATATACTGGGGGGCCACTTGGCCCCCCAGGCCCTCTTGATGGTCCCCCACTCCCTGGGCCCTTTATACATTGGGTCGTTTACAGAGTAAATGATTTGTCTGTGTTTAACGAAATATTGTTTTTATGGCTTATATAGTTAGGCATTTTTAAAGTTTTAGTTAAAACATTGAAATACTATTGGCTTGGCAATTTCAGAGCTCCATATTTCAAAATTTTCCCGGGAAAAAACTCCCCCGGACCCCTACAGGGCTCGCGCCTTCAGCACTCAGATTAAGGGCCCTTTTTCACAAATGGCCCCCCACTTAGGAAACCTTAAAATATGCCCTGATTGGGAGATATAGTTCAATTTTCTTGCTCCTATAAGTGTCAATATTTCTGAAGTTTTCCACCATCTGCTCTCCTGTAACGCTTAATACTGAAGCCTTTTCGGGGTTCGCGACACCATCTTGCCAAGTTGGGAAAATACAATGGTAAAAACATTACCTTGTCCCAATGGGAATACTTGTCCCTAGGGTCATGCTATTGTTGCTCTATCGTGTTTGCCCCATTTGGCAAGATGGCGTCGCGAACCCCGAAAAGGCGTATACTAGAGACGGACGATCTGCCTGGACGAACTTGGGCAAAAAAATATTTCGTCTGATAATTTGTCTGTGTATAAACGCTGCAAACAGACGGATGATCCGTCAAGATGAACTATCTATGCAGTTCTTGTATACAGACAAACTTATGTGCGTAGTTCATCTTGACGGATGATCTGTCTGTGTGTATAAATACGGCATTAGACGAACTATCAGGAAAATATCAGACATGATTTGTTCCCAGAATCATTGCCAGTATAGATCACGCTATTCTAGCTAGTTCATCTGGATAGTTCGTTGCCACCCAATTCACTCAAATATATAATTATATTTTAAATGTTTGGTTATCTTTGTTCCATTCTATATGCTTACATTATCAGAACAGTGGTAACTAGGCATGAGAGTTATATAAAGTTGTGAATTGGATGGCAACAGGCATAAATATTCGTTACATGTATGACTCATGTCTGTTTATGTATTCCAGGTTCTGGCCTTATATCGACGCTGTTTGGGGGACGCATTCTCGTCAAGTGTTTACCAAAAATATCTTGAGATGTTCCCTGATAACCCACAACTGGCTATACAGTAATGTGACGGATAATCGTTTTCAATTTGTCTTTATTTGTTTATGTTTTAAATCCGGAGATGTTCACTAACCATCCAGTATTTTGCCATCCAAACGAAATATATTTATACTGAATAGCTCGATCAGTTCGAAACTGTTTTCCCTTGAAGTCCAATAAGGACAGTCTTTTATTGGTCCAGTGTTACTACAGGAGGAAACCTAAACTAAACTAACTTTGTTTATACTGGATAGCTCTATCAGCTCTAAACTATTCTTCCTAGAGGTCCAGTAAGGATAATCTCTCCTCATTGGTCCAATGTTACTGTATGAGAAAACCGGAGTACCTGGAGAAACCTGCTGTGTTTGGTAGAGTCAAACGAAAGATCGATTTCATTAAATATTATATGATTAGTGAATGTCTCCGTTTCTTGCCCTCTTTCCTCAACCCTTCCCCCATCACTCTCGCTCCCCCCCCCCTACCCACCACCACCCACTAACTTTATGGATTCTTGCGATTATCGTGCTATTTTAGAACTGTAGAACACTTGTATGAAAATAAAGAGTTGGACAAAACGAGAAAGATTTTGTCGGCAATTTTACTAAAGACACCATACTGCTTGGAATTGTGGAAAATGTACTGTTAAAGTTTTATATTTTTCTATCTGATAATACAAATTCATGAATAATTTAAAACTCGTCCAAAAAGCCCCCACGTATGCATTTGTGTATCCCAATAAAACTAACCCTTTCGCCTTAGCTGTGCCCCGTCGTATGGTACCAGTCTAGTAAGCATTCGACTCGCGACCCTGACTTATGTTTATTCTTCACCTAATTATCTAGTTGAACTGCGGTCTATAATCTAAATTTTTTTCTCGATATCTTTTTGAAACATAGAGCGATTTCCGTGGAACTTAAGGAACGAAATTTCGAGCAGGTATTTATAACAATGAACAAATTCTTTGTGCGCTATTTAAGAAATAGAAAACATTTTCCGTGTTTCTATACACTTATAGAAACACGCCTGGGAGTTTGGGAGAACGAGAAATAAAACGAGCCCGTAGGCCGAGTTTTTCCACGTTATTTCGAGTTCTCCCAAACCCCCACAAGTGTTTCTATAAGTGTATAGAAACACAGGAAAAAATGTTTTCTATTTATTTTATAATATAACTCAAAAGACATTTTTTAAACTCGATTAATTTACAAATTCTCATTACGTACGCATGCTGACCTTTGCTCGTCAATTTCGCTGCAAGAAAACAACGCTGTTTGAAAATTAACAGTCAAAAATGTGTAAAAGCATTAAAATTGTTTTTAAATAGTATTCAAAGTTTTATAATTCGCACTAAATTTGGTTTTGTTATGATTTTAAATTTTGATGGCGGGAAAATAATTTTGGTGGCGGGAAAATTTTTAAATTTTGGCGGGAAAATTTCCGTGTTTCTATACAGTTATATAAACACGCTTCTCGACCAATCAGCACGCACGCACTATAAATTGTATATTATAATCCACTTTTTGAATAATTTTTTTATTCTACTTTTAGGCTCGACAATTGTATGAATATGCGACAGAAGCGTTGCCTTTGGCTGCGTCGATTTGGAAAGATGTAAAATTGCCTATTTTGTTGTTTTATACTTTGATCTGCGTTCATTTGCCTATATTATCTGATTTGCCTTGTTTTATACTTTGATCTGAAATGAGGCAGATGATATATTGATCGATAATAGTTCGTTTAATAAACCGATCAACCGTCTTAGTGTAAATACAAGACGAACTATTTAGATTTATACTAGCTAGAATAAATGGGTTTCAGTTTTAAGTGTTTTATGTACTTGTGTTGACACTTATGGCAGCGTGCAAATGATGCTAAATGTGTCCATTAAATCTATTTACCACCAGACACAAGGTCAATACATATATAGTGAACAATTTAGTCACTCTGATAGCTGTCTTTCTTTTAGAGTTGCCCACCATGTGCTGTACTGTTATACACTTATTGTTATAGTGAAAAACACATTTATATTGCTTACTACATTTAATATAATCAGAGATTTTTAACTTTTCTTCCAAAACAGTTTGCAATGTTCGAACTAACTCACGGCTCAAGCAACATGGAGGGAGTACAGTCTATCGTTAGCAAGGCAAAAGAACGAGGCATTAGCCTGGATGAATTTCTTACAGAATTGTCAACGAAAGACAAATAATAATATTCGCGTGGACGGAGTGCGGAGTTCTACTAACTGGAGCAAAAACAATGGAATATTTTGAATGCTTTCTGAAGATTTTGGAAAAAATTCGGGTAATGGTCACTTTGATGAGCGACGAAACGTATTTTTGGATGTTGGAGTGAAATGTATATGAAAGCGCCGTCTTGTTTTGAAATTTCCAAAAATGCTGTGCATCCTTAACTTTGTCTCTGTCTGGTGTGAAAAGTGGTAAGTAACCCCCTTACTTTTCCCAAACCAAAAAATTATCCAGTAAGGTTCTTACAGAATCGAGTAAACTATATATTTTCAACAATTTGTCCCAAGGACAAACTTACTTCAATTTCAAGACCTACTATAGGCTTGTCCATTTTGTATTATATTGTATATGTAATTGTGACTCTTACAAACTTCAAATTTTGTGGGGAACTTATTATACCCAAGGACAAACTTACATCAATTTCAATTACTATAGGCTTGTCCATTTTGTATTATATTGTATATGTAATTGTGACTCTCACAAACTTCAAATTTTGTGGGGTTATAAGAGAGTATATACGTAATATATTTCCAATATATATTTTGGGTATAGACATTTTATAAACAAATTTTGTAATAAATTTGAGATGTTGTTTGGGATTTTTTGTTTCTTTTCCATTTTATTTATTTTTCTATATTTTAGCAAAACATTCGTTAATATTTGACCCCTTAACTTAATATACAGATTCATTCAATGATAACTCATTGTTTACATATAATTGCTAATCAAATGCTAATCAATCTTTAAATCTATCAATTAGATTGTTAATTACTAATCAATATTGATTAATCAAGTGATCAGCTCTGTCATGCAAAAGTTATAGTCACTATCCTCATTAACCAACTAATCAATCGTTCAAGTATTCAACCAATCCATCCAATCAGTCACTTAACCATTAACACTGACTGCATTGTATACACGAACCGATCTAATCAGTCAGTATATTCAGTTATATATATATTTAGTTATAACTAAATACAGTTGTCTGATTAAAATGTAGTTTCGCCTGAGTCGCATGTGAGAAGAGTGCTTCCAGTAGTAACACTGGATCAATAAGGGATGACTTTTTATGTACCTCTATAGGGAGAACAGTTTAGAACTGATAGAGCTATCCAGTATAAATAAAGTTAGTTTAGTTTAGGTTTCCTCCTGTAGTAACACTGGAGCAATAAGTGATGACTCTTACTGGACCTCTAGGGAGAACAGTTTAGACCTGATAGAGCTATCCAGTATAAATAAAGTTAGTTTAGTTTAGGTTTCCCCCTGTAGTAACACTGGATCAATAAGTGATGACTCTTACTGGACCTCTAGGGAGAACAGTTTAGAAATGATAGAGCTATCCAGTAGAAATAGAGTTAGTTTCGTTTAGGTTTCCTCCTGTAGTAACACTGGATCAATAAGGGATGACTCTTACTGGACCTCTAGGGAGAACAGTTTAGAAATGATAGAGTTATCCAGTATAAATAAAGTTAGTTTAGTTTAGGTTTCCTCCTGTAGTAACACTGGATCAATAAGTTACGACTCTTACTGGACCTCTAGGGAGAACAGTTTAGAACTGATAGAGTTATCCAGTATAAATAAAGTTAGTTTAGTTTAGGTTTCCTCCTGTAGTAACACTGGATCAATAAGTTACGACTCTTACTGGACCTCTAGGGAGAACAGTTTAGAACTGATAGAGCTATCCAGTATAAATAAAGTTAGTTTAGTTTAGGTTTCCTCCTGTAGTAACACTGGATCAATAAGTGATGACTTACTGGACCTCTATAGGGAGAACAGTTTAGAAATGATAGAGTTATCCAGTATAAATAAAGTTAGTTTAGTTTAGGTTTCCTCCTGTAGTAACACTGGACCAATAAGAGATGACTCTTATTGGACCTTGATAGAGTTATCCAGCATAAAATTAGTTTAGTCAACCCTCCCCCCTTTCCGGCTAACGGTTACTTTTCAGCTAAAAACCGTTATCTAACAAGATGCAACAAAATTACTGGATGCAAACAACCGTTTCCAACTTGGAAAAATGGAACGGGATTGTGCTGCAGTGCTGGCAACCCTGTATAATTTGGTTAACCAAATATATCTATATGGAGAAAATACAACCAAAATTATTTGTGCAATGACTATGGATGAACTCTAGGCTTGTGGCGATTTCCACACAATAAAAACCAAATCAATTGTGATGCGAAGCCTCCCGACTATGGATATAAAGTTAACGGATTTTATCAATCTTTCATCGACGGAACTGAACCATTAAACAACCCAGTGTATGCTAAAAAAGAACATCGATTGCCATTGGACATAAAAGTGGACTCTAAAGCGATGTTATTCCTTAAGGGAGTGCATTCCTGAACTTCTATGGAGACCTATTGAAATATAATTTTAATAACATTTTTTGTAAATATGTGTAGTTGTTTTTCTATTAAATATTTTTTCTAAATTTTAAATTGTGTCATTTTTGTGATTTTGAGTAGGTAAACATAAACACAAACATTTCAGACGCAAACCACGGCAGCTTATTATAGAATACTGCCTACACTGGACCACCATATTTGAGATCTAGATATCTTTTTCACGTAGTTCTGACACAAACCACGGCAGCTTACTGTAGAATATGGACCACCACGTTTGAGATATATTTTTCATGTAGTGCAGACACAAACCATGGCAGCTTATTGTGGAATACTACCTACACTGGGCCACCGTGTGCGATTTATCTTTTTCAGGTAGTTCAGACACAAACCACGGCAGCTTATTGTAGAATACTACCTACACTGGGCCACCATGTTTGAGATATCTTTTCAGGTATTACCTACACTGGATCACCACGTTTGAGATATCTTTTTCAGGTAGTGCAGACACAAACCATGACAGCTTATTATGGAATACTACCTACACTGGGCCACCATGTTTGAGATATCTTTTCCGGTATTACCTACACTGGACCACCACGTTTGAGATATCTTTTTCAGGTAGTACAGACACAAACCATGACAGCTTATTGTAGCCAATGATACTACCTACACTGGAACGGTGGAACCTCGCGTTCGAGATATCCTTCTCGGGTACTTCAGACACAAACTACGGCAGCTTATTGTAGAATACTACCTACACTGGACCACCACGTTTATGATATATTGCGGTGCCCCTGCAAAGTTGGCACAGCTTTATATTCGGGGTGTCAGTTCGTTTGTTCGTTCGGAATCTTGAGCTATGTTCATTATACACAGAAGCCCAGGCCCTATAAAAGGCTATAATTATGCCTGTATAGCAGATTTTCCTGCGGCCGCCCTCTTCAAATTATTTTGTCAACAAATATCCGGGGTGTTTTGTGCTACGATTTTGGATTTTTATGAAATATGCCCATCTCAACTCCAAATCTAATCACAAATGTTTAAAAAATTATTTGAGGTTAAAACAAGGTGGAAAATTTTTTGAAGGTTTTAAGAAAAAGTGCCTCAACATCCGAATTAAAGGAAGTCGCACGCCCTAACCACTGAGCTACGAAGAAACCCATTACAAAATACCTGTAAAAAACACCTTATGCTGGAGAATGATTATTTATTATTGTACGGGGCACCGCACTTCAGCACTGTGTCTGGTTTTTCATGTAGTTCGATTCAGTCTCACGCAATGCTTAGTGAAACCACGGGTGAAACCGACTAATTTCGTTTGTTGGTTTTAATGAGCTGCATTCATAATATGGTCAAAATTACGTTAATATGCTAAATTCGATGAAAACCACCGAAACACGAAAGGGCCTGGTGTCTATGATATGCGATCGCAAAGGCTCATGGTTGTGGAGACAATTTGGAAGCCATGAAATGTTCGTTCGGTAAGTATTAAGTGATTTTTTTTGCTTTTTTCCACCGTTTTTCTTCGCCGATTTCGATTTATTGTATATTGTAGTTTGTGTGAGTAGTACTAGTCGTCTAGAATGTCTAAAACAGCCCCGTTTTATGGGGATTTTGGCGCTAAATTTGGGCGATCGAATGACCACGTGTTTTCAGTGAAATATATTTCTTTGATCCGTAGACTAGTTTGTATTTCGTGTCTAATCTAGATATTTATGTAATTTAGCTGATAATGCATTCCAGCAATGACATTTTGAGACGTAAATTGTGTTTCTGCTAACGTTGTATGGACTGTTGATTTCGTGTTTCAGGCTGTAGTATTTAACTATTTATAGGCCAGGGTGCATTCCATGCACGTGGGTTTTAAAATATATTGGCGTGAGATCATTCAAAAAGAAGTGATATGTGTAACCAAGTTTGTGCCTGAATTCATTGTCATATGTATATTCACAGTATAACTTAAAGAATATGATGTTAACAGTATATAAGACATGCCAGGTTAGCCATTACAACATGGATTTTAGTCCCCCAAATCTCCAATGTATTGGCGTGAACTATCGTAAATGTCGGCGTATCTCCGGCGTAGAGTTTACATGGAACGCACCCTGGTTTATAGGTGTGTTTCGCTAAGGCCACTATTTGTTAGATATTAGTTTCTCATCAGGATCGTTTGTCAACATGCATGCGGGCGGGCGGCCATTATCATTATGTCATTATTGCAGTATGGACTCGTACCCAGGCTTTTCTTAGAGCGCGTGCAAGCGAAAGTGCGCAACATATAGGGATATGAACGGATAGAAGGGTATGAATAGAATTCGATGTTAAATCGTACGTTTTATTTCGCAATTTGGCTAGCGTTCTTGTTAAAAATATAATTTCACAAGAAAATGACAATAATGACGACCGATGCGGCCAAATTGCGTTTTGCCTAAACACTATCGTGCATATGGTGATCGACCAACAGTTATCAGAGTGAGAAATAATGTTAATAGAGTGAAATATGTAGAACTGAGTAGATGTAGTTAAATTTTCTTGTAAAAATGCCAAGATTTTATCAGGGGAGAAGTGTTGAAAAAGAGTATCGCTTACATAATATCAGATGCAATAAACTATTTTCTGGTTCTCTGTTTGAATGTACATGTCCCACTTAATTATGTAATGCAGAAAACTATATACAGAGGTTTTTGCTAGAGTGTGCTGTGTGTCATGCTCAAATTGCCCATACGCTTACAGTCAATTTCAACTAACTTTTCACTAAAATGTTCCAAACTTCGTTGCAAACTTCGGAAATTCGTTGCGAAGTTCAAAAGTTCATAATGAAATTCAGAACCTGTTTGTAAACTGAGCATTTGATTGGCTGCTTTTTCTCTAGTAACCAATCAGAGGCTTTGTTTACAAACTTGCTTGTGAATTTCGTTATGAACTTTTGAACTTCGCAACGAATTTGCAAAGTTCGGAACATTTTAGTGAAAAGTTATTTGAAATTGACTGTAAGGGCCTTTTCACGCTGAGAAGAATATGTTAATCATTAAACCTTAGTGTCAGACAAGTCTTACATATTTCATTGATTCATTCCATTTATATCTTATATTTAATACTAACTAATAATGACAGCTCAAAGTCAAAGTTTGTTGAGATTTTTGTGCATGCAAAGTTGCTTCAGAAAAGGCCGAAAATGGGGTCGTGAAGGATAAAGATATAAAAATTTTCTGGGAGAGGACCAGACTGCAGTTGCGCCCCAGTAAGCCTTTGTCTGCATCATTCCCAAGTTATCACAGTTTGTGTATTTTAAGTTATAATGTCCCAGACCCCCCATACAGTCACATGTTACTAGGGGGTGCCAAACTCCCAGTTGGCCTCCCCTGACGAATAGAAGCCAGCACGCCACTGTAGAAACAGATTATTTCTGCTGTGATGATAAACAATGGGGTATAAATTCTGAGTTCACAGAATCCGTTCTTGTGGAACTTTGAATGCAGTCATTCTTGTCCTGAGCAGAATAGAAACGACTGTCCAAACGACGCACTTAACAAATATCTTAGACATTTAATTTGTTTAGTATAAATACAAAGACAACTAAACTTGGACACACTTTAAATAAAGAATTATTCCAGTTGGCAGTGAAATTGAAAAATTATACATTTTCTCGGTTTCATTCTATTATAGTTTTAACTCTTCATCTTGTATTTATTATTAGTCACACTTAACACAAGACTTTTCAATTCATCCAAACTTCTAAGGAATCTTGTAAAATCTTCGTTTCATTCTAGTATCATCTCGTATTTCTGTTGTTATGTTTAGCTGTGCCACTAAAAGTTACGATACCACGACGCCTCGTGAATTATGCGAAAGCCTGAAGGCAACTTCCATTCCCCTTCTCCTTCAAGAGCTGGAACGACGTTTCTCCAACGATAATATCAAAGTCCTGAAAGCGATAGAGGCTTTGGATGCGTCAAAATCGAACTATCTTGACTACGCCAGTCTGGCCTCATTAACGGAGATATATGAAAATTGTCTCCGGATTGATTCTGGTTTGCTCAAGACAGAATGTCAACGAGCGAAGATTTTAATCAATGCCGGAAAGAATGTATAAAATGTGTATGTTGTGGCATGTACAGTACAGAAACATATGTTATAGTTATATTGTTAGGTAGATTGCTTACTCTTTTAGCTTAAGCTTTATCAAATAGACGAAATAGTCATTATTTAATATGACAATTACGTTATATGGGTATGATTTGTGTTATTTGGTACCAGATTTACCAGATTTGTGTTATTTGGTACCCCCCCCCCCCCTAGTGTCCGCCACTGACTAAAAGGGGACCAATACTTTCCATATCCTATAGTATATTTGAATGGAAAACATTTCATTTAGGTCGAGCTGTCATGGAACTATACCATTTGATTCATATGTCTACATTCAATAAAAAGCTGAAGCAAGGTATATTGATATATAATTTTTTGGTATTTTACTATTCTATTATATTCTGAGTGATGAAAAAATGACTGCACCTTTGTAATGACTGCTTTTGAAGCAGAATGACGATTTTATTTAAGTCTCTGACAGAATATTTGTATAATTAAGCACTGAGTTCATGCATATTTTCATGCTGTCAATATTTTCTCACATTCTTTTTATCTTTAAAATTTTGCAGGATGATGGACAAATTAAAATATTATAGTTTTACGGTAAGAATAATCGGTTTTTATTCAAGACACAGGAGATCAACTTATTACGATGCAAGGATTCCCTTAGCATTTTCTTCTGCCGAACACGAGATCAATTAATTGCTAATGGCAGAGGAACCATTGTTGCCTAAAAGGTTAAAATGTTAATTTGTATGTTACGTTTCATATAGGTCAAGCTGTCGTGGAACAATACCATTTGATACATTTATCTATGTTCAGTAAAAAGACATAAGGAGGTAAATTGATATCTTGAACGTGTGGTGTCAGTATTAACGTAGAGTCTTTACAAAGATACTGCGGTTAAGTTGGACCAATCTACCTGAAAAATACAATAAGAACTTTGACGTTTTGAGCGAAGGCTCTGAATGTTCGAAACGTTGAAGTGCCTTAGCTTGAAACGTCAGAGTTTGTATTGTATTTTTCAGGTAGATTGACCCAACTCAGAGATGGATATAAGAAGATTTTTTCAGAAAAACAATCTTAATTCTTATATTCATTATAAGAAGATTTAAGGCAATATAAGAAGATTTTCGTCATTCAAACAAAAACTTAATGACATGGTGATTTGTATGTTTATACGAAGTGTCAGACAGTTGTCTATAAATCTATAGGTGAAAAACTAACAAATTTACATTAAAAATGACTGATTTACATAACAGACAATTTTCATTTCTTGAATAAAGCTATAGAAAAATTGAATAATATGAGAAGAAATTTGGTCTAAAAGAAAATCTTCTTAAAATAATATAAGAAGAAATAATATAAGATTCGCCATCCTTGATCCAACTTAACCGCAGTATCTTCGTATATTGATATCTACATAATATTGGTATTTTACAATTCTATAATATTCTGAGTGATGAAAAAAATGACTGCAGCTCTCTTGTAATGACTGCTGATGAAGCAGAATGATAATTTTATTTAAGTCTCTGATGGCATATTTGTATAAATACACAGTTCATATAATTTCATACTGCAATATATTTTCTCATAATTTCTTTATTTTTAACAACTTTGCAGGATGATGGGAAGATCAAAATACCATTGTTTTTTACGGTACCGGTAAGAATAATCAGTTCCTATTCAAGACATAGGAAATAAACTTATTCAAAGATGTAAAGATTCCCTTGGCATTTTCTTCTGCATAATGCCAGATCAATTAATCGCCCAACAAAGTAGCCATTCCTGCCATTAGTTAAAACATTGATTTGTATGTTGTGTGTTTTGATAGTTCTGCTGTGATGATTAAACTTCATAAACTTTCGTTCTCCTGAAGTTTCTTGATGAGATGATAATCTGAGCAGAATTAGTTTTGTTTTAGCTTGAAATGGGCTTCTTTGGTGCAGTTGTCAGACTACATTCTTCGCAATTCAGTTAACTGCTCTCAGCTGCAAGTAGGTACTCGCTCACTTACTCATTTACTTATTTTTTTAGGCTAAAGGTACTGTTCTGTTGTGTGCTAAGGAAACGAAATGTTCTAGTGTCACCTAGAAGCAAACACACATACCGAAACATCAGGTACTGCTAGACACAATCTTCTTAATATTCCTTTGGTTTGAATATTGACTGTCAACTGGGCTTGCAATGATGTTTAAAACGAATTACTTCACCTGAAGTTTCAAGCTGAAGAAAAGCGCTAACCTCTGAGCAAAGACCTTGACATGATAAACTTCTGAAAATCAGAATATATAATTATCTTATTATTCAGAGTTTCCACAAGTAGTATACAAGATTATTAAAGCATAACCACAAATGCTTAACCCCAAATATAGGTTGTATAGGTCATAATTGGCCACATAACTAGGATGTTCTATTGAAAATCCTGGTTATCATAACAGCCCTCGAAAACGAGGTCGGCATTCGGCAATGCCGACCTAGATGCCGACCTGTCAACCTCCCAGGTTGCCGACCTCAATCCAGTTCTTCTCAGTGGAAACTTATTTTTAGCTACGGATAGCAGCTCAAAAAGCTTTTGCGTTCGTTCGTGTTTCCGTGCCAGGTCTTATAACTGTGACACCAGATGGCTGCATGACTTTGTCAGACTTTGTAATTACTAATGCTTGCAGCTCCCCGAAATCGCAAATTCCGGACGTAGTGCCCTCAAAAATGCCGAGAGGTGACGACAGGACTCAGATTTTTGCCGACCTCAATTTGGGCCTTTTTCGAGGGCTGCATAATGATTTCAATACTTTTATGTATTGTGGTTGATTGCAGGTCTCAAATTTAGCTGCGGCACTGGCAACCATAATGGCCGTTAATGCTTGTTGGCCGCTATCCCCTTGTAATATACTGAAATTCACGGCCAGCAGTGGCGGCGCTGCCCTCTGAGTGAACCTCAGTACTTAGTAGAATTAACAATTATATTAATAGCAAGAGATTTTATGCAACTGTATCTTCGAAACTAAAAGTGAAAAATATAAATACAAAATGGTGAATTGAGTTGTTGAATAATTTTTCTGCTCTTTTTGAAAAACATGCAACACATTAATATGAACACTTTATTTACAGTCTTTAATGACTATAACTGTTTAGTTTCCTGGAAACTAAAACGGTATATTATTCATGACATTGTAACTCTTTTTTAAATCTTCATGCTACGTCAGTGTGTGGGAAGGTGTTTCAAATAACACCTGAATGTGGGAAAGTTGGCTTTTTGCCCTGTATACTGGCCTTGATGCCCTTGAAAACATAATAACATTCAAGGCTAAAACTTGACTTTTCTTTTCCTAAATTTGAGGCCTTCATCTATCTTCTTTTAATTTGAAACATGTAGTACCATGAGACGTGAATGCTGGTGGAATTGGTTTATTCTTTGGAGTGTTATGACATGTTGTATGATGGTTTCTTTGCGGGAATGAAGGTGAAAACAATTGTTCTGACCACCAGCCATTTGCCCCAGGCCCCAACTAAAGGGGTCCCCAAATAGAAATGAAGTGAAATATAGATATATATTACTCAGTAAATAGTCCCTCAGAATACAGGAATTTGCCATTCCTGAGACCCTACCTAAAGTATTTAGTACTGGATGCAGATTGACAATGTTATTTAAAACGTTATACTACAGAAAGTAAACCAGAAGTTCAAGGGTATGTTTTCTAAAGTTTTCTAAAGAAGCACATGACGCCAAAAAAATCTGTAAGGATAGAAAATAGCTAGGGCCCCAAAGTTAATATTTGCCCCGGGCCCCCAAATGTCTCTGTGTGGCCCTACTGAACACCCAGCTACCAAAGTCCCAAAGGTATTGGGCAGGCTTGAAACAGTTGAACACAAAACTTGACACCAAATTGATAACTAGGATCCATAGTTGCTGCAGTGATGAATTTTTCATAATTTCTGAATCACTGAAATGTTGATTCGAATCGAGCTTTTTAAAACTGAGCAGCATGTTCTATCTGTGCGTATTGTGTTTAGAATCATGTTCCCTAAAAATTTAAAAGAACTATATTGACTGTTGTGTGAAAATCTATCTCTCTTAGTCTCTTTTATATATTTTTGGTATAGTTTGTAGAGATGAGCCGATTATCAAAATTGCCGATTATTGAAACCGATTATTTGGAGGCCGATTATTCGAACTAATCGGCCGATTAATCGGCTTTACCGATTATTTTTGTAATTGTTTTTTGTAAGAGCTTGTTGCTACTTGCTATTGGCAAAAAATGTTGTTTTATAATATGCCCAAACACCGCTCCTAGGAGATTGGGCCATCGCTGTCTTGTGTTGTTAATGTCTTAGCATTACTGTTACGAAAAAAACCTAACAGAGCGAGCTTTTATAAGAAAAATATAGCCGGATGATGTCACCACCCTAATGAGTCATTAATGAGTCATTAGTGCTGATATTAACAATAACAAAGGACTGCAAAGCGTCTGCGAAGGCGGACAATAACAAAGGCGGTCACGGAGAGTAATAAAAATAGATAGAGTATCATTGTTTACTTTATTGCAATGTCTAAATATAGTTTGTTTATCAATACATCCTATACGCTTTCATTTACAAATCATATGCGACTTAGTTTACCAGTCAACTATGACATATAAGTTTTTTAAAAGTATTTATATGTCAATAGACAATAATTTGCGAACTTGGTGAAATTTTAAGTGCTATATATATACCGTTTTAAAATTAAACGTACAAGTCGCAGAGTCAAAATCCAGTCGCTTGGCGTCAATATTTGATACGCTGTGTGAATGTAATCACTGTGAAATATAAACAACTATCTTGCGTTGTTCGTAAAAGCTGAATTTAAAGCATACATCGTTTATTTTATACTAATCGGTAATCGGCCGGTTATAGCGAAGTAATCGGCCGATTACCGATTATTTGAAAAGAGCCGATTAATCGGCTTTTCCGATTATTTTCCGATTAATCGGCTCATCTCTAATAGTTTGTCAAAAAGAAACAGTGGAAAACAGGAGACAGTTATGTGGACGCTTAAACCTAGCCAAAGGTTAGTATTCGGCCACTGGTATTCAGCCCCAGTGAGCTCCATATCGGGAGTGAGAACTCGCATCCAAAAAGTGAAGCCAAAGATGGCGGAAATTGACGTCGAGTGCCAGTCCCTTTCTATTGTTTTTGTATGCGCGGTTTTCACAAGGCGGCAAGGAGTGTGCCAAAATTTCCTGTGACCTTCATAGAGTTTGGACGTCAATTGCCGCCATCTTGGCTTCACTTTTCCTATTGGCCAAACATTAGAAGTTCTCACTCCAGATATATATATATAGAGCTCACTGTTCATCCCTTGCAAGTGACGTCACAACTCATATTTTTTTGGCTTCACAGAATATTGTTTGAGATGATGAGTGGCACAAATGCTTCAAGAACGAAACTGTGTTTCATTCTTGTTGCCTGAACATGTCGTTGTGTTGACATGCACAAGTGCTCAGGGGCCATCTGATCAAACTGGAGTCGTGGAGATGGTAAACTTGCATATATATTTAACAAATCAGGCTGACCCTCGACCAATTGATATTTTTCGTAATTTGAAGTGCGAAAACTAATTGTTCTTAATTCAAGCAACCTTTTGCATATTCAAATCGCATTAATTAACTGTTGAATACACTTTGATACGTGTATTTTAATTCTTCCATTCGCAGCTACATGTTACGATTCAACTGCAATTTTATCCCGAAGCATAACGCCTCGTTTGCATGGATGTGCAGTCGACGTTATGAACTGGTCTATAATTATTAGGTCGCAAGAATATCAACGATTCACAATAAAACGATAGACTACTGTTTGAGATTTATAATTATATGTGTAATAAATAAATTGTTTTTTGATATTTTCCAATAATCAATATATTTTTGTCCAGCACAAATACAAATGTCAAATATATATCATTTGTCAAATTTGAAATATTCTTTACATTAAACGTACATTTAGACAGCCTTTGGGCTTTGGCTTTGCTCCAACACAGCATCGTGGTATATATAGACAACCTGATCCGTTCTTGACTATTACGAGTCTTGGTTTTGCGAAAAAAAATGAATGTTCTTTACTCTCCGTGCCATTCTTCGTCGCGATAAAACGCGTAGTTTTAACTCTACTTTAGTTCATTCCTGGCCATGGCCAAAACTTGTTATCTTTGTCTTTGTACTCGATTTAAAATCGGCCACAAACACTTTCACTGCGTTTTTGAATTTCTTGCCAAGAGCTCTAACCGTTTTGACATCCTTCTTGAGCCGTCTTGAGGTTTGACCTTGATTTTTGCACCTTCTTCGGTTGCGAATGTTAATTCGCTTCCTACCAACATCAAAACTGTTCTTGTCATCCTTACATGCAGCGAATACGCTCGCCAGTAAAATGCTCAAAGCTAATGTCGGTATTAGAACCTTGTATAACTGCATTTCTGCTGTTTATGAGTCGTTAAGGATCCTTAAAAATAACACAGAAAACAAAAATTGATGCACCGTTTACTGTATTTACTTCGTAGTGTACTTTGACACAACCAAGTTAAATATTCTGTTAAATGCTTATATTGTTCCCGCTCGTATTTAAGCTTAACCTAAGCCAAAGTAACTAAGCATTTAAGGGCACCTCGGCTATTTATAAGCGCTGTATCCCGGCTTTCTCCCGTCTTTTGGTATAGTATTTTTAGCCTGTACTGCTCAAAAGAGACGCTTTAGTCGCAGCGTGCCTGCTAAGCCGTGCAGAAATGCAAGCAAGTCGTTTCTATGGCTTCAAACCGATGCGAATTGCAAGGGTTTTATGCTACTTCGTGGGTAAAACAGCGAATTTGGTGCGAAGAATTTTCTAAATTTATCTTGCTTGTATGCGGCTTGTTGTGAGAAAATTTTTAGTTCCATTTTTATAGAGGATACGTTTGTTAAAAATGTAGGAGTATATTTGGTCAACTTATATAGTTTGTGATAAACGACTATTTAACGCAGTAGCAAAATAATGCATGCAGGCATGTGAATATTCGCGGTTTAATAATAGTCAATTCCGTTTTTACACTAGTATTTCCTGGGCTCTTTCGTAGAATTTGTAATGCGTTCTATGCATAAATGCTACTCATTTCTTGCCGGTTAGCATTGCGAGGCTGCTGTGAAACAACGTCGGCGACAAATTCGCTGTCTCGAACAGTATTCGAACTTCGGTTTTCTACGTCATCGCGTATTTTGTGTGCGTAAAAGTTGAAAATAGCACACTTCACACAAAGACTCAAAGTGTCGCTAAACGTACACAATATTTGTACGTTTTGCCTAAAAGTTGCTGTATTTGAAAACAGTC
Source organism: Trachythela sp. YZ-2020 (assembly GCA_016169945.1). NCBI lineage: Eukaryota > Metazoa > Cnidaria > Anthozoa > Malacalcyonacea > Clavulariidae > Trachythela > Trachythela sp. YZ-2020. The sequence goes on along the minus strand of JADLSH010000378.1, from coordinate 493,326 downwards.
TATTTTTATGATAACTGCAAAGCGTTAAGCGTATAGTTATTTCAAAACAAAAAGCTGAAAATAACTCGAAAATGTCGGCAAACTGGCCGGCAACAAAACGATAAATATTTAGGATTATTACAGTGTTTTCTTACAGTTACTGCATTTTAAAACAGTTTATTTTTGGCAGTAACTTTAATGTGTTTAGCGATGCATGTGCTTCTTTTACTGATGAATCTGTTAATACAAAGCGGATTTTTGTATGGTTATTTGCTATACTCTGTCACTCTGGGCAACAGAAAAATAGTGTGAGGATGTTGGTCGCACAGTGTGGTTAGTGCCTTCAGTGGCCTTCCACCACCAACACATTCGCATATGGAAGAATGCTTACAGTTTTACTCTATCGTGCAAACACCATAGGTTTTCTCCGGTTTCCACCTATATATGGAAAACTGATAGAGCCATCCAGTATAAAGTTAGTTTAGGTTTCCTCCTGGAGAAATAAGACATGATCCTTACTGGACCTCCAGGGAGAACTGACCGAACCATCCAGTATAAATAGTTAGTTTAGACTTTAGGTTTCCTCCTGTAGTAACACTGGATTATTGAGGGATGATCCTTACTGGACCTCTAGCCTATGGAGAACAGTTTAGAACTGATAGAGCTATGCAGTATAAATAGATTTAGTTTAGGTTTTCTCCTGTATGGAGAACAGTTTAGAACTGATAGAGCTATCCAGTATAAATAAATTTAGTTTAGGTTTTCTCCTGTATAGAGAACAGTTTAGAACTGATAGAGCTATCCAGTATAAATAAAGTTAGTTTAGTTTAGGTTTCCTCCTGTGGTAATTTGGACTAAAAAGTGTTGCCCCTTACTGGACCTCTATATAGGAAGAACAGTTTAGAACTGATAGAGATATCTAGTATAAATAAAGTTAGTTTAGGTTTCTTCCTGTAGTAACATTGGATCAATAAGAGATGACCCTTACTGGACCTCTAGGGAGAACAGTTTAGAACTGATAAAGTTATCCAGTATAAATAAAGTTAGTTTAGGTTTCCTCCTGTGGTAACACTGGACAAATAAGGGATGATCCTTACTGGACCTCTAGGGAGAACAGTTTAGAACCGATATAGCTATCCAGTATAAATTTAGTTTAGTTTAGGTTTCCTCCTGTAGTTACACTGGACAAATAAGGAATGGCTCCAACTCACTGCATGGACCTCCGGGGAGGACATTATAAATTTGATACCATAATTGTTTGTAGAGTAGAATAACTGTATATTTATGATAAAACATTTATTACCAAATATAGAATCTTATGTTAAATTCGTGCACGTTCTGTTGGATATTTGTAGGGACATGTTTGAATGAGATTGATCGCCGTTTGATTGCTTCAGCCGCTTGAAGAAAAACAAACATTGAAGATTTCCAAAGTAGGTATTATGATTGATCTAATAATTTCTGCAGGCAAATTCAAACAATCACCATACTATATTTAAACTTTTTCAAAAAAGAATTCCTGTTTGACCTTGTAGTTACAGCAAGTTTGGCGTAGTCACGCACACGACACGGATGTATCTGCTAAATATATAATGAATGAAGAATAATCTTTATTAGGAATAATGAATGAATAATAATCTTTTTTATCAGTGATTTTCTGAAAGGTCCTAAATATTAGATTAAAATTAATTACAATGTGGAATAAGACAAAAAATATTAAATTACTATTGTAACTAATATCAGTCAAATTGGTTAAAAAAGTTTAAGAATATTTCGCTTCAATATTTCTATACTAGGTGTATTTCTGGTGTCTTTATCTAATGTGTTCCAATCCTTTAGTGAATGATAACCTACTCTTTGCTTGCCCCAATTTATCGCAACTCGTGGTAGTCTTAACTTATCATTGTTCCTGGTATTATAATATGAATGTCCCTATTTGTTAATAACTTCATAGAGTGATCCATAAGTCCATTGACACATTTGTAAACGTATATACAGCGATGACAAAATCTACGCTGTTCTATAGGTTAAGCCATTTCAGAGTTACAAGGGCATCAGTGGCTGAATTATGGAGTGGTCTGTCCAGAACAATTTTCGCAGCTTTGTTGCAAAACCTGTAGGTCATTCATAAGAGCCTCATTGTTCTTGTCGCCCCACACAATATCAGCGCAGTCGAAAATTGGTAATACAAGGTTGTTATAGAAAAGCAGTCGTGGAGTGAAAGGTAGCAAATGCTTGATCCTACGTAACAGACTCAGACGCTGATTAACCTTAGTAACTACATATACTGTTTATGTAGAAAGGTCTACACTTACATTTTTGCAGGATAGCCTTTCTGGTGGCCTTATTTTTACGCCCTCTTATGCTTGTTAGGGAATGCAGTAGAGGTGCAGTATGGGGGTGGGGTGATAGTATTTGATTTATCCCAGGAGTTATAACCACAGAATATTTGGAAGCGTTTCGGTTGGGATGAGGGTATACGTAAATGCTTAAGGTTAGATTTGTTTTTGGATTTTGTTTACCAGGTTTATGGGATATAGGTGAATTAGTTTTGTTATTAAATTGGGTTAGGTTAATTAGTTAATAGATTCCTGACAAACAGATTGTTAGCAATAATGTTATCTACCTAAACTAACTTTCTATACTGGTAGCTCTATCAGTTCTAAACTGTTCTCCCTAGAGGTCCAGTAAGGATCATCTTTTATTGGTCCAATGCTACTACAGGAGGAAACCTAACCTAAACTAACTCTATTTATGCTGGATAGCTCTATCAGTTCTAAACTGTTCTCTCTAGAGATCAGTAAGAGTCGTCCCTTTATTGGTCCAGTGTTACTACAGGAGAAAACCTAAACTAACTTTATTTATACTGGATAGCTCTATCAGTTCTAAACTGCTCTTCCTATTAACAAAGTAGGGCACAGTTTGGGCTCATTTTGGCTTAATTATTAACAAGAAACATGTGCAGTTGGTCTTGGTAACCATTGCCTTATAATCTAGCTTTCCCTTGACGACTAAAATCATCTGGCATTAGACAGAGTAGAGTTAAGTGCCAAAATAAAGTAAATAGGTAGGGAACATAGTTGCTTAATGTGTTAACAAGAGACATGGTTAAGGAGAGCGTTCGCACCACAGCTGGTCTGCACGTTGCCGTTGGCTATCATGTCCTACGGCTAACTCCCACACGCTGCATAGCTTTATAACAGCACGACATGAATTTAATTGCAGTTAAATTACCCTGAGAGTATCTTTAATAGCCTGGTGAGTTTGTTGTCACTAAACTTTAAGCTTGCTGCTTAATATAGCATTCTGTTCCAATGCTGCCGTGGTTTGTGTTTGAACTACCTAAAAACCTAGATTAGAATCACTTCGACGTTTCAAGGCCTTTTGTAAGGAGGATAAAAACATCAAAGTGTATTTAATCTTTTTCGTGTAGCTCAGACGCAAACCACGGCAGCTAATTGTAGAATACTACCTTCCGTGGACCTCCATCGTTGTTTTCAACTGGCCCACTAGGGGTTCAATTGATTGGGCAGTGTTACTGCTAACGCTAACGAAGCGTTTGGAATTGCATTGTGTAGTTTGACAATGCGATATATCAAAAGCGTAATTCGTTGTTCTTTTTTAAGCACATTTATGTGAATGTTGAGTTCGTTTTCTTTGTAAACAAGTAATGTGGAAAGTATAATGCTGGTTGCGAATTAACTAAGGCGAGTGTTTTAATAGGTAGCATCTCAAACAACGTGTAAAATTGTCATAACCTTATCTAAGACTTTCTAATTCTTAGGAAATAGTCTGTTATACGTATATGTACAGGCTTCGTATGAGTCCTTAAAAACCATGAAAAATTATCATAACCTTATTCTAACACTTTCTAATTCTTAGGAAATAATCTGTTATACCTATATGTACAGGCTTCGTATGAGTCCTTAAAAACCATGAAAAATTATCAACCTTATTCTAACACTTTCTAATTCTTAGGAAATAATCTGTTATACGTATACAGGCTTCGCATGAGTCCTTCACTTTGTAAAATTAAGTACTCGAAAGTCATTTATATTTCAGAAAATCTGTAAGACTATTCCTGAAAAATCCTTTAATGAACCTTGCATTTTTACAGAATTGAGGTATATACTCGATCACATTCTCCTTTCCAGACACATGTGTGAATGAAAGGCATAAAGAGGCATACAATCAGTAAATCGCTTCAGTTTCCATTTCATTACCCACGCACTTATAGTTTTAGTGTAGTATCAGTTTTTGCATGGAATTCCTGGCAATTCGTCCCTAATGTTTCATATTTACACCATGAATAGTCCTTAAAATGTCCTTAAAATTTATGTTCAAATTAAGGGAAGAACGCCGTAAGTAATTTGGTATTTTGCATGATAGTACAGTGGTTAGTTCATGTACCTTTCACCTCTGACCGTGGAGTTCGATTCCTGTAATATGCAGTAGTCTAATTGTTGTCTAATTAACAATTAGACAACGAGGCCGAGTTGGCTTTTAGCGAATAGTCAACGAGGAGAAGCCGAGTATATTACCAGTTAATCATATTATTAGTGTATTAGTATAAACCTACTAGTATATTTCAAGCTGAAGGAATAAGATAGGAAAGTTTTTCAAGAAATTTAAGGGCATTCATGAGCATTTTTAATCTGTGTAAACAATATGGCGGGAAATCTCGAAGTACATAAAATATAACATTAATACGGAAAAAATCTTGAAATTTTATAGCTGAATGGATGAAAACATTATTACATGAAGAAAATGCTTTAAAGGCCAAGAAAATATAGTTAAATAATTTCAAGCCATTGTGTTTTCAATGATTTTGACACCTGTGATATGGAGATACTGTGCATAATCCCTGGAGATACTGTGGCGCTCAAGCAGGCAGGCCCACCAAGCATTCACACCATCTCGATGCGGTCACAGCTAAGATGGTCAGTCTATAAGGGAGTCCTTTATGGGAAAGAAAAATAATAGAACTCTCACATGGCCATGACGAGGCAGCTGAGAAAATTCTACACAGGACCACACCTCTCTGCACAAGGAGCCCAACTCGATGAGGCCAATAAGATCACAGCAGTTCTCAACAAGCTAATTGAAAGATAGAAACGAGCGACCATAAAGGAACCTTCATTACTTCAAGCTGATGATTGATGTCTTTCTCGTCTTCTGTTTACACTACGCTCTGCACACTTCGCATATAGGTTTGCCTTTAGTTAAGCCATTCGTGTCATTTTCCTAAATTTAACTACGAAGTTCTATTTTCATCGTTCTTTTCATTCTAAAGTTAGAACGTATATTGACACGCCCACACAAGCATGACATGGCAATCTCAATTACACGTTACAAGGCAACAGATGGTGGTATCGGCGCAAGATATCAAGTTTTCATATCATGAAAAGAATTAACACGAATTTGTCACTCTGATAACTGCAGGTTTACCACCATCTGCTGTATGGTATGGAACCCGTCTATATGTGTTTAATCCCTTGGTATTCATTTGACAACAATTTCGTCTGAATGAAAAATTCTCAAAGATTTTTATTTTTAGAAACTTGATGAGCACAGTTCTAGCCCAAATTACGACGATTATTAAAATTGGGTGTTTTTTCTGTAATTTTGGCTAATAGTGGTTAGTGCATGTACCTTTCACCTCTGTGACCGAGGTTTGATTCCTGCAATATGCAGTTGTCTGAGTATATTTTCACCTCAGTTGCATGTGAGAAGAGTGCTTCCAGTTTGACTCTACCAAACATTGCTTCAGTTTCCATTTCATTACCCACACACTTATAGTTTTAGTGTAGTATCAGTTTTTGCATGGAATTCCTGGCAATTAGTCCTTGAAGTTAGATATTTACACCATGAATTGTCCTTAAAATTTATTTTCAAATTAAGGGAAGAACCCAGTAAGTAATTTGGTGTTTTGCATGGTGGTACAGTGGTTAGTGCATGTACCTTTCACCTCCGACCGTGGAGTTCGATTCCTGTAATATGCAGTTGTCTGATTATAATTTCACCTCCGTCTCATGTGAGAAAAATGTTTCCAGAACGTGATCCCTGGAGATACTGTGGCGCTCAAGCAGGCAGGCCCACCAAGCATTCACACCATCTCGATGCGGTCACAGCTAAGATGGTCAGGCTATAAGGGAGTCCTTTATGGGAAAGAAAAATAATAGAACTCTCACATGGCCATGACGAGGCAGCTAAGAAAATTCTAGACAGGACCACACCTCGTGCACAAGGGAGCCCAACTCGATGAGGTCAATAAGACCACAGCAGTTCTCAACAAGCTAATTGAAAGATAGAAACGAGCGACCATAAAGGAACCTTCATTAATTCAAGCTGATGTGCGATGTCTTTCTCGTCTTCTGTTTACACTACGCTCTGCACACTTCCTTCGCGTATAGGTTTGCCTTTTCAGCCATTCGTATCATTTTCCTAAATTTAACTACGAAGTTCTATCATCGTTCATCGTTCTTTTCATTCTAAAGTAAAGTTCTATTGAAACGCCCACACAAGCGTGACATTGCAATCTAAATTCAGTAAGCGTTACAAGGCAACAGATGGTGATATTGGAGCAAGAAAATCAAACTAAATCTCTGTTTCATTTCTTTCCCTCTATAAATACAAGACTACTACATATCATGAAAAGAATTAACATTATTCTCTCACTCTGATAACTGCAGGTTGACCACCATCTGCTGTATGATATAGAACCCACATATATAATCCCTTGGTATTCATTTGACAACAATTTTTTCGGAATGAAAAATTCTCAAAGATTTTTTCTATTTTTAGAAACTTGATGAGCACAGTTCAAGCCCAAATTACAACGATAATTGAAGGTGTGTGTTTTCTTTTCAATTTTGGTTCATTGTGGTTAGTGCATGTGCCTTTCACCTCCATGGCCGGGGTTCGATTTCTGCAATATGCAGTTGTCTGATTATAATTTCACCTCAGTCGCATGTCAGAAGAGTGCTTCCAGTTTGACTTTACCAAACACTGCAGGTTTCCTCCTGTAGTAACACTGGATCAATAAGAGATGACCCTTACTGGACCTCTAGGGAGAACAGTTTAGAACTGATAGTGTAAATAAAGTTAGTTCTATGCGGTTATCCTATTTCCCATTTCCCAGCTCGTTGTTTAAGTTCGTTGCAATAAGTATAATATATTTATTTCGCAGAAATTTCGATCAAGGCTATTAATATTATCTATTTTGCGTGCACGTGTATTTTATATATAGGCGTGAACATCGCATGCGCTAGAAACAAGTCGCAATACGCCCATGCATGGTAGATACGTATATTACAGGAAAGCACCCACGTCTGTTTACGGGAAACTTAAATATAAACGTTGCCTAACGCACGTTTGATAAGGGCAATTGAGATTTGTTTTTATATGATATGTTCTGACTTGTTTTGTCCGAAGGCAGACTTTGTTAATTGCCTAATTTGAATTCGATTGTATTTGATACTTATTTGTGCCAATATTTTGAATTTTGTGTTGTGGTTACCAATATTCAGGCACGTTTGAGAGGGGGCGTATTGAAAGGGGGATCTTAAAGACTATATACACTGGAAATCTTTCTCAAAATCCTTAATTATACTATGCATAGAAATAGTATTGATTCTAGTTGGGAATAGTATGGCAATTGGTTTGGAAAATATACGAATTCCATACTGATTGCCATTGTCATCCCATGGACATAATACGGAAACACCAATATAATACTTAACAATTATTGGATGAGGTTTTTGTGATATCCGGAATTATCAAGGTCAAGGTAAGTGTTATCAGGCGAAGCCGAAGGCTGAGACTGATAACACAAACGATCCATCCGCTTATCTTAATATTAAATACGAATTTTATAATCATTAATTATTCGTTTTTCAAGACATACAATTAACAACAAAACACAAACACAAATTTTGATTTTTTTTACATTACAATTAAAATTTGTACAGCTTCCTTAAAATAAAAGTTGTTACAGCTGTAAACTTTGTTACTTTCTTTAATCTTTTTATCTTTCTTTTCGTCCACGTTCGTTTTCTGTTAAGCGAGTTCGTTATAGGCTGTTAGCGAGGCGATTTTTTAATTTTTTCTTTTTTTTTTAAAAAAAAAAAAAAAACAAACTGTTTTTAAATTAATATGAATATTCTGATATATATACATATCTATCTGGCAGGAAAAATATTATATTTGCAGGTGTGACGTCATAATTACAAATATCAAGATTTATTTGTAGGCCAGCAGCCAATCACAACCGAGATTGTCTATGTAATGCGGTAATGCGTAATAATACATATTATTTCCATGTGTGGTTTTCAAATTTCTTTCCAGTGATAGAGCGGGGCCTTATTAATGTTATGGTTTATACCAAAACGCAGCTAGTAAACTAACTTGAACTGCCAAACCAACAAACCTGATCAGTATTACATGTGTTTGGGAGGGGATTATGCTTCACTGAAATTTTTTTCAAAATTCTTACTATGGAAATACGTAGCTTATAAAGAGTGCGAAAATCCAATTACCATGCATACTAATCGCCGTTTCATACGATGGATGTACACACGTAAACTACGCATGCAAGTTGTAACAAGTCTGAAGCAGACTTGTACCAATGCTGTTTCAACAACTTGTTATCAGGATGTGTTCGCACTGCTTGTTCCCAGCTTGTTGACAAGTTGTCAACGGCCTGTTGACAACTTGCTACAATGTTGTTGACTCAACAGACTTGTTACAAGTTGGTCCATCAACTTGTTATCGTCCTGCAATTCAACAACTTGTTAACAAGTTGTGAGTGACAACCTTGTAGCAACTTGATAAAATGACAACATTGTTACAACTTGTTGACGAGCTTGCATATGCTACAAGCTTGTTGCGAACACGTCTTGTTGACAAGATGTGAGATTTTTACGTGTGCAGTACAGAAATTGTGTGGATATACTATCTGGATGGAATTAGTAATGCAAAATATGATTGCCATAGAATGGATTTCATTCCTTGTGCTGTCGCGATATGATATTCGTTTTGAGCATCTTATAAGATTTTAAAATGATATAGTCTAACATGCTGACATTCTCTTCTCCGCAGAGCCACCTTAAATATTTACAAATAACTGAATAGCGAAGTGTGCGCGCAGGGAGCGATGGGAAGATTGAAATAGACGCGCGCGTGGAACGAACGTGAAAATATCAAAATTGATTTTCGTTCTGCTTCTATTTAAATATAAATATATATAAATTTCAAATTTGGCAAACTTTTACAACATACGTAATCATTTTCCCCTGAATTGTTATGTTTCGCCTGTTTTTGTTTAAATGTAGGAATATTCACTTGGGTTTGGAACGTGTGTTTTTTCTATTTGCTATAAAAAAACCAAGTTTATAATTATATCTTTAATTGCCAATTAAATAGACGTCCAATAATACAATATATAGATGTGATTAAGCTTTTGTATCAAAATTATATTTAAGAATTATGACGTCTGAAAGTAAATTTGCGAAGATAAAATTATTATATTGAGGCACTTATCTGCATGCTTGCATGGGCGTACATTTATATAGATTATATTTGGAACAATCAAATAATTTATTTATGTTTTTGTTAAAAGCTTGAGCCTTTGAGGACCTGTTTTGGGTTCTGTGGTCGAAGAAACATATACATTGTAGTAATTTTGGTTTGTGTTTTCATGTTTTACACGTGTTCTGAAATGTTATAAATTAATATTTATTGTAAACAATTTAGTCTTAAAATTTTTAAAGCATATCGTTTAGAAATAGTGTCTTTAAATTTCTTAATTGATTATTTAAGTCTTAAAAATGTTTGAAGGTTCTCTTATATAATATGTAATACGCTTCAATCGCATGTGAATTGAGAACACGATTTAATAATGATATATTCTTGGAGTTTTAAATTACTATAAGTATAAATGAGATGTTAGAATAAAATTGAGGATATATTTTTTAAATGCAAATAGGTTGTGGAATAAGTTTTAAAAAATTATGCATATTTGCATTTAAAAAATATATCCTCCATTTATTCTAACCGCTTATTTAATTACGTTTTTCAAACGTATAGGGGTCCAATGTACAAGTATATAGTATTTCAGGACACAAGTAGTTCAGACACAAACCATGAGCATGGCAGCTTATTGTAGAATGCTACCTATATACACTGGACCCCCACGTTTGAGATATATTTTCAGGTAGTTAAGACATAAACCAAGGCAGCTTATTTTCATACCTTACATTCTATATATAAATATATTTTCATTCCTAAATATATAAATGATCGATTATAGTGCCTTAAATCCTTAATACGTATTTGTCAATAACTTAAATTTTTGCTTCAAACAATCTGTTACAAGTCAAGGTGACAAGGTCACATTTTTTATCATATTTCTTTAATCACTCGTTTCAATAATTGGGCAACGAGAGTTTTAAAATAATCATAATGACGTTGCTGTCTATTTCGAATTCACTCTGCCACGTCTGTATGCAATCACGTTCTGCTTAAGAAGTTTTCAAGATGTTTGTAAATGTTTAATATATTTTGACTCATTTTTGAACATGATTAAAGTTATTTGTGTGTTGCCTGTTGGTATCATAGTGGTTAGCGCATGTGGCTTTCACCTCTGCCCTTGGCTCTGTGACATGCAGTTGTCTGAATATAATTTCACCTCAGTCGCATGTGAGAAGAGTGCTTCCAGTTTGACTCTACCAAACACTGCAGGTTTTTTCCAGGTACTCCGGTTTCCTCCTGTAGTATAACACTGGATCAATAAGGGATAACCCTTACTGGACCTCTAGGGAGGACAGTTTAGAACTGATAGAGCTATCCAGTAAATAAAGTTAGTTTAATTGTATAAAATACTGTATTTGTACAATTTTACTTTTAATAGACCATTTCACATGCATTCGCATGGCCATGCATGGGTGTGATGCCAGTGTCATAAATAACAACCTTGCCAAAATAGATAAAAAATCGATTGTTTCTGCACTCGGGGTATAAAAAATGCCAATATTTTCAAAACATGTATGCATGCATGTAGTCATGTATATTTAAACGAAGTTAAGGATGACTTGTAGTTAGACATGCTAGCTTTGACTCAGCTTGGGATTGCACAATTTTTATTCCCAAAAGCCTGCAGGAACTAAAATGTACTATAGTTTTACCAAAAATAAGTTGCTATAACATTTGAAATTTCACATATCTCAAACGTGCAGGGGGTCCATGCAGAAAATAGATGGTATTCTACAATAAGCTGCCGTGGTTTGTGTATGAACTACAGTATACCTCGGGAAAAGATTTAAACATGTTTCGAGCGAAGGCCCTTCTCAGGAAGTTAGTATAGCCAAAACTTCGAAGCGTTTTTAAACTCTTTCTAATAGTTCAGACACAAACCACGACAGTTTAAAAATGCTAGGTTCGTTTGTAATTGTATTTCACTCTCTGCCGTGTCAAACTAAATTTTATAAGCCATAAGGCTGCGGTTACCCGCACTTTGTGTCATTTCCCACGCACTTTGTGTCATTTCCCACGCACTTTGTGTCATTTCCCACGCACTTTGTGTTTGACTGTTTGAGCATATATTAAGAGTTGGAGACAATTATATATAACCAATCAGAGAACGCAGAGACGTTGTATAAAACGGACTGTCGAAAGCTGTAGCATTCAGTGCGAGCTGACGACAACATAGAAGTTCTATATACCAAAATAATTTAAGTGTAGTTAATACTATATAGAAATGAATTCAAAAACTCTTGTAATTTTTTTCTTAGCAACTTGTTTGCTGCTAAGTTGTATGAACGATGTAGAATGCTTCTTCACAAAAAAGAGGATTAATATACGAACGCGAGGCGGTAAGAAGGCTAAACGAATGTTAAAGAAAGAATTAAGAATGGTTAGGAAAACTCGACGAGAAATGAAGTTAGTTCAAAAGTATTTGCAGAAAGCTTTAGCGTGGAGACAGAACGCGTTTTTAAGTAAGTAAAGAAGGAATAGTATTTATTGATGTTATTTGTAGTTAACATTGGTATAGTGCATCAGTAACCGGATAGATTTAATTAAAGCAATTCCAATTAATAAGTTCATGTTCTTGAATGTGGGATATATACCTTAAAGTGATCTGATGATGTACATGCAGAGTTAAATCTCTCTGAGTTAAGGTTATTATTAAAATTGATATTATTTTCACAAATTTCTGAGGTTTTCATAATTGTATTAAGCGGTATTGTATCGTCCTTTTTGAACTGAAAAAATCAAGTTTAACTGAACTTCTGTCATCCCTGCTTAAAGCGCACTATCATATAAATTATAATTGTAAATTAAAATAGCATCGCGGTAAAAATCGTCGCGTCATACAAAACGGCTAGATTTGGGGTATTGAGCCTCAAACATGGTAATCCAGTGTATAGGTAGTATTCTACAATAAACTGCCGTGGTTTCTGTTTGAACTATACCTGAAAAGAGATATCTCAAAGGTGAGTGTATTCTACAATAAGCTGCCGTGGTTTGTGTCTGGATGTATTTAATGTATTTAGATTAAAGGAATCCATTTAGATTTATTCCTATACATTGTATTACAGAAGGTCAATCGTATTAAAATTGGCATAGAACCGATAAGATGCAATTTGAATTGAAATGAACAATTATTCCCCGAATTAGGATTAAAGATAATCTGTTTTAAGACCTTTATTTCCTTCTAATAAACGTATTTTGAAAATAATTGGCACAGCCCTCTTCTGATAACAATGATAAGGATCTTTTTTATTTGCTTTTTTGCGGGTAACACCATGACGTTAATGTATTTGGCAAAGTTCTCGATTCGTAAGCCAGGACTATTCAGCACAAATAAAGATAAGGATTAAAGGTATTGTTTCCATGATAATGTCGTCTTGAACGTGATTTGAGCCGCTTTGACCGACGCTTTGTGCAAAGGCCAAACCCAAAGGCATTCATTATTCTTTTATCTGCTGAGAGATTTCCTTGTACAATGATGTATATGACGTAGGTGGCTCAGTGGCAAGCACCTTTCATTTCTGTGATCGTGGGTTCGATTCTCGCTTCGGACTCGAGGCATTCGTGTAAAAGGGTCGTGGGTTTTCGCCAGGTATTCCAGTTTCCTCCCACAGAGAATGTCGACAGGGTGGGTTAGGATGCAAACAAGTAGATTCGCGACTCCCCATACAACATCACACATACCTATCAATGTTATTGTCAAATATTCCCATTTTTATCATAGCAACAAATCTCTTTATGTCTAGTTTTAATTTAAATTATATTTTAATATTTACACAAAGATAATCAACAATCACTTCAATTTAGGCCAAAATCAACATCGCATCTTAATTGTTGTTCATTAGTGCGTTGGTGGAATTAAACATATCACGCTATTTTGTTTATTTTCCATGAATGCTCTATATACGTGTTAAGCTGTCAAACCTACTGCCGAGAGATTGGTAGCAAGTTCTTAATTATCCTTTATAAGTACACGAGATTTAGACAGTGGCGGATTACCCAATAGGCAGAGTAGGCTGAAGCCTATATACAGGCCCGGGCTTTCAAGAGGCCTGTGATTTTCAGAGGCCTGTGATTGTTAGAATTATTATTTTTTGTCCTTAATTAAGCAAAACGGCCCCAGAAAGCGGGAAATAGCGTTTTCGAGACCTTAAATTTCCAAATGTGAGTTCTTATCCTTTATAAGCACACGAGATTTAGACTCTTCTTATCCCTCATAAATATAGCTATACTTGATATTTGCCAACCATGTTTCAAATTCAAAAGTTTGGCTCGCCACAGGCACAGAATGAAAAACATTCCTGCATTACTTAATCATGCAGTCAACCTAGCGGACGTTCAAGGCGACCGATACTATCTAGATCTCTTACGAAAAGGAAATATTCCGGAAGCGAATTGAGTAAATACGTATATCCCTTCACAAAATTGCGGAAGCTAACGGAAACAACTGACTCAACCCACCACAACATTTACAGTTGCCGATATAAACAGGAACATTGTGGTCAACTTTTATAGGTAGGCGTTTGGTATATAGAAAACCGGCTGACAACGGAACTGTTAGCCGGCTAAATAGAAACCTCCACAGGGAGTTAACATTGATAATCGGACATTGCATTTTCTGGAGAAATTACCAGAGGTTGTATGGTATATAGAAACTTTAAAGAGCATGAGCGATATCATACGAATGTTCTAGCATTTAATTTGACACTTGACAAACCTTGACCTTGTGGCTTGTGTAGGGTTAAATAGATGGACCATATTCTTTCTAGAAAGATAATATAGATTTAAGGTAAACCACACTTCCTCCGCATGATCTAACCATGCTTAACTCAGCAGTGAGTTTTGTACAACATCAGATCACTTTAAGGCAGCCAACATTCAAGAACATGTTGTCATGTACCACCTCAGTACGATCTAACCATGCTTATAACTCAGCAGTAAGTTTTGTACAACATGCATCAGATCACTTTATGGTAGTCTACATTCAAGAACATCTACTCAACCTCTGCATGATCTAACCATGCTTATTAACTCAGAGAAACTTAACTCTACTCACATCACACATGAGTTCTGTACATGCAACATCGGATCACTTTAAGGTATAACCCACATTCTACCTCTACACAAGAACATGTACTACCTCTACATAACTCAGCTATATTTCACCTTATGGCTTATAGTTATACCATCAAAATTCACTAACATATATTAAAATACATTTTTTTCTCTAGATTAAAGAATCCATGACTATATATGGAATATTGCATTGTTGAATCGCTGGATCGATGAAACTTGAAAAGAATCTATATTTTACACAAGAATGCTGAGAGAATTGCCTATTAAGAATAATATTCGTTATGTCGAATTCTGGATTATGTTGTCTGTTGTACTGTAGTCTGTACTGTCTTTTGAAATCGTCTTTGTCTGCGATAGGTTTTAAGATTGGATTATTAGTTTAAATGTAATGTTGTATAATATATTTTAGAAACTAACGATTGCTCGGCTGGACCGAAAAAATGCTACGTATTGAGAATTAAGATATAATATATATGTATATATTTGTTATTCAAAGAAAATTTATTCGCATTCATGAGACTATAATATATGTAATATATACAAACCGCGCGAGAGGTCTTTATCTGATTTAAAACATCAAGGCGCAGCCGAGTGTTTTAGATCTGATAAAGGCCGAACTGCAAGGTTTGTATATGACTTCTAAATGACTCGTTTTGTGCGCTCGCTGGCGTTGGAATTTTGAAGATTGATGTTATCTACGCTGTAAAAATTGAAGGAGAAAATTTAAGCAAGTCTGTTTCAAATATATATAGATCCGCTACGTCTCATGAGTTTCCTTTCTATTTTGCTTATATATTTAATTTTCCAATGCAACTAATAGAGTCTATTCTGTGTAGAGATAAGAATTTTGCTGGCAAAATAAACTGTCTCTATATAACTGAATTGATTTAAATTGATTTCAGGCTTCCTCCTGTAGTAACACTGGACCATGAATAAGTGATGACCCTAGCTTACTGGACCTCTATATAGAGAGAACAGTTTAGAACTGATAGAGCTATCCACTATCAACAGAGTTAGCTTAGTTTAGGTTTCCTCCTGTAGTAACGCTGGACCAATAAGTGATGACCCTTGCTGGACCTCTAGGGAGAACAGTTTAGAACTGATAGAGCTATCCAGTATAAACAGAGTTAGCTTAGTTTAGGTTTCCTCCTGTAGTAACACTGGATCAATACGAGATGACCCTTACTGGACCTCTAGGGAGAACAGTTTAGAACTGATAGAGCTATCCAGTATAAATAAACTAGTTAGTTTAGTTTAAGTTTCCTCCTGTAGTAACACAAACTAGGTATGCCATTTACTGCATCTCTATAGGCACAACAGTTTCGAATTTACTGATATAGCTATCCAGCAAACCATTTCCATAAAGGATTTAAATAATATTTCGTGTTGTTTATAGTTTTGGACATGTAGTTTGTGTTACAAGATAAAATACACCCACGTTTGCGGCTTAACCTTGTACATTGTAACAATATATTTTAACGAAGGTTAATGCTATCCGGCACGACATCTGTGTTCACAAACACTTTTCATAATGCACAAACAACGTTGTTTTTCACGTTTTGTGTTTCTTTGTCATTAGGCACAAACAACTTTGTTTTTTACTTTAAAAGAAATCAACAAAAAATAGATAGGTTTAGTTTTTCAATTGTACACCTTCATTTTCGCACACATCGTACCCAAACTAACTTTATTTATGCTTGATACTTTTATCAGTTCTAAACACCTAGAGGTCCAGTAAAGATCACCCCTTATTGATCCAGTGTTAGTACTGGAGGAAACCTAAAATAAACTAACTTTATACTGGATAGCTCTATCAGTTCTAAACTATTCTCCCTAGAGATCCAGTAAGGGTCATCCCTTATTGCTCCAGTGTTACTACAGGAGGAAACCTAAAATAAACTAACTTTATTTATACTGGATAGCTCTATCAGTTCTAAACAGTTCTCCCTATATATGGAGGTCCAGTGAGGGTCATCCCTCATTGCTGCAGTGTTACTACAGGAATAAACCTAAACTAACTTTATTTATACTGGATAGCTCTATCAGTTCTAAACTGTTCTCCCAAGAGGTCCAGTAAGGGTAATCCCCATAGGCGTAGGAAGCAACTTCAAGTTGGGGGGGGGGCACTTTGTCTTAAGGGCACCTCTTCTATTAGAAAAGGGCACTTTTTCCATTGTTTTAGCTGGAGAAAATGGCACTTTCAAGTAAACTTGGGGGGGCAAGTGCCCCCTGTGCCCCCCGGTTCCTACGCCACTGGTAATCCCTCATTGCTGCAGTATTACTACAGGAAGAAACCGCCTAACTAACTTTATTTATACTGGATAGCTCTATCATTTCTAAATTGTTCTCCCTAAAGGTCCAGTAAGGATCATCTCTTATTGATCCAGTGTTACTACAGGAGGAAACCTAAACTAACTTTATTTATACTGAATAGTTTTATCAGTTCTACACTGTTCTCCCTATAGAAGTCCAGTAAGGGGTATCACTTATTTTTCCAATGCTACTACAGGAGGAAATTTAAACTAAACTAACTTAATTTATATTGGATAGCTCTATCAGTTCTAAACTGTTCTCACTGGAGGTCCAGCTAGTAAAGGGTATCATTTATTTGTCCAGTGTTACTACAGAAGGAAACCTAAACTAACTTTATTTATACCGAATAGCTCTATCAGTTCTAAACTGTTTTCCCTAGAGGTTCAGTAAGGATTATCTCTTATTTGTCCAGTGTTACTACAGGAGGCCGGAAACCTACGGTGTCCAGTAAGTCCATCTGTTGTTTGTCCGGTGTTACTATATACAGGGAAAAACTGGAAGCACTCTTCTCACTTTTCGACTGAGGAGAAATTATATTCAGACAACTGCATACTGCAGGAATATAGACGGTACTAGCAGTAGCAGACAGATTAAATGAAATAAACGCGTATAATGTTTCAACCGGAAACCCATTCAAAACCGTTTTGTGTACACTAGTATCTCGTTACCATAGCGCCGTATAACCAAAGCATAAACCACAAATTTTGCGATATGAATACATATTAAATTCTAGCTAACATATAAAACGTCTAAAATGTCGGCTTTTGAAAACCCTCGAAAGCTATCGGTCAGCTATCCAAACGAAAAACAGAGAAACCAAGCCCTGGACATAATGCGACCGCCCGGTTTATCTTCACAGGTGAGAATATCTATGTTATGCAGCTTTTTAGCTTTTGAAATGTTTGATTATGTTTTCATTGAGTCCTGTCCTATATGTACATACCTTTCTATTTTAATTTGGTGTAGGTTTATAACCGACAGCAGTTGCATAAACGAATCTGTGAGGTAAATTACGTTACGTATGGCTATGCAGTGGTTATGGGTCGTGAAGGGCTAATGTTTTTAATATTATAAGACACGTTATTTTTACTAAGTCCACATTGATTTGCATATTTAAGAACATAACATGATAATGTGGGACTATAATTGAACCAATAACCACGTTTATATGGGAATTTTCTTATTTTCCCGAATTCCAGCCTACCATTTAACTAAGCGAAATATCTTGGGTAATCAACTCAATGGCAATGGGAGTTGCAACTCTCGCTCGCGTTTGACCGCCAGGCGCCAACTCTCATCAACTTTGATCAAGTTCAAATTTTGATGAGAGCTGATGAGAGTTTTCCCTCGTTTTACTGGTACGCGTGGTAATATCCAGTCAACTCACATGCAACTCTTCAGTCTCGTTTGACCGGGGCATGAGAAGAGTTCATGCAAACTCTCGCTTGCTAACTCTCATCATTGACAAGGGCTTGTATACCAATGCTGTTTCAACAACTTTTTATCAGGATGTGTTCACACTGCTTGTTCCCAGCTTGACAAGTTATAAACGGCTTGTTGACAACTTGCTACAAGGTTGTTGACTCAACCGACTTGTTACAAGTTGTTTCAACTAACAACTCGTTAACGTGACAACCTTGTAGCAACTTGATAAAAAATGACAGCATTGTTACAACTTGTTGACAAGCTTGCTACAAACCTGTTGCGAATACATCTTGTTGACAAGATGTGAGATTTTTACGCGTGTACGTACAATGCAATCACCTGAGAGTTTCCTCGTTTTTCTTTAGGCAGAAGTGGACAGCAATGATCCAATATTGTACACTGAAAGTTATTACAAAGCTCAAACTAAGGTGGGCCTAAGTAGGATTTACTACACCCTGCCAGCAGAGCCTATTTTACTTCACTTGCTCTCTCGCTTGTAAAAGGGTGGATTTACTGTTATACTATATTGAGATTTTTAGAACTATCAGATGCAAACATATACAAGACCCAGGGGCGTAACGAGCGTAGAGGGGAGGTGTGAGGGTGTGAGACCACCCCCCCCCCACTTTTTTGAAAATGGTCGGTAAATTGATGTAAGACTGATAGTGGTCGGTTTTTGAAACCAAAACTGAAAGCGGTCGGTAAATTTTAAAATTTCAAACAACCACAGAGCCGTCGGCAGCAATTTGCTCATCCAGGATTGTACTTTTGCTGTACTCTAGCTATTTTTTGCAGAGCCAACTACAATCAACTCATCTCTAATAGTTTGTCGTTATTTTCACATTGTGTATATATCAAAAGGAACAAAACCAATTCACTGACGCTTGTAATTGTATACGGAGCAAATATTATTTCAAAACTTCGGCATGAGGTTGTAAAAAGTTAATTAAAAACTGCGTTAAAAATTTTGAATTCTTAGGTGTAAAAACTTCACAATTTTTTATTAAATATCCTCTCAGGAAGCACGGAAAATGCACTTCTCAGGCTTCAAAAATGCAAAATTATCCTGGGGAGTATGCCCCCAAACTCCCCTAGAATACACCCCCAACTGACAATTTGCTGAACCAAAATGCGTGACGGACTAGTAACGTGACTTAGCAACTAACATCACTTTTTTGCCCTGGGTCGTCGGTACATTTTGGAATGAGCACCCTCCCCCCCCCTGCCAGTGGAAACGTTCTCCGTACGCCACTGACAAGTCCTTCTCATTTCTTCTCAGCGTTCGCAACCGTCCACTTACGACCGCATAAATCACGTGGCTATTGGATATGATCAGAAACTTCATCGTGACGACAGAGCTTTTGCCAAGTCACGTGGCTTGCACGTGAACAATGAGGTGAGAATTCTCCGAACATTTTGTAGTGGCATCGTGGTTAGTGCATATTCCTTTCGCCTTGTGACCACCGTTCGATTCCCGCAATATGCAGTTACATCAGTCGAATGTGAGAAGAGTGCTGCCAGTTTAACTCTACGTCTCTACCAAACACCACAGCTTATCTCCTGGTTAATGAATAGCTCTTACTGGACCTCCAGGAAGAACAATTTAGAACTGATAGAGCTATCCAGTATAAATAAAGATAGTTTAGTTTAGGTTTCCGCCTGTAGTAACACTGGATCAATAAGGGATGATTACTGGACCTCTAGGAAGAACAGTTTAGAACAGATAGAGCTATCCAGTGTAAATAAAGTTAGTTTAGATAGAGAGAACAGTTTAGATTTTAGAACTGATAGAGCTATCCAGTATAAATAAAGTTAGTTTAGTTTAGTTTTCCTCCTGTAGTAACACTGGATCAATAAGGGATGATTACTGGACCTCTAGGAAAAACAGTTTAGAACAGATAGAGCTATCCCCAGTATAAATAAAGTTAGTTAAGTTTAGGTTTCCTCCTGTAGTAACACTGGATCAATAAGGGATTGCCCTTACTGCACCTCTAGGAAGAACAGTTTAGAATTTATTGGGCTATCCAGTATAAATAAAGTCGGTCTAGTTCATTTAAAATTGCATTTTGAGAAGGTCGTTCATTTTTTAGGAAAAATCCGTGTGTGTTCCGTCTCTAGCTTCTTCAATCTATGGTCATCCATCCAGAGAACCGCTTGAGGTCATCGATCGTAAACATTTCTCTGTGCAAACTTGTAAAAAGGACTTTCTCAGAGTTGGTGGAACTAATATTGGATCTAATCCTGATCTGCATTAACTGGACTACTCTTAAGAGTCCGAGGACATCTCTTGCTTACAGAATAAAATACTAAAGTCGGTTGTTCATATATACGGTATTATCGATACGGATGGGAAAAAACAATTTATAAAATGACTCAAAATCCCGCCTGGTTTGGTACAAATACAGCACACTCGAATCAAAGTATAGAACACCCGTGGGTCAATGATTGATCGCAATATACGGAAACCGTCGCTGAACCATTGCGCGGAACCAAGCTACAAACGCACTGCATTAGAAAACTAAAGCTCGCACATGCGCGCGAAAAACAAGTTAAGACGTTCAATTTTGTAGGTAATGTAAAGTAGACGAAGCATTGTACGCTGGATAAATTATAGAAGAAACATTTTCGGAAACATTTTAGAATGTCGGTGAACATGGCTAAAGTTTGCTCAGCCCCACGGCTTGAAGAATATAATTTACAGAATATAATTTTTGAGTTGCGTTTATTAAACTACTTTATTATTATAGCAGGCGTGCAGTGTTTCAATCCAGCGGTATTTTACGATCTGTACAGAACTCAACATCTAGTTTAGCGGGTCTTTGCATGACACTTAGCATAATGCTCCGGTCAAACGAGGATGAGAGTTGATGAGAGTTGCAACTCTTGCTCGCGTTTGACCACCAACTCTCATCAACTCTCATCAACTCTCATCGACTCTCATCAACTCTCATCAACTCTCATGCACTCTCTGCACCAACTCTCATCAACTCTCTGCATCAACTCTCATCAACTTTGATCTGGTTCAAATGATGAGAGTTTTACTCGTTTGACCGGTCATGAGATTTGCATAAGAATTTTAAACAACTATAGAATAGTCAGACTATTGTTTTGAACTTTCTATAAGAATTAGCTTAACAAAATAACACGTTATGACTGTGTCTATGACAAGAAAAGCTAAGGAAATCTAATCACTCTGTTTACCAAAATTTTACAAATGTTCTCAGAACACCGTTTCGCGCGCTTTGTGTAGCGACTCTCATGCAACTCTTGTGCTGGTTTAACCGGGCATGAGAGTTGAACAAACTCTCATGCAAATCCTCACTTGCAACTCTCATCAACTCTCGTCGTCGTTTGACCGGGGCACAGAGTATAGATCATACAGAGGTGTAACGGGCCGTCGTAAACACTTGGGAGGCTTACGTTTTCGTGTACCCACCTGATTTCAGGCGGCCGGGCAAAAAAAGATCAACTGCGCATGCTCGGCAAGTTCCCCCCATTCTAAGTTCCCAACATTCCCCAAGTTCCCAACATTTTCGGCTCTTTAAAGTTTCACAATCTTAAGGTCTTTCGCATTTTTACGTACTGCTAAAGGTAAACTGCCGTTAAAAGCGAGCCGCCGTCTGAATCGTGCACTTTAACTGCGCATGCTCGGCAAGCGTCTGAAGCATAAGTGGGTACACCCGTTACACCTCTGTATGATCTCTACTCTGTGTTCAAATCGCGTAACCCGAATCACGTAACATATTTGCGCACGCTACCAATTAAACGACATACGCAAAACGCGCAAGCACATTCGTAACGCACTCCTTCGCTGCTGGAACGCTTATACAACTTCTGAAGCAAAGAAACTTTAATCGACTACAAAAGCAAGAGAATATACTAAAAGATAAGTAAATCAGATATATCTTTGCTAAATTTTATTACCGTTTTAATTGTTAAAAATGTTTACTAACAGTAATTTTGTTTTAGATTCTTTTCCAGTTGTTCCGAACAGTCGGCAAGTTCAGAATGCTTCTACGCGCGCACAACAAGAAAATCAACTTCAGACCCCGAAAGTAAGTACGTTGGGTGAGAAATTAGATCAGGTTTTTAAATCGATTGTTTTTTTAATTTCTTTTATACGAATTGTAGTTAGTTAAACAGTGACGTGTTTGTGTCTGACCTATCTGCATGAAAAGATTAAAGCCATCCGCAAACTACGAAACATTGTTTTCGGCTATAGACATAATTCCTGAAGGTGGACAAACTAGGAAACCTGATTGTTTCCCCATCAAAAATAGTTTGACTTAATTTAGCCGGTCGCTAGCTCTGCATCGGCAAACAGAAAATGATTCCCGAATCCCGAAGGTGCATGGGCAAACCAGGAAACATTGTCAGTGCTTAATGGTTTGAACATTTCGATGTCTCCACTCTCCTCCAATGTTTTCCCGTAACTATGTTCTCGAAGGTGGACAAACAAGGAATTATATATTCAACAAAATAATAGAAACTTGTATACAACAGTTGCTAATGCTTTAAAATATTAACATTATATTATATTATATTATATAACTTTATGCGAATCACCAGCACACGACAATTAGATTAAAACTTTATTTAAAAGTCCAAGCTTTCGGACATAACGCGTCCATCGTCAGGGTAAATGATAGAGTAAAATTCCTCGTCTTTAATATGAAAATACTTAGCAGCATAACTGTTTTGAATATTATTATAGGTTGGTTCAAATCATCATAAATGGACAAAGAGAGTTTTGAGTGATGTTAAGTTATTGTGGAATATATCGGTAAAATACTTATTAGGCCGACTTATATTATATATGGTTTAGACGAGTGTTAAATTAACGAAAAACTTTAGGAGTATGATCTGTGTGCTGGTTTTCACGCTCCTCTGCATTGGCGTCGTTAAATAACATGCATCTAAACCATAAATCTCCTTTTGTGCTTGCGGATACAAAGTGAAAGTTGAAGTGTACACACGTAAAAATCTCACATCTTGTCAACAAGTTGTAACAATATTGTCATTAGGGAGCTTTAGCAATGACTACGAGTACGACTACGAGTACGAGATTCGTCATTTTCGCGCCAAACGCCGTGTTGTTTGTATACGCCATCTCGCAAAAGTCGTAGTCGTTCGGCTTTTGACTACGAGAATTTTGATAAATCTCGTACTCAAAAGCCCGACGACTACGTATTTTGCGAGATGGCGTATGCAAACAACACGCGAAAATGACGAATCTCGTACTCGTAGTCGTACTCGTAGTCACTGCTAAAGCTCCCTATCCTATCAAGTTGCTACAAGGTTGTCACTCACAACTTGTTGACAAGTTGTTGTATTGCAGGACGATAAAAAGTCGTTGGAACAACTTGTAACAAGTCTGTTGAGTCGACAACCTTGTAGCAACAAGTTGTCAACAAGCCGACGACAACTTGTCAGCAAGCTGGGAACAAACATCTTGATAACAAGTTGTTGAAACGGCATTGCTGCAGGTTTGTTACAATTTGTGCGTTTTTAAGTGCATGTGTAGTGGTTGGTCATGGATGTGCATAAGTTGATTATTTTTTATTATATAGTGCTATAGTGATTTACTTTTTCACCCCTACTTACAGGTTAATGTTGATATTCCAGCTTATGAAGAATACGAGACAATGTGTTTATTTCATAACCATTGGTAAGCTACTAGTTGACTGGGTGGGTAAGCCAAATTACGACAAATATATTAAGAACTGTAACATGATAATTGTGATCAGGGGCGGATTAGCCCACCGGGCTACCGGGCGATGCCCCGGTGGGCCTCCGCTTTTCTACAATTGAGGGCCCTTGATTTCATACTGTTCAAAGACAGACACAATTGCCTTGATTGATTTCATACTGTTCAAAGACAGACAAAATCTCAAGACAGCCATCACACCGTTGTAACAAAATAGCAAAATACAACATCGTAGTTAACTAGCATATTTCTTTTGTTATATAGTTATTCTTCACTACCATGCAAAATGAACACTAAAATGACCCGGTGTATGCATGTCAGATCTTCTCCGCAGGAAATGCCATTTCCGAGACTGCGGATTTCAAAATTTTCCGGGGGTGCATTAACCAGTGTAATCGTCCGCCGCCACTGCAACATTGTAAAAGTCTGAACAAAATATTACAATTTTAATGAATAGATATAGGAGAAGCAGACTACCGGGGCATATATCACAGTCAATATTTTTAATTCATAGCAATCGCGTTTCTGTGGACTTGTTTCAATGACGTCACAAAGGGGGCCCTTATGTGTTAAAGCCCGACCCACTGATGGTGCTAATCCGCCCCTGATTGTGATAAAGATACTGTATTAAGTAATCTCTAATAATTTCTAGGAGTACGACATATGAAGATCTGAAGCTGCTTCGTCGCAATAGTAAACGCGCAGAAAAACACTCTAAACCAGGTTGGGACATAACGAATGTACGAGGAAGCAAATAGACAACTTACGGTTTCTTTTGCAGGGGCTTCGGTGGCGCAATCGTCAGAGCACGCGCCTTTCACCTCTGATATCGTGTGTTCGATTCCCGTTGGGGACGACATATGATAGCTATGTGCAAAAGAGTTATAGTCAATGCTCTGCCGAAAGTCGTGGGTTTTCTCCGGGTACTCCGGTTTCCTCCCACAGGGAATGTTGACAGGGTGGGTTGGGTTTAATCTCTAACTGGCCCTTCCACCGTAGCTTCGACTTGGTCACGTTGAGCTGTGTCCTGCGCAATTCAGCTTAGCTCTCAGCTGCAAGTAAGGATAATAAGCACACCCCCTTATTACCTACCTATTATTACCTAGAAACTGCACGAGGTCCAGTAAGGACCATTCCCTACCTTCAACTCTGTGACCGACTGACCGGGGTTCAATTCCTACATTACAGAGTTCAGTGTCTGATCATAATTACACCTCAGTCACCGATGTGAGAAGAGTTCTTCCAGTTTGACTCTACCAAACACCGCAGGTTTTCTCCGGGTACTTCCGTTTTCTCCTGAAGTAACACTGGATCAATAAGTGATGAGTCTTACTGGACCTCTACGAGGAAGAACCGTTTAGAACTGATAGAGCTATCCAGTATAAATAAAGTTAGTTTAATTTAGGTTTCCTCCTGAGTCCTGTAGTAACACTGGATCAATAAGGGATGACCCTTATTATTGGATCTCTAGAAAGAACAGTTTAGAACTGCATGATAGAGCTATATCCAGTATAAATAGAGTTAGGTTAGTTTAGGTTTCCTCCTGTAGTAACACTGGATCAATAAGAGATTGCTCTTACTGGACTTCTAGGGAGAACAGTTTAGAACTGATAGAGCTATCCAGTATAAATAGAGTTAGTTTAGTTTAGGTTTCCCCCTGTAGTAACACTGGATCAATAAGAGATGGCCTTTACTGGACCTATAGGGAGAACAGTTTAGAACTGATAGAGCTATCCGGTATAAATAAAGTTAGTTTAGTTTAGGTTTCCTCCTGTAGCAACACTGGAGAAATAAGGGATTATCCTTACTGGACCTCTAGGGAGAACAGTTTAAAACTGATAGAGCTATCCAGTATAAATAACGCTAGTTTAGTTTAGTTTATGAAGAGGGAGGTATTTTAAATTTGTTGTTTCTTTTAGGATTTTTGACGTTCGGGGGTCATTGGAATAGAAGAAGCAATACTTGTGAGATTGCAGACTGTTTCTTTGGAGAAGGACATAGATACGTACCATAGCTTATAACGGTTTATACAATATTTTATTTTAATATGTACTTCATAATCATAATTCATATAATCTGTAATTAAAATGAAATGTATATATGGTATAGCATAGTATGTATAATGTTGAAATAATAATTCATTTGTCCATTAAGTAAAAATAGTTATAACTGCAGGTTGATCACCCACCTAATAAATTTCTACATACCCCCCTCAGTGGTCCCCCTGCCTCCTCCGCAGGCCCAGGTGGTTCCCCTCCCTCAAGCCAGCAGCCGAGCAATCAGCGAAATAAATTGCGAATCGGGTGCTTCGTTCTCTTTGGTCAGCCATATTGGAAACTTTGAGACGTTTCTTAATTTTTGACTTCAATTTCTCTACAATGGCCTCGCGATTATTGACTTCTTCTTTAAGAAGTTTATGCAGAGTGTCCAAAGGAAGCCAAACTCGGGTTTCAACTGCTGTTTTGGCCAAGAGAAATGCGTCGGAAGGTATAAAGGAGTTAGCAAATTTTTAGAATGAAGAAATGATATTATATATAAAACTACTATAATGATTGTTTACTGTAATTTTGTGTAGATTAATACACTTGTAGACTAGAGTTTGATCTAGATCAAGAGTTTTCGATTGCAAGAAATTTTTTATTTCAACAAAAGAACGTACCTCTTTGGCTCTTCAGTCTTCAATATTGTGCCCAAATTTATTTAAGGTTTACAAACATGCCAAGTCTCACACTTTATATTCTGATACCCATAAGGGGCCGTTTACAAATAGGTTTGATCCTGCAATCGGGAGGAGGTAGCAAAGAATCTGCTATTACAAAATAACTGGGACGAAAACCAACTTCTGTGCAAAAAAGACATTCATCGACCAGGAATGGATACCCACTCTATGTAGCCAAGGGTTGCAGGATGGGTGAAAATCCCATAAATCAAATGAATTGTGGGCATTTATCAAACAAAATCAAACAAAACAAAGTATCTGGCCATTATTAGGCCTTTTTTTAGGCAGATCTAGGCATCAACCATTTTTCATCAATTTCTTACAAAGATGACCCCCCTTGGCCTGCAGGATCCTTACTGATGATTCACCTGCTTTTGGACCGGGTCACACCTGCTTCATGACCAGCACCTGCATGGCCCCAGATCAATCATGCTGGATCCATCCCTGGCATCAACAAATTGTCGCTACCCCATCACCATCTCAGAATAAGTCTACAATTGTGACACAAGAGTGACGTATGAATCAATTAGGTACGGCAGAATTTGTAGCGGCAGAAGTTCGACAGAGCCTGTTGCATTATGTGATGTTAGAGCAATGTTAATTCATATGCCGCTCCACTCATGTGCCAAACCTAAACCAAAATTTACCGTAATTTATTACGATTAGATCAGCCACTGTAATGTTTACTGAATTTTTTAATTATATTTAGAATTCCTGCGCAGTTACGCTCCTCTCATCAATAACATTATATTTTGTAAGCCGTTTGAATCACTGCCGCTCTTGTGTCACTCCAGCATCACATCTAATACAATTAAGTTTGGCACATGATTGGAGCGGCGTCTGAAACAGGCCTTAATCTAATTATTTTGCCAATGATTTTATGTTAAGGTGGTATTGCTCAAGATGAAGAGCAAGTGACAGGTCTCGAGAAGAAAGAACTTGAGAAAATGTTGGAGGGTGACTTGGTGGGTTTAGCATAATGCCATCGGTTGCATCGAAGGATGAGCAGTTGCAGATAAAAACATTGTCTATTCTCACACAAAACTTTCATGTTTGTAGGCTGATGCGATATTGAAAAAAATATCGATATTATGCATGCAAATTAGAAAGCCTAATATATTTGCTGTTTATAATGGGGTACATGGCGTGTGTAAAAAACAAATGCATAAATGGCAAAATAGTCAAATTTATGTATGTACAACTGCGATTTTCTTTCAAGTTTAAAGTGTGAACTTTTTAACACGTTTTTTACGTTTGTGACAAGCAGCTGTGCTTCAAAGTTCGAATGTAGATTTTCAGACGTAAACAAACGTGTGAAATTGTTCATGCTTCAACATGATTGTAAGTATCTTCAATCCACATATAGAATAATTATTTAAAATTGTATACATTCTATGAACAGTATGAAGAGAAACTAATCAAAATATACAGTCTACACGCATGCACAGTTGTATAAAAGCATCAAAAGAGTAAAAAGAATATTTTTTCAGCGAGAAACACTAACATGTTGGTCTTGTTCGGCTAAAGCTTGCTTGCTTTGCAGTTACTATTTGTCCAGCTTTGCTGAATAATCTTTCAGTCACTGCACTGCTTGTTGGAATCACCAGATATTGTCAGAAATACTGTGAAAGTATGCATTATACACCTATTTTTTCAATTTTAGCAGAAATGAATAATTGCGAAGTAAAATGAAATCGAATATCGATATATTGCATCAGCCCACATGTTTGTGACAAGCATTTGCTAGGTTTCTATTAGCGGATCCATGACAAAAACCCCACATGACAAAAACCCCACATGACAAAACCCTACATGACAAAAACCCCACATGACAAAAACTGTACATGACAAAAACCCACATGACAAAAACCCCACCGACAAAACCCCCGCCGACAAAACCCCCAACGACAATATCCCCTGCGACAAAACCCCCAAATTACTGAAATACAACAAACCCCCACATTTATGTTTATCAATTTTTTCAAAATATAATTATCAGAAAAAACTTTTTACTCTACAATTTTACTACAATATAATTTGTAAAGAAAAGGTGGAAGTACTGTTTGAATAATAAGAGTAAAGAAAAGTATTCTTAAAAGTTACTGTTCATGAGACTATCAAATTCGAATGTTGTGACGAACGCCACGCAGCATTTCTCCAAAGTTTTGCCTCCATCTCTGAAGTCCACACATGTGTTTCTTAAGTCATGAGCAGATCATGAAATTAAAAACATTTTCTCAGTTTTATATACTTCACTCACGAACGTTTGGTTTTTTTGTCGCCAGGGATATTGTCGTTGGGGTTTTTGTCGGTGGGTTTTTTGTCGTGGGGTTTTTTTAGTATCCCTCTATTAGCTCAGCCAACTGATTAAAGACAATTGGCTGACCTGATTAAAACGCGTCAAATGCTCTTAAAAAATCTATTATTATAGACACTTCCAGAATTTGCTTGAGTGCTTGAAATCGAGGCGGACAATGCAACCATTGTAAATAAGCAGTGTTTCATTGCCAGCCAGCAAGTCTTTTGTCTACCCAATAAGAGTTACAAATACAAAACACGGGCAAGTTTAGTTTGGTTAATTACTTACTCTAAAAAAAATTGCGTGGGGTAGTGTTCAAAGCCGGGGTTAATTTACCCTAAATTAACGAAAACGTTCAAATCAAAGTTATCAAACTTCCCAACAACTTGTTTATAAAGTTGAATATATGTTTTTCCAGAAATCTTTTCTGGATCAATAGAAATTTTATTTTCTAAAGTTTTGAAACGAACGGTCACGCAGAAATACATAACCCAAAACAGTCGGTTAAAATTTAACCCAGGGTTAGCGCTAATCAAGCTTTGAACAACCGGTCGATTGTACGAAGCCCGTTTAGCCTATCCGGTGGATAAATCGAAAATATCGATCAAGTCTATACATTCATCGAAAAACGAAGCTTAAATTTTTTAACTTGAATAGAACAATTATGTTTGCAACTACATATTAAGTGCATAAGATTTAAGTTTCAGTCATTCACCAAATGTGTGAGAGTGTTATTTAATTTTGGCTTATCCACCGTTTAAGCTAAACGGCCTTCGTACAAGCGGCCCCTGGTGTTAGACAGTAAAAATAATGAAACAAGTGCATTGAATATTAATTTATAGGATCCCTTCAACATGAAAGTGTACACTGGGCCAGGAGGAACTAAAGTAAATCCAACCAAAGTGCCGTCCATGGATGATGAAAGAATTGTTGGTTGCATATGTGAGTATTCTGTTGTTCATTTTCAGGGTTCGTAGCGGTCTTTGAATTACTTGAGAGTCTTCAAATTTGAATGTAGGTCTTTAAAGGGATATGGCAATAAAAATTTAGTTTATCTCATTTGAAAGAACTTTTAAAATTATATATAAATTTCCCTTACCGATTTTTCTATCTTGCTTAGTTCTTGAGATATTTTAACTGAAAACAATGAGCTGTCCGCCATCTTGGATTAATTTTTGATCTCATTAACGGTGGTTTAGTAACGTCACAAGCAGGGTTGGCCATATAAAACTACTCATAGGTGACCAAATAACAATTAGTAGATGTTTAAAAAGTTGTCAGTCAATTTGTTATTTGAAATAGTGACCGAAGTATAATTTGGGGCTTATAATGACCATTGGCTTTCTGGGTATAATACTTGCGTGACCCTGCTTGTGACGTAACATGCATATCCACAAAAATCCAAGATGGCGGACAGCTCGCTGATTTCTGATTATTTTTGTCAAAATATTTCAAGAACTAAGAAAGATACGAAAAATCGGTAAGGGAGGTTTTCATATAATTTTAAAAGTTCTTTCAAATGAGACAAACTAAATTTTTATTGCCATATCCCTTTAAGGTCTTTGAAAAGTCTTTGAATTGTAGCAAAAAAGTGAAGAAAGTCTTTAAAAGTCTTCAAATTCTTTAGTGAGTGTTTGATTTATACGATTTCTTAGCTAACAGCAGAAGACGCTTTTTAGGTTGTGATTTGAACCGCATCATTTTAGCGCATCTTAGTAATTCGCACATTTTTGTGATTTGCTCTCAACGTTCTTTGAAAAGTCTCTTTGAAAATAGGGAGAAAAAGTCTTCGAAAATCTTTGAATTTTTTTGTCTTTGGGACTGCGAACCCTGTTTTTCTGAGGGTTTTTTTGGTTTTCTGACAAACAATCCATTCTTGTGAAAAGTGAAAAGGACATAAATGACGTTATTTGTTCAGGTGAGGAAGACATGACCTACATCCAATGGATGACATTAAAGAAAGGTGAACCTCAGAGATGTGATTGCGGCTACTTCTTCGAGCTAACGCCTGGTTTACCCTACAATATTTCTAGCTAAATTGACAAATAAGACTATGGTTTATTACACTAAGTTTAATTCTACTAATGCTGTATTGTACTTCAGAGTTGATATCAGGATATTTTGCAGACTTTATTTGGATAGATTTCTTAATACAATATTTAGCAATCTGTATGTTACAATAAGTTTTAAACAGACTTTAAATGATTTTTGTTTTATGTTTTGTTTGTTGCCAAAAGAATTGAATTCCTTAATCATAGAACTTGTTAGCTCTATCAGTTCTAAACTGTTCTCCCTAGAGGTCCAGTAAGAGCCATCGCTTATTGGTCCAGTCTTACCATAGTAGGAAACCTAAACTAAACTAACTATATTTAAACTGGATAGCTCTATCAGTTCTAAACTGTTCTCCCTAGAGGTCCAGTAAGGATCATCTCTTATTGATCCAGTGTTACTACAGGAGAAAACATAACCTAAACTAACTATACTATATTTATACTGGATAGCTCTATCAGTTCTAAACTGTTCTCCTTAGATGTCCAGTAAGGGTCGTCTCTTATTGATCCAGTGTTACTACAGGAGAAAACCAAAACTAAACTAACTTTATTTATTTATATATTGCTCCAAAAGCCAACTGACTTATCTAGGGAGCTTTCGCATTTACTTTGTATTTACAAATAATACACACACCGATTGGCCCGATGAAAAACGTGCTGATTCAACTATAAAGTTCAACTATAAATACGACAATCTCTAAATCGCGTTGTTACCATGGCAACGTAAATATTTAGAAACATTTTTTGTTCTTCGTAATCCGCAATATTGTGGCAATCTGATGGCCAAGTCTCGTGACCATACCTTGCAAAATGAGCAAATAATGGACCTTAGAGCACATTTGCGTGCTACAGAATTAAAACTGTAGGGAGCCTCCTTAAGCTGGATTTTCCTGGTTGCATTGAACCATTTGGTCCCAAACAAAAGAGCAGCAGAGGTGAGCAAAGTATCGCGAGCAGCATCATATCGGATACAATCAAAAAAGAAATGTGAAACAAACTAACTTTATTTATACTGGATAGCTCTATCAGTTCTAAACTGTTCTCCCTAGAGGTCTAGAAACTACCCAAAGAAAACCTGCGGTGTTTGGCAGAATCAAATGGAGTCAAGCTGGGAGCACTTTTCTCACATGTGCCTGATGCGAAACTTTAATCAGTCAACTAAATCAGGGATGGTCCAACTTGATCTGATAGAGGGGGTGCTAGTGGGTCATGAAGCAGGGCGTGGCCGGCGACTGAGGCAGGGTGAATCATCACTGACTGCAGGATCAAAGGGATCATCTTGTCAGAATATTTTTGAAAAATAAGATTGCCTAGATGGTCCAAAAGCCCATCAATGGCCCGATATTTTATTTTTGTTTGATAAATGCCCTGCCAAATCCAAAATTTGGATTTGATATGGGAATTGGCATCCCTCCTGCACCCCTCTTGGCCAAGCATAGGAGGGGTGCGCACCCCCCCTCCCCAGTAAATCCATCCCTGGACTAAATATTGCAAATGACAATTTCCAACGAATATAAAACACTAATGATTTGCTCTATAGTATAAAAACAATTACTAGGGACAAGTAAATCCATATAATTTATCAACATTTCTTGTTTGAAATAATCTGGTTTGTTATTAATTGTTAATATTGACAAAGAATGTCCGTCGAACTACCTCCAAAACTGTACACTAAACACTACCCTTTCATACCAAGCATTCGGTTAAAAACTTGTCTGAACGATCGCTGCTGGTACGCGTACAAATACGGATTAACCGCGCAACTTAAATACCCAATTGCAAGCAGAAAATACTGAGCTGACGAGCTTATATGCTCACAGTTATCGCACAGATTGTACACTAGACTTGCTACGCTGAAGGGATACCAACACAGGAGTTGGACCAGCACAATCACTGAAAAATGTCTAGCCACTTTAGTTTGGTATAGGACATGGTGGGATTTTGGACGTAAGGTTGTGTTACTTTCAGTTGGGCGACTGTGTTTTTTGTTGTTTTCATTGTTATTTCTGGCTTGCTTGTTTTGGCTTATTCTGTGTTTATCGCATCCCATTGTGTTTATCCCTTCATTCTCTTTGCTGTTACTTACACTTGCACGATCTTGATTTCTTTTACTGTCATAATTGTTGTTTGGCATATTTATATCTTCCTTATTTTGGTTTATTGTTCTCTTTTTGTCACATTCTTTTTCAACTCTATCTGTTTTATTTCCTTTCGTATCATTTTCGTCTTTGTTTTTTCCACTTTTTATATTTCTCGTAGTTGCACGTCTTGCGTTTTTTATCCTTCTTTCAGTGTTGTACTTTGGCATATTCTCATCTTGATTGTTTTTGCCAGTTCTCTTTTTGTCACATCCTATTTTAATTCTATCATTTTCATTTCCTATCTGATCAGTTTCGGCTTTGTTTTCTCCAATGCTGTCACTTGCAATGCTGTCACTTGCAATTGCGTCATTCCTGTTTCTTACACTTCCATCGTTATTTGTGTCCTGGTCATTTTGGCCAATTCTGTTTTGGTCTATTCCATTGTTTTTATTTACTTCCTCATCGTTTTCGCATTTGTTTTGTTCAGTTTCGTTACTTTTATTACTGCAGTCATTTGCATCTCCATTATTTTGCCTATTTCTGTTTTTGTCTATTCGTGTCTTAATTCTATCTGTTTTATTTTCCTTCTCGACACATTCTGTCTCAATTCTATCGTCTTCCCTTCCCTTCAGATCATCTTCGATTATGTTCCTTCCAGTTTGAATATTTTCGCTCTTATCACTTCCGATTTTATCAAATTCTGATTCAATATCCTCTTTTTTATTTCCTTTTCTCATACCAGTTTTAATCATTTCGGCCTTATTACTTCGGTTCTCATCAAATTCTGCCTTAATTATCCCTATTGTCTCCCCTTTCTGGTCATCTTGAGCAATGTTTCTTCCAATTTTATAAATATCACTCCTATTCCCTCCAATCCTACCCGTGTTACACTCATCAGAAATATATCTCTCGTAAGTTATAATGATATACATTCTGACGTATAACGTTGCCATAACGACCGACGGAAGAATAAACGCGATAATGGTAATAGCCGCTGAATAGCTTGGCGATATATCGAAGTAGCAGAAGTACACATCCGGGCAATCGGCTGGCAGATCACGTGACAATGTAACATTGAGAGGGGGTCCAGTTATAAATGGTAACAAGGCCATAAAAACACTTAAACCCCATGTACCAGCGATTAGGTACACTGCTTTGGTTGGAGTTAGTGTTACCCCAGCTCGATACCCCAAAGGATTTGATATGGCCTGATAACGGTCGATGCTAACTACACATAGGGTTAATATAGAAGTTGGTACAGATATAGTATATGCGGTGGTCCACACTTTACACATAACTGTCCCATGAGTCCAGCTACTTAGTCCATTTAGCTTTATATCTGCATCAAATGGTATTACCAAGCTTGCAGTAATAATATCTGATAGAGTTAAATTCATTAGGAAATAATTATTCACCACTCGTAGTTTGGGGTTGGTAACAAAGGCGTACAATATCAAAATATTACCCGCTAAAGAGGTGATTATTATCAGTATCATCAACACACCAGTGAATATGTCGAACGATGATGGGGGTTGAAATTGGAAGTGGTTTAAGGATTCGTTGCAGGCTTCATACGTTGTTGTGTTGTTTAATGACATGGTGGGATATTCATACATCTAAATAGATGAAGGGAAATGTTACCTTAAACGTGGGGTCCAGTGTAGGTAGTATTCTACAATAAGTTGCCGTGGTTTGTGTCTGAACTACCTGAAAAAGATATCTCAAACGTGGTGGTCTAGTGTAGGTAGTATTCTACAATACGTTGTCGTGGTTTGTGTCTGAACTACCTGAAAAATATATGTTTGTGTCGGCTGAACTACCTGAAGAAGATCTCTCAAACGTGGTGGTCTAGTGTAGGTAGTATTCTTCTGACTACAATAAGTTGCCATGGTTTGTGTCTGAACTACCTGAAAATATATCTTAAACGTGGTGGTCCAGTGTAGGTAGTATTCTACAATAAGCTGTCGTGGTTTGTGTCTGAACTGCCTGAAAAAATATATCAAACTTATAGAGGTCCAGTTTGGGTAGTATTTTACGATAAGGCACCACTATGTTTGAGATATCTTTTTCAGGTAGTTCAGACACAAACCACGACAGCTTATAATAAAAATACTACATACACTGGACCTCCCCCCTTATTACGTTTATTTTTCGCCCACGAAAATTATCGTCAAATTATTTTGTGTACAAACTAATATTAAGCAAAAGTTGTATCGTAAACATCAGCCTACGAAGCGCAGGAATCGTTCCGGGTGTCATTGGAGTACATAGACCAAAATAACAATATACACAAAATTAGCCAATTAACTGTTCTCCGTTTACGTCCTAAACTGAGGTATATCCATGCTACAGGAGGAAACACTAACTGTATTTATACTGGATAGCTCTATCAGTTCTAAACTGTTCTTCCTAGAGGTCCAGTGGAGAATGAGATCAGCTCTTAATGATCCAGTTTCACTACAAGAGAAAACCTAAACTAAACTAACTGTATTTATGGATGGTGCTAGCTCTATCAGTTCGAAACTGCTCTCCCTTGAGGTTATGCTATGGCCTGTTGTCCGTCCAATTTGCAGCTCCTCGCAAATAGAAATCAACAAATGATTAAGAAATTATTTAAATCTCACCTTTTCTTTGATGTATATATACCCCTGTTAGGTTATTTGTGCGTCTTTAACAAATAGACTCCTAAAAGGACAGAAAATTGCTTGCTTTTCCCTGCCTTAGGCCTACGACACTATGCTTGCAATATTGAGCTAACAACCTTGCTCTAAACTGTTTATTGAAAACTGATTTGCATTGTGTTGATGTGGGGGGCTTTCAACAACATGTACTTCAAAATGATTATATGCGAAAAAGATAACTACATCATTCTTTCATTAGCGCTGTTTGCATTCACTTGTTGGAATTCAATATTTTACGTCATTCGCTGTGCGCTATGTAGTTGAAACTGGGCTCTGTTGTTTGTGTGATTGTGGATTCTTGTGTGCGGAAATAGATATCGTAAACATCAGCCTATAAAGCGCAGGAATCGCTCCTGATGTTTGGAGTACATTGACCAAAAGAGCAACAAACACAAATTATCCAATTGACTGTTCTCTGTTGAGGTCCAGTAAGGTACTCCGTGCTACAGGAGGAAACCTAAACTAATCTAACTTTATTTCTACTGGATAGGTCTTTCAGTTCTAAACTGTTCTCGCTAGAGATCTAGTAAGTGTCATCTCGTATTGATCCAGTGTTACTACAGGAGGAAACCTAAACTAATCTAACTTTATTTATACTGGCCATGGATAGGTCTTTCAGTTCTAAACTGTTCACCCTAGTGGTCCAGTAAGGGCCATCCCTTATTGATTGAGTGTTACTACAGGAGAAAACCTAAACTAACTTTATATTGGATAGCTCTATCAGTTCTAAACTGTTCTCCCTAGAGATCCAGTAAGGGTAATCTCTTATTGAACGTGCGGCGCCAGCGTGGGTAGAGTATAACGAAGATTAGGCGGTTGAGTTGTGTAAAACTACCTGAAAAATACAATAAGAACTTCGACGTTTCGAGCGAAGGGCAGGTTGTTTTACACAAGTCAACCGCCTAATCTCTTATTGCTCCAATGTTCCCAGAACCATTGCCAATATAACGTATAGATCATGCCATTCTCACAATTCCTGATTGGATCAATTTGAATTCGTACAAATTTTACGAAAACTTTTCAAAACGAAATAAATCCGTTCGCAGGAATAAGAGTCAGTGAATAAGAATCCAGTTTTTTTTCTATATACCCGATACCGCTTTTGCATTTAATTGTTGATAATCCTAATTTGCAGTGATTTGCAGATGTTAATATCGGAAACACGGACCACGGATCGATTTATGATGACAGGGTAATTAAATTGGGACAAAAACATCAAAACATCTTCAATTGAAAATATGAAAAAGTCAACAGGACTAATGGACGTATCAAACGATGTGAGGATATTTTATGAATAAAACAATGTTTTTCGTTTGTTCATTTCATTTGTGGCATTGTGCGATTCCTGCGCGGAGGAGTTGTGGCATTAAAAATTCATAGGAACATAGATTTGTTGTGCCCAAGGCTGATGTAGCTATTTTTGTCCGTGCAGTTGAGAACGAATAAAAAATACTCGTAAAAATTGGCAGCAAACGAATTTTTCATATTTTCAAAATTTTATTCCATCCACTAACACCTTCTACTATTAATCCAATCGAATGAGATGCCGAGAAAAATCTTGAAATTTAATTTACCCATACACCATATACTGGCATCACTCCCATCTTATATATATACCGAACTTGCGGTGGATGTTCAACAACTGGACTCTGTGGCTCAGTTGGTTAGAGCGCTGCACCGGAATCGCAGGACCGCAGGTTCAATTCCTGCCAGAGGGCCTAAGTTGCATATTTCGCAACTGCTCCTGGCGAGGTCTAAAAAATGTAAATAAATTTCCGTTCGAGTATTCCATCCACTAATACCTTCTACTATTAATCCAATCGAACGAGATGCCGAGAAAAATCTTAAAGAAATCTAACGCTATTTTTACAGGATAGCTCGATCAAGTTCTAAACTGTTCTGCCTAGAGGTCCAGTAAGGATCATCCCTTATTTATCCATATTGTTATTACAGGAGGAAACCTACTGAACTAAACTAACTTTATTTATACTGGATAACTATATCAGTTCTAAATTCTCCCTGGAGGTCCAGTAAGGGTCATCTCATATTTATCCATTATTATTATAGGAGGAAACCTAAACTAAACTAACATTATTTATACTGGATATAGCTCTATCAAGTTCTAAACTGTTCTTCCTATAGAGGTCCAGTAAGGATCATCTCTTATTGATCCAGTGCTACTACAGGAGGAAACCTAAACTAAAGGCTAACTTTATTTATACTGGATAGCTCTATCAGTTCTAAACTGTTCTCCCTGGAGGTCCAGTAATTAAGGATCAACCCTTATTGATCCACAGATCTCATGCACATGTGAGATTATTTATGATAATCGGAAATTATCGCTTTTGAAGTTCATGAAAATGGATATTTTATTTTATCAGTTTGTTTGAAAAGACTGTCCTTTATATAATAAACAGAAAAATACATGGATGCTTGGAAATACCAGATTTATTTCTCGTGTTGAACATGATATCATGTTCAACACTCGAAATAAATCTGGTATTTCCGCGCCCCCATGTATTATTCTCTCCATATAAATTATAATATAATAGTATATTCAAAATATCTTTATATAATAGTATATTCAAAATCATTAGAAAATCCTTTTTAAGAACTTACATCTGTTTCCTGAAAGATTTTAGGCGGCCCAATCTTACCCTGTGTTATTATTTATTAAGTTATATCTTTATATAATAGTATATTCAAAATATCTTTATATAATAGATAGTATATTCAAAATCATTAGAAAATCCTTTTTGAGAACTTACATGTGTTTCCTGAAAGATTTTAGGCGGCCCAATCTTACCCTGTGGTTATTAATTTATTAAGTTATATCTTTATATAATAGTATATTCAAAATATCTTTATATATAATAGTATATTCAAAATCATTAGAAAATCCTTTTTGAGAACTTACATGTGTTTCCTGAAAGATTTTAGGCGGCCCAATCTTACCCTGTGTTATTAATTTATCAGTAAGTTATATCTTTATATAATAGTATATTCAAAATATCTTTATATAATAGTATATTCAAAATCATTAGAAAATCCTTTTTACAACTTACACGTGTTTCCTGAAAGATAAAGATATTTTGAATATACTATTATATAAAGATATAACTTAATAAATTAATAACACAGGGTAAGATTGGGCCGCCTAAAATGAGTAAAATCTTTCAGGAAACACATGTAAGTTCTCAAAAAGGATTTTCTAATGATTTTGAATATACTATTATATAAAGATATTTTGAATATACTATTATATAAAGATATAACTTAATAAATTAATAACACAGGGTTAAGGCTCTTTTCCACTCGTCGCAAAAACCAACTCGCAAGCTCGCTGCGAGTACTTTCATCCAATCACAATGCTCGACAGTTTATTTTAATTACATGCAAGAACTCGCAGCGAGGTTGCGACATAGATTGGTTGCGAGTTGGTTTTGCGATGAGTGGAAAAGAGCCTTAAGATTGGGCCGCTTGTGGTGCAAGCTCAGGGCTAGCGCTTAGGTCTCTCTTTTATTAGTACATATCAGTGCTTAATTTATTGAATTATTGCATTGTAGTTTCGCCACCCCGCGCTACGTCACGTTATTTACACTCTCTCAACCAGTCTCCAGAATTTGCCCGGCCAACTCGTTACAAATTCCTACAATCTGATTGGGTGGCAAATAAATAAATTCAGATTTCAAATCAAAACGAACGCGGCCATTTTGAAACCTTTTAGGCGTACAGTATTCTTCGGGTGAATTTCTTGGCGAAATAATGGATTTTCCTAGCTAGTTTTCGTTTGATCGTTTAGATTTAGGGATAGTGTACAAGCCTGTGTATAAATTTACAGAAAAAAAACTACGTTTCTGACGTTTGCTGGCGTGTTTTGGAAGCGATTTTGCTGACGATTGACCATAATAATATGGCAGTCGAGTTTGCAGCAAACATGGACGAATCTGTTGTCACTTATGATCAAGAAGGGATCTTAGGATCTAGTGTTTTGGTAGCGATGGGCATTAAAATTAACAAGCCCAACATGGAGATGAGACTTAAAGAAGTGGTCGAGCGGTTTAATGAAACCTATTTGGAAACGATGGATTTCCTAACTCAAATTTTGCCCTTGGCTAGAGAACAATTTGGCAGGTAGGAAAATTTCATGTTGTTTTGTGTTTGATTTGAAATATACAGTCTTTGCTTATTGTATTGAAGTTAGTTCTGATGTATTATTGATTTGTACTGTATAGATATAAGAATTATAGGATATTATATTTAAAGTTTAATGATGTATAAACAATTCTAAATAGTATAATTTTGTATATTTGTTTTATAACGAATTGTTGTGTGTTGTTCTAGATATCTGATACGTGAAAGTATAATCCTAAAACTCCTTAACTGATTCACATCTGTTTGGATTTTGTCTGAAAATTAAACTAGAGTTTTTTTAAACTAAATAAAAGCAGTTTGCAATCTAATTGCAGAATTGTTCATTTTACCATACCGAGTAATATATCACTGACAACATAGCCATCAAAACCACGCTATAAAATACATGATTACTGCCATTGTTTGCAACTATAGATGAACAGTTGCAGATAAAAGCATTCTCTATTCTCACATGAACTTTCAATTGTGCACAAGTTACGAGTATAGATCTACCATTATTATTATTATTTCTGAATATTTAAACAGGATTGAAGCCTCAGTTACTTACAAAATATTTACAATAAAACATGATGCAGAAACTGCTATCCTTACTTGTCCTGTAAAAGCCTCCTTTCCATAATACATAATAATCTAAAAATTAGCTACAAAACTAGTAAGGTAAAAAATCTAAAAATTATGTAAACTAGTAAAGGTTTATAAAAACAATACTACAGTAGAATGAAAAATTAAAACGTTACAAAAATTCTTTCAAACGGTCCTTAAAAATCTTGACATCCTGTACAGATCTTAAATCTAGTGGCAGAGAATTATACAGTTTTGCCCCACCAAAGTAAAAACATTGTTTTGCTACCTCCATTTTCATTTGCACAAGTCTTAACAAGTTATTATTGTTTCTTTTTCATGACTAAGCATTGTAAAATAATAGTCAAAGACTGGATTTCGTGTTTGCTTTTCTAAACATTTCTTTACGACCAGGCACGATTCTCGTTTAATGACGTTGATGATATTTGGTGTGTCATCACTTATAATACTCTTTGCTCAATTTTGGAGTGAGATTAACTTCTGCTTTTGCGTCTCGGTGGTTGTCATTTTGACGGTGCTACTATAGGGAAGTAGCATCATATTGAAGATCTTCAGTGCTGCGTCCACCGTGAGATATTTCCTGACTTTTTGTAGCAATCTGAGTCGACTACTTATATTTTTGTACGCACAATCAAAGTTCGTATTCATGTGTAGGTTGCTATCCACAGTGTTGCCCAGGGGCCGGTTGTTCAAAAGCCGTTTAGCCAAACCCTAGGTTAACAAAAGTCTTCAAATCAAACTTCCCAACAGTTTGTTTATAAAGTTGAATATGTTTTTCCAGAAATCTTTTCTGGATCAATAGAAGTTTTATTTTCTAAAGTTTTGAAACGAACGGCCTGCAGAAATACATAACCCAAAACAGTGGGTTAAAATTTAACCCAGGATTAGCGGCGGTAAATCGAGCTTTGAACAACCGGCCCCCGGTAAACATACTTAAGATGTTCCAAAAAGCATTGTTTCCGTTTTGCCCTTTTTGAGATTTAATAAAAGCTCGTTTTCTCTGCAGTATTTCCCAATGTTTTCCATTTCCACATTTAGTACGTCCTCAATCATGTTTACATCGTTGCTTGAGTAATAGATAACAGTATTATCAGCATATGTAATCACGCTTGAATGCTGGATACTGTCTATAATATCATTAAAAAATACTACAAACAACAAGGGCCCAAGAATTGAGCAAACGATGGTACTGAATTATGCACCATCAAAACTTGTCATAAAATACTTGATTACATTACTTGGGAATAGTTAGTTATAAAGTACCCTGTATTAGATTGGAAAACTGACACTTTTTATTTTAATATTTACATTTTTTAACTATACGTTCTGATACACTTTCTTTTCAAAACCATTGACTAAAAAAGTGCTTTAACCCATTAACTGATAGTACCCTACCACTGACGAGTAAAATCGTCTGGGGCCGGTTGTTCAAAAGCCGGTTAACGCTAACCCCGGGTTAAATTTTAATCTGCTGTTCTGGTTTGTATACTTCTGCATGTTTATTTATTTCAAAAATTTATAAACAAAAACTTCTATCGCCCAGTAAAAGGTTGATTGAAAAAAGTATTCATATTAATATAACCGATGTCGGGGAAACTTGTATGAAAGTTACCACTAACCCAGGGTAAAGTTAACCGGCTTTTGAACAACTGGCCCCTGGTGTTAGACAGAGTAAAATACTAAAGTAGGGTGCATCTGGGTGCATTGCCAAGCTAATGGGTTAACCCATAAACTGGCAGTTCCCTACCACTGAGGAGTAAAATCGTCTGGTGTTAGACAGAGTAAAATATTAAAGTAGGGCGCATCTGGGTGCATTGCAAGCTAATGGGTTTACAAGAGACACTGGCAGATAGTTTTGTTAACCCATTAACTGGCAGTACCCTACCACCGACAAGTAAAATCGGCTGGCATTAGACAGAGTAAAATACTAAAGTAGGGCGCATCTGGGCACATTGCAAGCTAATGTGTTAACAAGAGACACTGGCTGGGCAGATAGTTTTGTTAACCCATTAACTGGCACTACCCTATACCACTGACAAGTAAAATCGGCTGGCATTAGACAGAGTAAAATACTAAAATAGGGCGCATCTGGGCGCATTGCAAGCTAATGTGTTAACAAGAGACACTGGCTGGGCAGATAGTTTTGTTAACCCATTAACTGGCAGTACCCTATACCACTGACAAGTAAAATCGGCTGGCATTAGACAGAGTAAAATACTAAAGTAGGGCGCATCTGGGCGCATTGCAACCTAATGGGTTAACAAGAGACACTGGATGGGCACTCAGATAGTTTTGTTAACCCATTAACTGGCAGTATGTTAGACATAGTAAAATACTAAAGTAGGGCGCATTGCAAGCTAACGGGTTAACATAAAAAGTCATTTTCCTTAGATCCGACAACCTCCTCCTGCCAAAGACGCCATCGAAAAAACGTCACCGTAACATTGTACAAGCCTCAAGTGACCAAGAAAACGCCAAACCTAACATTCTTCCTGAAGTGTTGGAAGAGACCTTCAGGTCGCCACTCATCAAGCGCACTACTCGTAATTCAAGACGGAATAACCCAATGCAAATACGACAGGAACCAATAAGAACGCGGAACACCAGGAGCCGAAGAAATAAATCTTCTGAGGCACACAAAGTTGAACAATCTAAAGTCACTTTTGTCAACGAGAGTAAACTACAAATGGCTGTTAATACGGATATAAATTCACCAGAAAATAATTCAAAAGAATCAATCTCGTCCAGCAAGATCCTTAAACGAACATCGTCAACGAGCCCCCTTTCAATCAAGCCAGTCAAGAAAAAATCTAAGTCTAGCGACGAGTCATTAGCTGACGGGGACGACTTGCCTGAGGAAAAGACATCGACCCCTGTCAGTACCGAGCCACCTCAAACACTTGAACCGCCTTCGTTAAGTGTAATTGTCGTTGAGCCTGAAGTGAAATGTAACACTAAAGAGTTCGTTAATTTTGCGGAAAAAGATGGCGTGAAAGTTCTTAAATCGGAAAGGGAAAATTTGGACATTGAAACCTGTGAAAAGAATGAACCACCGACAAGTATTCTTGTCGAAATTGACAGTGGGAACAATTGTAATGAAGTTGAAGGGCCTGAAGTGGTTTTAGTTCTCAACAGCCCCCCGTCCCACACACCGCCTTTAGCCAAAGTCCGTGTTGAATCAAAAATAGCAATGTTGTTAAACATTAACGAGACTGCCGACAAAATTACTAACGAAGCTGATGCCGAATCCCCTGTCATTAACGATACCCCTGAGAAGATTGTTAACGAGGTAGTTAACGAACCTATGGCCAATTCATCTATGATCGTTGAGACTTCTTCGGATAATGTTACGAATGAACAATTGAGTGCGAACGCCGAATCTGCAGTTCATGAAGATAAACTAATTAGGCCTATTGAGGTACCGCCGTTACGCCGCAGCAAACGGCTATCAAAACAAATTTCAAATGAACAAATCTCAGAACTCTTACCAAGACAAACCGAAGAGGAATTGCCGAAACAAGTTAATGAGCCTCAACCCGACGACGAATCAACCTCGGATAGCCAGGATGAGACGGCTGACGAAGTCATGGTATCCGAAACGAAACCCGTAAGGCGTAGCACGAGGACTTCTAAGCGTGTCAGCATAGTTTCAACTGGGTTATACAACAGGCGGTCGAGTCGAAGTTCCAGTCGTAAGTGGTGCTTTAAGAAACCTTTGCCATTAAAACAAATAGAGGTTCAAATAAATGATACTGGTGTTAACGAGGTCATTAGGCCAGAATCGGTTGATAAAGTTGAGTCGGATAAAGCGGTGTCGTCGAGTAGCGAGCATTCGTCCACAGAATCTGAAGATGATGCTCCAAAGATGTCTGGTAAATCAGTTTTTGGAGACACTACGCCACAACGCAGGTATGGTCCAAATAATATTTTATTAAGATTTTTTTCTCGGCATCTCGTTCGATAGGACTAATAATAGTAGAAGGTGTTTGTAGATGGAATACACGAACGAAAATGTATGTACATTTTTAGACCTAGCCAGGAGCAGTTGCGAAAAATGCAACTTTAGGCCCTCTGGCAGGAATCGAACCTGCGGCCCTGCGATTCCTGTGCAGCGCTCTAACCAACTGGAGCTACAGAGTCCAGTTGCTGAGCATTAACCGCAAATTCGTGTATATATGATGGGAGTGATGCCAGTATAAGGTACGGGTAAATATCAATATTTTTTACCGGCATCTCGTTCGATAGGATTAATAGCAGAAATTTTTTTCGTTGTGTATTCCAACTACTTCACTTCTATTATTTCACACACACACAAAAGTTACCAAATGCCACAC
The DNA here is from genome assembly GCA_016169945.1 of Trachythela sp. YZ-2020. Taxonomy (NCBI): domain Eukaryota; kingdom Metazoa; phylum Cnidaria; class Anthozoa; order Malacalcyonacea; family Clavulariidae; genus Trachythela; species Trachythela sp. YZ-2020. The sequence goes on along the minus strand of JADLSH010000378.1, from coordinate 448,396 downwards.
GAGAGGCAATTTTTGCTGCAACTTGCAACGCAATTAAGAGCGATGTAACGTAAAAAGTGTATTCGCAGAGAAATTGTGAGCATGAGTCTCGTTTTAAACATACCCAGAAGGCAACAAAGAAATGAATGAGTGAAACGCGGGCCATGTTCACTGTTTTTCTATGCAACATGGCTCTGTGCGGAAATTGCGTTGCAAGTTGCTGCAAAAATTGCCCCGTTATAATTTTTCATTTAAACTATGTTTAATTTTCTTCATGTTTTAGTTCCAAGACAGACTCATCCAGTGATGAAGTGGTCCAGCCATCGGTATGTTTTAAATCCAAATTTTCACGGCCTGTGTTATCTTGTCAAGAGAGTTACGCCCCGGTCAAACGACCTGATGGGAGTTGATGAGAGTTGCAACTCTCGATCGCGTTTGACCACCAACTTTATTTTTTTATTTATTTATTCATTTGTCACACACATAAGAGATATACATTTACATAGAATTATAACAATTACAATAACTAGAAACGTTGTGACAGTGGAAGAAAACAGAAACTAAATTCCAATTGATATTCGACTCCTTAACAATTAATGGATATACGAGAACTAAGAAGACAAACGTGCACGAACATAACACAGAGTACATCTTAACATATAGGATACTGTACAACAATTTTAGAGTATAATTATCTATGGTGGTATGTAGGTAGACAGTTTGACTTTGTAATAAGAGTGTAGATGGTGCTTGAAGATCTGTAGGGAATGGGTGGCTTTGATGTTCGGTGGCGGAAAAATTCTTGATTATGTAACTCTCATCGACTTTCATGCATTCTCATCAACTTTAAGAGCTGGTTCAAATTTTGATGAGAGTTTTGCTCGTTTGATCCTCTGTTTCACTGGTCATGATCTATCCGGCTTAAATTGACTGCAATGAGAGCACCAGAATGCTTATCTGTTCGCATTCTCTTAATTCCAGAAAGAAAGTTTAGGTAAATATCATGCTGGGCATGGTTATTCTCAATGATCCGATTATTGTTAAGAATAATCGATTGCCAAAAAATAATCGATTAATCGGGAGCAGCTCTACAACTATATCTATAGTCAAACTAGTGTTTTGCACTTTCTATAAGAATTAGCTTAAAAAAATAACACGTTAGCACTGTGTCTATAACAAGAAAAGCTAAGAAGGAAATTTAAACACTTTGTTTACCAAAATTTTAGAATTATTTTCAGGGCTCCTTTTCGCGCGCTAAATTATTTCTGTCGCGACTCTCATGCAACTCTTGTACCGGGACTTTAAGAATGCTTTCTTTTGAAGAGGAGTATAGCTGGTGTCGTTTCTATGCAGAGTGTTGAGATAACGATTTTGAAATGTGATTTTAAACTATTTAGGAAAACAAAGTGGCTGGGTTGATTCAAAAGATTAATAAAAAGAACCTGGAGGATGAACAGTCAAGGTATGTGTCTTGGATGAGGATCAAATTTCATTATCACTTCTACTTTCAAGTTGACGTTCATGAGCAAAAACAATTTAAAGGTTGCGCGAGAGGTGACCTGTTAATGCGCACGATTCTCCCCTTTACGAGAAAAATCGTCTTGCTTTAGAGAGGCACTAGGGCGCGCAAAGTTTGCAGATAACAATGGGTTAAAAGCCGACGACAAGGCAATCGGTGCACGAGTATTCAGACAGAAAAACATAGGCTTTAAATGCTCATTGGGATAAATGACAGTAGTGTGATTGAAATAAAGATTTTGAACTAAGTAAGACTAAAAACAAGGATTTTGAACTAAATAAGGATTTTGACCAACTGTTGCTGCAGCTTGCTCGGCGGCGCTACGCACCCTGTCGCTCACTTCCCCCCTAAATTTTTGGCACCCCCCCTAAATTTTCGGCACCCCCCCTAAATTTTCGGCACCCCCCCCAGAGCAAAATCTGAAAATCCGCCTATGCAGAAAAATAGCCCCAATTGTTGCCATTATTGGACTGTTAGCTATCAAATTGATTTGATTTCATGCGACTTGTCGCGGGGACAAAATTGAGTTCTTGCGACTTGTCGCATCGTCTGAGCAGCTTATGCGACAAGTCGCTGGGACAAAATTAAAATTGACCAATCACAGAACATCATTTCCATAATTCCTTGCAAGCTAAAGTTCAAAACGGCGGCTAGTCGAAAAATTGTGTGAAATGCACCCCGATGATCATTTCTTCGTAAAAGCCACTTTCGCACCCAAGTTTTCCTTTCAACCGTTACAGAAGGATTATCATCCATTAACATCATTAGTAAAACCAATAGTTACTATTGTTCTAGTTTGCGAAAAAATAGAATGGTACAAAGGTAACTAAGCATTAGAATAGCTCTTATACATAACTCAAATGCTTAGTTGCCTTTGTTCTATTCTTTGTTTTCGCCATCCAGGGGCCGGTTGTACGAAGCCCGTTTAGCTTAAACGGTGGATAACTATATAAAATATAGATCAAGTCTATACATTCATCGAACAACCAAGCTAAAATATTTCAACTTGAATAGAACAATTATATTTGCAACTACATATTAAGGGCATAAGATTTAAGTTCAGTCATTCACCAAATGTGTGAAAGTGTTTTTTAATTTTGGCTTATCCACCGTTTAAGCTAAACGGCTTTCGTACAACCGGCCCCAGAACAATAGTAACAAGGCATGTAAGTTATCCAAAGTTGTGAGTTGGGTATAGCAACGATGACGATGTAAACAGCGTTCACAAAATTTGTCTATCGATAAAATGAGTGATTCAAAGAGAAATTAATGGTTGTAATCAATTTCTGTAGCATGTGTAAAACACCGACTAGAATGCGAAAGATAAAAAGAATTGGCTCCGCTGTTCAGGGATCATCATACAAACCATCAAATTTGGCCGGTGGTAATGTCAAGTCCTTCATCAAACGACAGTCCAGTTTGAAAAGACTTGACGCAAATGTAAGTTGATCTACAAGCCCAGGTCGAACGAGGATAAGAGTCAACGATAGTTGTAACTCTCGCTCGCGTTTGATCGCCAACTATCATCAACTTTGAGCTGGTTCAAATTTTGATGAGAGTTGATGAGAGCTCTTACTCGTTTGACCGGTACGCGTGGTAATATCCAGTCAACTCTCGTGCAATTCTTGTTCTCGTTTGGGGGGCATGAGAGTTGAGATATAAACTCTCGTTTGCTCTCATACACTCTCATCCTCGTTTGACCAGGGCTTAACAGACCTAAACAGCTAACACATATTTAAGGTGGCTCCCTACAATTTGGAAATATGGTAAATTTGTGATTTAGATTGAATTTTTTTGAAGAACTGTTACTTGTTAGAAAACAAAAATTGAAGCAACATTCTAAGAGTCGGAAATTGTTCCGTTGCTATGGTAACAATGACGTTTCAATATGGCCGACATTTTAGCTGTTAACGTACTTTACTCAAAAAAACGCCTGGTTACCCCCATTTTCTATTTCATAAAGCATTTTCGTCTAGTACAATAGATTATCTGAACAAGTTTAAAAAAATTCTGTAGCGCCAAATTCTTAAAAAATGAATAAACAAGATTTTTCGTTATGAATATTTTTTGACTCTACAGAATTTTTTTTAACTCGTTCCGATAATCTATTTTTCTACAGGAAAACGTTTCATGAAATAGAAAATGGGGGTAACCAGGCGTTTTTTTAGAGTAAAATGCGTTAAAAGCCAAAACGTCGGCCATATTGAAACGCCATTGTCACCATAGCAACGGTAATGATGTCAATTTTGTGAGTAATTTTCAGCTCTTAGAATGTTGCTCAATATAAGTCCTACAATGTTTGTTTTGTAACAAGTAAAAATTATTCAAAAAGTTTGATCCAAATCGTAAATTTTCCACATGGAGCCACCTTTAAGCCTGTACTTGATAAACTCCTGTGGTTGGTTCGCTCCTGTGCTTCGAGGGTTATTTTCCGGGTACTGTTTTCCTCCCACATTAAAAACTAACCCTTAGGCAATAATCGTACAAAAACTAAAGTCCGTTTTCCACTAGGCGAATTTGTTCGCGTGACGCGAAGAGAAAATTCATTTCGACAACGTGATTGGTTACTATTTTTTCGCTAACCAATCACACATCGCCGAACTGAATTTGTTTTTCGCTTCGATTCGAGCGAACAAATTCGCCTAGTGAAAACGGACTTAACTTACTAACCCCTTAGGAACCTTTGTCAATTGGGTTGTAAAACCTTTTAAGGCTTTCCGCTCACCTCAGAGTGGTAAGTACACTGCAAAAAATTATGTGTCAATTTTACACAAACGTTGTGTAAAATTCGCGCCCACAACAACACATTTAGATGTGTAAATGTTACTAAAAAATATCGATAAATTTACACAAAGAAAAATTAAAAAAAATTCATCCACAGCAACACAAAATTTTATGCAAAATTCACTTTACACATCCGTCGTGTAAACTTTGCACAAAAATATCGATGATAAATTTACACAAGTAAAATATTTGATTTACACGAAACCTTGTATAAATTTACACATCATTATTTGCAGTGTACAATAAACTAAAGTAAACTAAACTAAACTAAACTACCAAACACAGGAGATTGTACGTCAAAAGAAACTGGAGTTAGGACTTAAAGATGAGAAAGACAGAGAACGAAAATACCAAACTGATTTGAAACGAAAGAACTGGATGGAAGAGCAGAAACGGTATGCCCTACGTTCGATCATGGTACGATCTTGGCGAAATTTTGGCAGGATCATGGCAAGATCTTGAAAGATCATGGCAATATCTTGGCAAGATTGTAGAAAGATGATGGGTACAACCATGACAAGATCGTGGTGAATTCTTGGCAGGATCTTGGCAAGATTGTAACAAGATCATGGTACAATCGTGGCAAGATCTTTGCGAAATGCTGGCAAGATCTGAAGATCATGGCACAAACTTGCCGTAATCTTGACAAGATCATGGCAAGATCTTCCACGATTGGATAAATGTTCCACGATTGTAGCAAAACAATAAGGAAGTCTATTATCTTCGTAAGATCATGGCAAGATCTTGCCAAGATTATTTACTGATTTAGAAGATTTTACAAGAGCTTACAACATCTTGTAAGATCTTACCAAGATGTTCAACTTGGGTTAGCTAGGCTAATAATAGTCCGGTAAATAACAGGCCGGGTTGGTTCGCCTCTATATATATTAAAATCCGACGAATTAGACCAGACGAATAAGCCAATTCGAAGTTTCGACTGCGCATCCAAATGACGCGTTCTGCGTCGGGATGAAATTGCAGCTGAATCATAACATGTAGCTGAGACTGGAAGAATTATAATATATGCATATCAAAGTATACAACTGTTCAATCATTCATTTGTGTTTCACATATAGCCACAATAGAACTGTCTTCTGTGTAAGCAAAGTAAAGAAAGGTGCACTTAAGGGAATAAATTTTCGAACTTAAAGCGAGTCAACCGTGAGAAAGTAATTAAACAGTTGAATACTTCGATATGATTGATCCAACTGCAATTTTATCCCGAAACTCCGAACTGGCTTAAGGTACGTTCACACACAGCGATTTGTCTGGCCGATGCACGTTAATGATATTTGAAAAATACGTGGCAAACGTCATCTGGTGACATCATCAACTGAAAATATTCGTCATTAACATTCAGCAAAACCTAAAATCGGCCCGACAAAGCGCTGTGTGTGAACGTACCTTTATTTGGAACCGTCTGTGCATATTCATCCGATATCCGGGTTTGCCAGCCTCCATTTAAACACCCCCTTAAATTGCATGTGTTGTTCTTCAACTCACCCGACTGTTTTCTATACAGTAAACGTGAAGAGAAACAGAAACGCGTCGCGGAAGCGAAGGCAGCGAAAGAACGCGAGGAAAGGGACAAGAAACAACGACAGCTTGAAGAAAAGAAACAAATATCACATGCTTTGGGACAGGCCAGGAAGAAAAGAGAACATGGTTGGTTGGTTGTTAGCGAGTTTGGTTTCATTTTACACATTTGAACCAGCTCAAAGTTGATGAGAGTGCATGTGAGTTGATGAGAGTTGCCGGCCAAACGCGAACGATTGTTGCAACTCTCATTGATTCTCATCAACTCCATCATCGTTCGGCCATGGCGTTAAGCTTTTAAATTAATGTAAAAAAATGGGTTTTACTGCTTTTTCTTTTCAGAATTTACATTTGAATCGAGGATTCTGTTTTTTCACACACACTGTATATTTCAATGTTCTTTCAGAGGAGGAAACGAAGAAGCGATTACGAGAACAACGCGCGAGGGAGGCTGAAGCAAGACGATTGAGAGAAGAAGAGGATCGATTAAAACGACTTCAAGACAAAGAAGAGGAGGGAAATATGTATCGAGAAATATTGAAACGAAAACAGGTACGAGGCAATTTTTTACTGAATTCCAACGTTTTGTTAAGCTTTAGGAATGATATTTTATCCTATTTAAGGTTACATCACATGATTGGCGAGCGTTATGGTAGATTGAACGTTGCGCGACGAATTAATTATGTGTAGTTTTACCAAATTATCAGTGAAAAAGCCAGAAAAATGTTGATTTCGAAAAACCTTGTTTGATGGGTGTTCAGGTAGTGTCTAGTTTTGTCTGACTGAATAAAGATATAGGTACCCCATAAAAACAAAAAATAAGTGCACAGATATCGCAATTTGAATCTTCATAAGTAAAGTAAAAAACACGTGTGCGGAAACTTTCTCTTCTTTAATGGTTCATTTTTTATAGTGATTTTAATTGATCTTGTCATGATAGTTCACGAAGCCGTAGAACAACACGGCATATCAAAAATAACCATTAAAGAAGCGAAAATTTCCGGGGTAAACTGTACACTACACTTTTTTGGTTTTTATGGAGTACCTATAGTTTTGTTTAGTCAGACAAAACTTGAAATGTTTTACCTAAACACGCCTCCATCAAACAAAGTTTTCAAAATCAGCATTTGTCTGGGGTTTTCTCACTGAAAATTTGGAAAAACTACACCTAGAATTCGTTGCGCAATGTCCAATCTACGATAACCCAATACTCATTGTGCTCATTCATCAGCTGAGTCAACATGAAGGGAACGTGAATGAGAGACTTAACTCTACTCACAATAGTTTTGAAGTACATCAAGTCATTCAGTGTTTTAGCACCCTAGCATGCAGAAGCTAGTACTTATTCATCAGCTGAGTCGACTGGGAGAGTACATAGGAGAGACTTAACTTACATTAGTTTTGAGGTACATCGAGTCATTCAGTGTTTTAGCACCCTAGCAGAAGCTTGTACTAATTTATCATTTGCGTCGACTGGAAGAAAACACAGGATAGGCTTAACTTACATGACGGTTGACTTATGTAAAACTACCTGAAAAATACAATAAGAACTTCGACGTTTCGAGCGAAGGCCCTACCCACACTGACACCGCACGTTCGAGATATTTTAACTTACATGAGTTTTGAAGTACATCCACTGAAGTCATTTAGTGTTTTAGCTCCCAATAGAAGCCAGTGCTAATTTATCTCCTGACTCTACTGTTAGAAAACACAAAAGCAACTTAACTCTACTTACAAAAGTCTTGAAGTAGATCAAATCATTTAGTGTTTTAGTCCCAGCAGAAGCTGGTTCTTAAAGGAGGAAACCTAAATTAAACTAACTCTATTTATAGATCCAGAGAATTAACAAGTGCGTAAATACACTACGAAGCTAAATCCAATGAAACGCTTGCCTTTGTATTTGTGTGTTAAATAGATAATCTTTTAATGTAATTTCCAGGAACACGAGGAACAAGAGCGTCAGCAGAGAATCCAAGAAGACAAACGTCTGCATGAACAGAAGCAACGCGAGCGAGCACGCGAGAAAGAGGAAGAGAGGGACCGACGACTTCGTGAGATTAAGGAGAAAGAAGCCAAGAGAATTGAGAAAGAAAAGATGGAAAGAAAACAAAAGGAGGAGATGGAGAGAAAAGAAAAGGAAGATAAGGAAAGAAAACAGAGGTACGAAATGGAAACGGTAATTGGCTGTCTGTAATAACACTTAACATAACAAGAGTGCCATCCAGTCACGATCCAGTGATCGGAATTTTCCATTGTTTTTTTTTTCATTGTTTTGAAAATCCTGTTGTTCTCCATGCCGTCTAGTCCTTCATTGTTTTAACTTATTTGTGTTAAAACAATAGAGAACAAGAGGAACGCGAAAAGAAACGTATTGCGCAGTTGATCAAGGATAAAATGGAACAAGAAAAGAAATTGCACGAAGAAAAACTACAGAAAGAAGAAAAAGAGAGGTATGCAAAGAAGATGGCCTCCCCTTCGTTTTCTAAATGTCAAATTTTTCTTTCATTGAAGGGATGGCCCTTATTGAGCCTCTAGGGAGAACAGATTAGAACTGATAGTCTGATAGAGCTATCCAGTATAAATAAAGATAGTTTAGTTAAGGTTTCCTCCTGTAGTAACACTGGTTCAATAAGGAATGACTGTTACTGGACCTCTAGGGAGAACAGTTTAGAACTGATAGAGCTATCCAGTATAAATAAAGTTAGTTTAGGTTAGGTTTCCTCCTGTAGTAACACTGGTTCAATAAGGAATGACCCTTACTGGATCTCTAGAGAGAACAGTTTAGAACTGATAGAGCTATCCAGTATAAATAAAGTTAGTTTAGTTTAGGTTTCCTCCTGTAGTAACACTGGTTCAATAAGGAATGACTGTTGCTGGGTCTCTAGGAAGAACAGTTTAGAACTGGTAGAACTATCCAGTAAAAATAAAGTTAGTTTAGTAGTTACACTGGTTCAATAAGGAATGACCCTTACTGGATCTCTAGAGAGAACAGTTTAGAACTGATAGAGCTATCCAGTATAAATAAAGTTAGTTTAGTTTAGGTTTCCTCCTGTAGTAACACTGGTTCAATAAGGAATGACTGTTGCTGGGTCTCTAGGAAGAACAGTTTAGAACTGGTAGAGCTATCCAGTAAAAATAAAGTTAGTTTAGTTTAAGTTTCCTCCTGTAGTTACACTGGTTCAATAAGGAATGACCCTTACTGGATCTCTAGAGAGAACAGTTTAGAACTGATAGAGCTATCCAGTATAAATAAAGATAGTTTAGTTAAGGTTTCCTCCTGTAGTAACACTGGTTCAATAAGGAATGACCCTTACTGGACCTCTAGGGAGAACAGTTTAGAACTACACTGGTTCAATAAGGAATGACCCTTACTGGATCTCTAGAGTGAACAGTTTAGAACTGATAATGACCCTTACTGGATCTCTAGAGAGAACAGTTTAGAACTCATGATAGAGATATCTAGTATAAATAATAAGTATAGGCACTTTATCCTGCACTGTTTTATCCTAGGCGAGAACGCGAGGAGCAGAGAAAACGCGAAGCGGGCAGAGCAGCAATGCTTCAAGCCGCAAGAAATGCCGACTCCTATCTCATGACACCACCACCTGCACAGACAAGAAAACCCGCCACGAGCGAGAACTACGATATCAGCGATATACGTAGCGACGAGTCGACCGACGACGAAGATGCTCCACGCAAAAAGGTCCCTTATTGGGCACAGGGTGGCGCATTGAAATCCGCCTTATTACAGCAAGACGAGCCACGTCGCAAATTCGAGGAGCTCGCTTCGGGATTCGTGCCGCACGCGCCGGATTTGGAGAAAATTTTCACCAAAAAACGAAAACGTTTTTACCAGCGCACGAGTTCGGCCCATTGGAACTCGCCACCTATAAAGGTTTAAAACTTTTTGTATGCCGAATTTTTTTGTTCGGAAACTATAAATTTTCTGCAGACTGAAGGGTTTTTGATGTTTGGGAACCGTAAAATATCTCTACGTTTATAGATGGGTTTCATTAAGCATTATTCGATTAATTTAAGCAGATGGTGGTCAACCTGCAGTTATCAGAGTGAGAAAATAATGTTAATTTTTTCATTATATGTAGTAGTCTTGTATCTGGAGACCGAAATGAATTGAATTGAGAGATGTAGTTTAATTTTCTTGCTCCTATAAGTGTCAACATTTCTGAAGATTACCACATCTGCTGCCTTGTATTAAATGCTTAATGGAACCCACCAAAAAATAAAATAAAATATATATAGTAGTCTGTATATAGGATCTATTTCCAATTTTCTTATTCTGTTTGAGTAGTCTGGGTTGAATCAACCTTTATTGTTTTCATAATTGACTGCTTTATTATAGAGCTATCAAATGTAAACTGTAAATACATTTACTTTAAGAGAAAAGTGCATATAACCTAGTCAACTACAAGTCTTGTATTCCCCCACCTTTCCTAAAATTAAGCCGAATGATCGATAAGAGTTTGACAAGTTAGGATACGATATAAAATAAAATAACTTACATTTGACTTTTTGTATTCTAGAAAATGTGTGTATAATTTAGAGTTTAGTTACCTGTCAATATAGCGCTAGAAGACCTAGCACATTTCGCAAATCCTTACGCCTAATTCCAAGCTATATTCCTTATGTTTTTTTAATTTTTTTAATTTAACAGCTCTATTTGGCACACAAATAACTACTCATTATTGTACATAACTAACACAGACCATAGTTAATAAATATGCACAGACTAATATAGAAACATAACACTATGTAAGGTGCCAAAAGTGGCGAAGCACAAACGAGACCAGGTCCCATGCATGGTGCTCACCATTAGACATGACAGTACAAACAGAACAATAGAAATATAGAATAGAAAAAAGAAGAGAGAATGGAAAGCAAGAAGAACAGTAAATTAAAAGAGAGAAGAGATAGAAAAACTGACATGGAAGTATTAGTGATTAGTCAGTCGTGATCAGTGAGTGAGAGCTAAGTAGGTCAGGAGTGTAGGAAGTTGCAGTAAGGTGGAGGTAAGCCTTGTGTAGGTATGTTTTAAAGGAGGAGAGTGTCGTAGCAGTTGGAAGGGCAAAAATGGTTTCTTTTTTCAGTGAAGGGCAAATTGTTTCTGGAAGGGAAAAATTGCGAATTGTGCTAGACCTCGCTTCCAGCCACTCCACGGAAGCCAAGCATTGCGGAAGTGAAAGGCCAGGAACTAGGCTACTCTCGATATTTATCTTCCAATTAATGAAATCTGAAGTAGCGGTAGTCAATGAAATCTAAAGAGCTGGATTGTCTGTGGTTTAATTCTTCATCGAAGTATATTCATCCTCTTACAACCGGTAGTTCAGACGGAAACCACAGCTGCTTATGTATATTGAGTCTGGGACTGCACGGCGTGCACGCAGGCTAATATATTAGGAAATCAACATTACAAGAACAAGCTTTTCGTCGTCGTTTCGCAGAGTCTATCGACAATCTGTAAAATCTAGTTGCAGGCTCGAACAATCGGCGACATTTTTTCCACCACAAATTAATCCGGCGTCAAAATACGAATCGGAGCAACCAAAATATTTTTATCGCAAACAAAATGGTTGTCGAGTAATGCGCGTTTCAAGATATAGACCTGTAGTTTACCTACAATTATCGCTGCTCTTCCTTGATATTTTTATCAATTCTTTTGGCGATTTGTTTCGAGCCGAAGACGTTATCCTTTTAGTGCTATTTATGTAAGTATCGAGTGCTATTCTGAGGGGATTTAGCCATTTTTCTTGAGCGGGAAATTTTGAGTTTGTGCGTTGTCCTGTTGTCAACATATGTAAACAATTATTTGGCCGTTAATGTTTTTAGGTTTTGTGGTGGGTTTGACAAGGTTTTTTAAAGTGTGGTTAGTTTGGGGTTATTGGGTTAATGATCTGTCAATGAGTATAATAAGATCGGTTTACAAGATGTATTTATTTGACTGTTCTTTAGATAGGAAATATTAAGGCACATCTGTTAGGTGAATTGCGTGTTTGGCTAGTCGTTTGACTTTGCAGTAAGCGTTGCAGGGCAGTAGATGGGGGTCAACTTCAGAAATGTTGACACTTATAGGAGCAAAAACTACATCTCTCAATTCTATTTACTACATATAATGAAAATAATTAACATTATTTTCTCACAATAGCTGTCGCCTGTCGGTTGACCACCATCTGCTGCACAATAGTTCAAGGATCATCTATAAAGATGCATCATCCATCTGACAGATCATACATTGTAGTTAGTGTAAACACAAAATGAACTAGCGAGAAAAGTGTGATCTATACCGTTTTCCAGATGATCGGCTCATCTCTAATATTTTCCTGCCAAATGTTGTATTTACACATTGACAGATCATCTTAATAGGTGCATTCATTTTGAAAGATGATCCCTTTGAATTTGGTGTCCCTTTCATCTAAAATGTAGAGGGGCAATGGTAACCACTAGAGATAAAAAATTCAGCAAGAATTTTACCCGCAGCTTATCGTATAGACGCTACCTACACTGGCACCGCACACACTACATAAAGAGATGTTTTCTTCCTTTTAGTATTCAAGATGTGTGCATCCTGTTTGCGTTGATCGTGGTGTTCTTAGTGTTTTTTAATACATATATATTCCAAGCTGGACTTGTCTTTTTACTAATAAGAAAGTTTAAAACTACTATTATTATAACTGTATTATATCTCCTGCTCTCGCTGGGTCTACACGTTTGGACAATGGTGAGTATAGTATAACCATAGCACAATGGGGCAGATGGAAATTGCTAACACCCAGATACACACTAACTCTATTTATCAATTTGATTGCTCTATCAGTTCTAAACTGTTCTCCCTAGAGGTTCAGTAAGAACCATTCCTTTTTTATTCCAGGCCTCTGAATTCAGGCCGGCAAATGCCGACCTATTGTCATGTCAGAACGGTGCCGACCTGCAATTGTCCTTTTCTGATGTGAATTTAAAGTAAAAGAGAAAAGCAGATGGAGAAATATTCTTCTGTTACTTTCTGGTTTATAAATGTTAATGTCGGTTATATAATTGCTGGCACATTTTATTGAAAACTTAAATTTGCCGACCTGCTTTCGTTTCAGGTTCTGATTTTTCTCTAATTCAGAGGCCTGTTAATCCAGTGTTACTACAGGAGGGAACCTAAACTAAACTAACATTAACATTATTTATACTGGATAGCTCTATCAGTTTTAAACTGTTCTTCCTAGAGGCCCAGTAAGGATCATCCCGTTTTGGTCCAGTGTTATTACAAGAGGAAATCAGCGTACCCAGAGAAAACCTGTGGTGTTTGATCAAATAAAACTGGAAGCACCCTTCAAACAACAACTGTCAACAGCACCTACCGCCACCTACAGACCCACACAATTGTATTATTCTGTTCATGTTTAGACACGGAAATGGGGAGATCCAGAGACATATATACGGGATGGTGGATTTCAAGTACTTTATGTCTTTCAACGATTAGGTATTAATTATATAACTAGAGGGCACTCAGAGATTGCATACCTCCACCAGGAAAATAGGTCAAGTATTCATGCATAAATTATACATGCACAAATTACATATTACACATTGAATTCAGCTAGGGAATGCAAGAAAAACTTTTGTAAATCATCCAAATTGAACCAAAATTTAATCGTTTATCCTTGGCCTATGGCCATTAGCTCTACATATTTTTGTATTAAAGTGTTTAATAGTTTTTGAGGTATCTTGCTAACAGACAAACACACACACACAAACAAACCCAGGTGAAAACATACATACATACATATATTATTCAGCTCACTCCCTGCCGGGGCTTTTCAGTGACCGATTACAATAAAATACATAACCTCCTGGCGGATGTAATTATAGAATTCCCTTCCTTTATTAACTTACTGACCGACTGAATGAATATGTTTTTGTTTTCAGGTGCAGTATTTTATTACTATTACTACAAGAGAACTTGTCTGAAACTTGGTGATCCAAGATTTTACCAGGAGTCTGAATGGTTACGTAGGGAGTTTGCCAGAGTACATTAACCATTGCCAGTTGGTAACAACCGTGTATTTGCACTATGCTTCAAGTTACCTACAACTCTACTAGCAAAGGAACGATTTAATATGTTTTCTTTAAATGAAAACTCCTATATTATTGGATGGGGAGAGTTGAGCATGTTTATTTTGTAAGTTATCTGTATGCAAATGCAGTAAGATTCATGACAGTAGGATGAAGTAGTTGAATAAACGTAAAAATTAAGGACGAACTACGGTTTTGGTCACATTGTCATAAGGTTCACCACTTGGTCGTACTGTTACGAACATGATATATAGTTTTAACTTGTACTTAAATGTAACCTAGTGTATATAACATATAATATAAGTGTTCATATATGTAGAGTCTGTGAAAAGCCTCATTTATTGGTGCAACCATAGTTAATAGATGGTGCAACTCAGCGTTATCAGCTTGGGCAGATAACACAAACTTCGGCTGTGATAATTCTTCATATCACACTCAAACTCATTCAATAATTAAGTTAAAGCACAAATTAGTGCTTTTGGTTATACAGAGGTCTGAAATGCCCGTATGGTACAATATATAATACATAATGTACACTTTAATATTATTGGCCATTGGCAAGGAAATTTTGATCTCAAAATCTTTAAACGACAAAAAGGAATTCATCTATTGATCGTGTGGAAGCACGATATTTAAAGTACCGACGTTTTCCGACTATTTTCGCATTTCTCCGATTACTTTGATCACAATATCTTGAAAAATTGTTAAAGGATTTTACCGCAAAAAAGTCTGGTTTCTCAAAGAAAGATTCTAAAGAAGTAAGTGTGAAAGATTGTTTAGACAGTTTAAAGTATAAATTACTTGTCTGTATCGTTAAAATTGCGGTAAGTCTGATTTTTAACTGGATTTCAGCGTTTTAAACTTTTCCAAATTTTCGGTTTATCCAGGTCTTGCACGTGTAAATATAAAAGACGTAAATCTCAGCGACACATTGTTATAAAAATAAGTATGAAAGATTATTTACACAGTTTCAAGTATAGAATTAGTTGTCTGTATCGTTGGATTTACAGAAAGTGATTTGATAAACTTGAATAATAACATTTAAATTTAACCATTTTCTCAAAGTGTAACTAGGACATGCAAGTGTACAGTTTCAAGGTTTAGAAAATAAGTCGAACGTGCGGTGCCAGTGTGGGTAGAGTGTAACAAAGTCGAATTCGCAACTCTCTTAATACTCCCCTGGTGACTATTTCCGGCTGCTCAAATTTGAGCAGCCGCAAGTAGTTCTGTGTGCAGATTTTGCAAGTCCCTCTTTCGTTCTCTTTCGATTTCTCCGTACGTCATGTAAAAAACAATATAGTGGGCCTACACAGAAAGAGGGACTTGGAGCAAGTCTATCATCTTCACTGCAAATGTGGCGAGGGCAAAGGAACTGAGAGAATGGAATAGACCTTTTAGTGTGGTTGGGGTGGAAAGAGGTAAAGAGGTAAAGAGAAGATAGCTATGGGAGTTAGTCGGCTTGTAGAACACATAAGTAAGAAGTCTATTGCCATTGATAGATACAAGTACATCTAAACGATACACTAGTCTCACTGATCTCTCATGTAAACTGGAGTACTGGGTGGAAGTTATTAACAAAGTTAATAAACTTCTCCAACTCTCTGTGGGAACATGATGCTGTGCCAAGACAGTCATCAATGTACCTGCTTTTCCACAAAACCAAGCTATCAATACGCGTTTAAATGGTTTATGTTCAACAGTAAAAACAACTCATTTGAAAATTCACGAAGGAATCTGGAGTGTGCTGCATTTCAGTGGTGTAACTTTGGGCTAATATAAGCCCCCCCTGCTCTAAATGGAGATGCCCCCCTGCTCTGAATGGAGATGCCCCCCCTGACCTTTGGGTGCAAAGCTCTTCTTCTTGGCTATGCTTCAGTTTAAGCATTCATAAACAAGTACAAATAATAAAACGAACATTGCTTGGTCTTTCAAAGATACAGTCTTTATGTTATTTTTGTTATCGTGCCTAGAGCGATATGCCTAGAACCTGTGAGCTCAAAAACTACAACTTTGACAGTCTGGCTCAGGAGGCACCAATGACTAGGGGCCCTCAGCTTTTGCAGTCTGGCACCCAAAGAAGTCACGCTACTGCTACATTTGAATTATTTGACAATTTTCGCTTTTAATACAGTTGTTTTTCTATAAGGGTTACAAAATGTTCTTTGTAAGTGTGCGTGCGATAAATATAAGTGTTTTCCACAAAACAATTACAAAATGTGCATTACTTTATGATTCATTCTTCATATTTTTCCTGGTAGCTCACTTTACCCAAGATATAGGGGAGCACTATCATGCTGGTTCAGCTGCACAGCAGTTATCAGAGTGAGAAAATATTGTTAATTATTTTCATTATATGTGGTGCAACATGTAAAAATGCACAACTTGCAACAAACCTGCAGCAGATTTGTACCAATGCTGTTTCAACAACTTGTTATCAGGATGTGTTCACACTGCTTGTTCCCAGCTTGTTGAGAAGTTGTCAATGGCTTGTTGACAACTTGCTGACTCAACAGACTTGTTACAAGTTGTTCCAACAACTTGTTATCGTCCTGCAATTCAGCAACTTGTTAACAAGTTGTGAGTGACAACATTGAATGACAACATTGTTACAGCTTGTTGACAAGCTTGCCCAAGTCTGTTGCAAACACATCTTACATCATGTTGACAAGATGTGAGATTTTTACGCGTGTAGTAGGACTTTGAAATGGCCTTGTATAATTGCTAAAACATCATTGACTACTGTGTAAGTAAAATAGAATTCCTTCGTCCATCACACATTAGTTTCATAAACAACAGTTGCTTTAAACTCCTTATTCTTAACTCTCCGCGCCATCCGTCGCCACTGGTTACCCCCCGTCGAACTCTTACTACCCCGCCTTCTAAACGAACTTGTAAACGAGAACCTTAACGAGTAGGAACCGTTTCTCTGCTTGGAACGCAAGAAGAATGCCTGGATGCATTGAATGTCACAACTGCCGAAAATGAAAGGATTAATCATACTGTTTGAATAAACGAGGATATTTGCAAAAGTATTAAAGTGTTGCTCGTTAGCAAAATCTGATTGCCCCCACGACTTGTATAGCCAATATGTGTCTCCCGGCAGCATACAAATCACGAACATAACGACCGCAAAGCTAAATACTTTTATGATTCGGGTGTTGCGTTTGAGGCGGTTTCTTTGGGCATCAGAACTGACCCTACTCTTCTGCGGGCTTGCGCTGAATTTGAGGTTACTTTTGTAGAGCTTCAGCCCGACTCGGATATAACAGTAACTGATTATCGTTAACGGTATGCAGTAATCGATAACGAATAGTGCCAACGTATAATAATCCGGGTCTCTCGGGCGCGGCCATATCTCGTTGCAATATCCATCTGCGTATGTTAACGCCTTTATATAAGGCGAAACTACAGCTAACCCAAGCAACCAAATTATTGCGATGCTTTTCAATATGTCCAACTTTTTTAGTTTGGGTTTAAGTGGTGTGATTATAGCTCGATACCGCTCCAGCGCCATTGCTGTGAGGGTCATTATAGAGACTAACACCAATAAGGTCTGTGACGGCCAGATGATTTTGCATAGCACGGGACCATATGGGAATATTACATGAAGTTGTTCGTAAATGTCGAGCGGGATACCGACACCACAAACGAGTAAATCTGTAATGGCTAGGTTTAATATAAACATTTCACTCGATTTTCGACGATGGCCCATTAATGTTGCGCAAATCAGTACATTGCCGATTACGCCAACTAAGCTAATTGCACTCAGGCAGGCTAATTTGACCACAATTAGGGAGTCTTCAATAGTTTCATTCTGTAGGGCGTTGGCGCTGCTATTGTTTGGTAGAGAAGCATTTGTGATAGAGCTTTGGGTCCTCATTGTGTAGTTTTCCATGACATGTTATTTTATGTTAGGGATGGACCCCAAAAGTCTTGATTTGTTGGACAATATCTAAAAGAGATCGAGAGAAATAAGTTAATTTGGTTTGTAGTAGTTTTACCATGAAGGCTACTAACAGGGGCGTAAATAGTGGGGGGGTGTGATAACAAAATAAATGTAGAAATGGCTCGCTTTTCAGACTAAAAAAACCAACAAAGAAAAAAAAGGCCCAAAGAATGTTTGTTGTAATATTTTGAGAACATTGGAAATTATCGAAAAAAAATAAAATTAAAGGAAGGAAAATTGAGTGTGATTCCTCATGTCAAACATAATAATATCGTCGAAATTTTTACAGTATATTATATAAAATTTGGGGAAGGGGAATGTTTATTTTTTTTTTATTCGGGCAAAATTTGTTCACCCCCCTAATGCTGTAACCCTAGTTACGCCCCTGGCTACTAAAGCACTGCAGGACATTTTATCGAGGGGTCTCCGTCACGGCAGAAATCTCGTACACTCGACTCAGAAATCAGGTTCAGAAATCACTGAAATCAACTAGAAATCATCTATGATTTCGAAATCAGAAATCACAAAAATGCTAGTGAAAGGCTTGAATATAGTTGGACTGTGGGAACGAAATTGTGACCTTGCGTTTTTCTGACGATATTTCAATAATTTTCGCGATATTCCGATTTCAAATTGCTCCAGAGTTTGAGTAAATGCTTTACAAACATTAAAATATACCAACACTGCTGTAACTGATATCTTCTGGAAATCTTGAAATCAATGTTGAAATCAGTAGAAATCAAGAAATCAGCTCAGAAATCAAGTGATTTCGAAATCTCGTACGCTTTGGACAGTCGTGGCGGACCCCTCGCATTTTATAAACACATTGATAAGTAAAGACCATGTTACACGGCGCAATTTTTGCTGAAACTTGCAACGCAATTTTTGCACAGAGCCATGTTATGTAGAAATGAACGCACAGAAACACAGTGAACATAACCCGTGTTTCACTTCATCGATATTATCATTCTCATTCATTTCTTTGTTGCCTTCTGGGCATGTTTAGCAAGAAAAATATCGGCAAAGTAAAACGAGATTCATGCTCACAATTTCTTTGCGAATATATGTTTTACCTCACATCGCTCTGTGTCCGAAATTGTGGCCTTAAATTATGTTGTCAAAGCGTTGCCAAGGTGTTGCCAAGGTGCTATTTACGAAGCTTGTAGTAGGAAAGTTAACAGACAGACAGACATGTCAGGTTTCTTCATAAGTACATTATACTGTCGGACATTTAAATAACTGACACCAAAGAGGGCCGTTTCAAATGTCCGCAAACATGGAATCTATTTTTTCGATAAGAAAATATTTTGTTTGCTTTAAATTAAAGCCCACAAGCAGCTGTACAAATCTACAAGACATTTTGATCGATAACACTTGTTAAGAGATAAAGCTTTTTCCGGTTGTGTGGGTAGTCAACGCAGACATAAGTTTTGAAATATAGATTCTATTTGGGTTTCCCAAGCATATCTCTCTAATTAAATAGCCAAAACACTGTTCTAACTAACTTTGTTTATACTAGATAGCTCTATCAGTTCTGAACTGTTCTCCCTAGAGGTCCAGTAAAGATCATCTCTTATTGATCCAGTGTTACTACAGGAGGAAACCTAAACTAACTTTATTTATACTGGATAGCTCTATCAGTTCTGAACTGTTCTCCCTTGAGGTGCAGTAAGGATCATCTCTTATTGATCCAGTGTTACTACAGGAGGAAACCTAAACTAACTTTGTTTATACTGGATAGCTCTGTTAGTTCTAAATTGTTCTTCCTAGAGGTTCAGTAAGGGTCGTCCCTTATTGATCCAGTGTTATACTACAGGAAGAAACCTAAACTAAACTAACTTTAGTTATACTGGATATAAGGATTGCCTCTTATTTGTCCATTATCGCTACAGGAGAACTAACCTTAAACTATAAGCTAATTTTATTTATACTGGAGGGCTCTATCAGTTCTAAACTGTTATTTCTAGAGGTCCAGTAACGGCCATCTCTTATTAGCCCAACAAGAGATGTCGCTTATTGAACCTCTAGCTATACGGAGAACAGTTTAGAACTGATAGAGCTATCCAGTATAACTAAAGTTAGTTTAGTTTAGGTTTCCTCCTGTAGTAACACTGGATCAATAAGAGATGACTCTTACTAGACCTCTAGGGAGAACAGTTTGAAACTGATAGAGCTATCCAGTATAACTAAAGTTAGTTTAGTTTAGGTTTCCTCCTGTAGTAACACTGGATCAATAAGAGATGACTCTTACTAGACCTCTAGGGAGAACAGTTTGAAACTGATAGAGCTATCCAGTATAAATAAAGTTAGTTTAGTTTAGGTTTCCTCCTGTAGTAACACTGGATCAATAAGGAATGATCCTTACTGGACCTCTAGGGAGAACAGTTTGAAACTGATAGAGCTATCCAGTATAAATAAAGTTAGTTTAGTTTAGGTTTCCTCCTGTAGTAACACTGGATCAATAAGGAATGATCCTTACTGGACTTCTAGGGAGAACAGTTTGAAACTGACAGAGCTATACTTAGTGTAATGTATCCCTTGTTGCTCCAGGGTTACTATACAGGAGGAAACGTGAACGAAAATAACCTATAGTCTATTTGCACTGGATAGCTCTATTGTCCGTTCTAGACAGTTCTCCCTCGAAGTACAGTTGTTACACCTGTTACTACTATCAGTTCTATACTGTCCTCTCTAGAGGTCCACTAAGGGCCATGATGGCCATCCCTTATTAGTATTTTTTCAGGTAGGTCAGACACGAACCACGGCAGCTTATTGTAAAATACTACACTGATACACTGGACCACCACGTTTAAGATATATATTTTCAGGTAGTTCAGACACAAACCACGACAGCTTATTGTAGAATACTACATACACTGGACCACCACGTTTAAGATATATTTTTCCTGTAGTTCAGACACGAACCACGGCAGCTTATTGACTATTGAGTATTGTAGAATACTACCTACACTGGACCACCACGTTCGAGATGTCTTTTTCAGGTAGTTCAGGCACAAACCACGCCAGCTTATTGTAAAATACTACCCACGCTGGACCACCACGTTTGAGATGTCTTTTTCAGGTAGTTTGGACACAAATTACGGCAGCTTATTGTAGAACACTACCTACACTAGACCCTTTTACTTTATACTTCTACTTATGTCTTGTAGCTTAAAAATTAATCATCAGTGATGTTACATCACTAAGAGTTATATAATATTAAACTTAAAAATTTAAACCAAACCTTTTTATTTACTGTTTTATATAAATAGTTCTTGTTCTACGCCAAGGAAGCAATCCAACCGCTTAGTTTGCAATTGACAAATGTAATTTTGTCTGCCATTAACACTTCAGGCTACTGGAGCACTCGTGCCCAGCTTATTCCAATCAAAATTTACTGATTTAATTGCAACTTGTATTCTGATTAAAAATATAGATTGTTTTCGTATATTTATTAATATAAATGTGTTTTTCAATTGGTTTAGACTGCCCACTGGGTCTCATATTAATATTTGTTTTCAATTTCGTGTGGTGTTAGTTGGGGTAAATAACGTTATCTAATATCTATATAAAAATAATTTATTTCGAATTGATTTCATTATATGCTTGTCTTGTATTATCTCAGTTTCTAAGGAAGGCCTATGTTGTGACGTCATACACGCGTGGACATCTCTCGCGGACACGCGAAACTCTGCCTATAGTGCATGTGTCGTTCACCTCAGTCTGCAGTATGCAGTTGTCTGATTATATAAATTTCACCTCAGTCACATGTGAGTTTGACTCTACCAAACATCGCAGATTTCTCCAGTTAGACAGGGCAATTTTTGCTGCAACTTGCAACGCAATTTCTGCACAGTGCATAACATGTTATGTAAAAATGCACACATGTTATGTAAAAATGCATGAATCTCGTTTTACTTTGCCGAGATTTTTCTTGCTAAACATGCCCAGAAGGCAATATCGGTGAAATGATGGCCTCGTGTAACATGGCCTTAACACTGGACCAATGAGGGATCTAAGGAGCTATCTAGTGTTCTAACACAACTTGACCAATGCATCCGTCTATTACGAATGCAAGTTCGCATATCGTGGACTATACGTATAGATCGCTCGCGTATTGGCAGGTCTTGCAGGTCTTGCAGGTCTTGCTGTTTGCACCATTAATTTATGCACTGCAGACAAATTATCAGACGTGATATCTCGAACCTGTGGCGCCAGTGTAGATAGCGTCTATACAATAAGCTTCCGCTCTTTAGAATCAATCTACCTGAAAAATTCCACAAGAATACTTCGACGTTTCGAGCGAAGGCCCTTCGTATGGAAGATCAAATTCTTGATTTCGAAAAAATTTCAAATTCTATTTCGCTACTAACTTCCAGACGAAGAGCATTCACTCGAATCGTCGAAGTTCTTGTGGAATTTTTCAGGTAGATTGATCCTAAAAACCCGAAGATTAGTCTTTGCCCAAGGCCAAGTTCATTCGGACGGCTCATCCGTATCAGTAATATGAATCATGCCATTGATACATGCAGGTTCTCAGTGACTCAGCCCAAAATTTTGCACAAAATTGAAAATCCCTCTTTTTGTCATCTCTTAATTTTGTAGAAAGCGGTTTGAAAGCAGTGACGCACAAGCAGTAAACCGTCTGCTGAGTTCCCATTAAGATTAAAGAAGACGGCAAAGATGGCTGCAAAACTTGTGGTGAGCGCATTTATTTAAAAACAGAATATGTGAACTTATCTGAATTCTTAGCCGGGCTGTCTAGCTTTGTCGGGCCAGTTTGTCGTCAGTTTCTTCACTTGAGGATGGCAGCAAGTGCGGGGACGCGAAATTCGTGGTCGTTTCGCAAAATGCTATTTCTGTTCCACTTGCGCGAACGGTTAGCTGTGCTCGAATATATTCGTCCAGTTTTATGCGTCGCATGTGGCCTCGAAAGCCCAGATCGTGCACATTTGAGAGGGACAGTTCAGAATTCGTCCGGCCCATAATATTATAATTTTACCTTTAGTGTGTTATTACGTTGCATCTCAAGTACTTAAAATTGGAAGTGTCATGCCCATTGCATGAGTACAATATGCGCCAAACCGCAATAATGAATTATCCAGCATACATTTGACAATTTTTCATAATCGAACACTAAAATTAATATTTGAAGTACCCCTGGCATTATTTCGTAATATATATTAGACTGTTTTATGATTTACATGAGATGAAAACAGCTATACTGTTGTTACAGCTATAAATATACTAATAATTTTGTATATCTAAATACTTAAAATTTTAATTTACACGTAGCTAACAAAATTAACGAATAAGCTCATTCTTTTTAAACTTAGGAAATTTAAAGATAGAATTAAAATACGCACCTTAAAAGCTGACTCGATACAGTTTTCTCAAAAATCTGATGGAAAATTAGCGATTTACGTCTGACTTTTTGAACAACCATTACTTGTAGGAAAACAAAGAGTCTATGACGTACTTTTATAAAAGTATTAAAATATGGAAAGAATTTTGTAACAAAGGTCACGTAGCTGCCGTTGCTTTGGCAACAATGGCGTTTCAATATGACAGATATTTTCCCTTTAAAGTAATTTAACTCGAAAACGACTTTGGTGACCCCCATTTTTTATTTCATAAAATGCTCTTTCTTTTAGTATATTGATTTATTTTGACGATTTAAAAAAAATTCTGTAGACCCAAAATTTTCCAAATTAGTTAAACTACAGAATTTTTTTAAATTGTCAAAATTATTCAATACACTAAAAGAAAGCATTTTATGAAATAAAAAATGGGGGTCACCAAAGTCGTTTTCGAGTTAAATTACTTTAAATAGAAAATATCCGCCATATTGAAACGTTATTGTTGCCATAGCAA
Source organism: Trachythela sp. YZ-2020 (assembly GCA_016169945.1). Taxonomy (NCBI): domain Eukaryota; kingdom Metazoa; phylum Cnidaria; class Anthozoa; order Malacalcyonacea; family Clavulariidae; genus Trachythela; species Trachythela sp. YZ-2020. The sequence goes on along the minus strand of JADLSH010000378.1, from coordinate 424,682 downwards.
TATTGCTACGTGACCTTTGCTACGTGACCTTTGTTACAAAATTTAAACTCTTTCCATAATGTTATAACATAAAATTTCTCACAAAATTTTATCCTTTTTGCAAGCAAATCTTGATATTTTTTAAGCTGTGTGTCAAGTGCATTGAAAAACTTCATATACCCCTTTGTTTAGGCTACCCTTTTTGCTGATTGAATGTTAGAGATAAAAACTGGATACCCGACCAGGGATGCCAAATTTGAGTTCGGGAATCATAGACTTAAGTCTATACTCACATGAGTTGTGTACAACACCAGATCACTTTAAGTTGAAGGTAGCCCACATTCAAGAACATGTACTACCTCCGTATGATCTAACCATGCTTAACTCCAGGGGTGTATTCCTAAAAGTTTAACAAGGGGGGCTCTCTGATACAAAGGCGTCTACCGGAAAAAAAATTTGAGGGGCAGATGACAGGCTGCCCGAGTCGCCCAGAAAACGGGAGAATTTTCCGACTTTTTTAAAAAATTTGCCCGACTTTTAGTGTTTCCAAACTTATGGCATGCTCTAATTAGTCTGATATACATTGCCAACAGAGTTGAAAAATGTTGGAGTTAAAAAAAGGTCGAATTTTGCTAGAAAGGCCGCTTATAGATTATGGAACACGAAATTTCACCTCATCTTTTTATGATAACATTGCAAAAACCACTTAAAATGACTAAATAACTTGCTCGATTCCTTCGTGATATTCAATTTTGTTTCATATGTATCATCACTGTGCTACCCAATGGTTTGCATTAGCACAGTTGTGTATATGGGAGTGATAGAACCGATGTTTATTGTTATATGTGAAATCATTCTTGTTGGAAGTGATTAAATTATATGAAATTAACAGTTTCAAGCATGGACATAATGCAATATCTAAAGAATTATAAAGGGGGGCTTAAGGGGGGCTAAGCCCCCTCAAATTGACATGGAACTTTAACAAAGGGGGCTAAGCCCTCCCGAGCCCCGAGCCCCCCCCCCCCCCAATACACCACTGCTTAACTCGGAGAGACCTAACTGTACTCGCATGAGTTCTGTACAACATCAGATCACTTTAAGGTAGACCACATTCAAGAACATGTACTACCTACCTATGCATGATCTAACCATGCTTAACTCAGAGAGACTTAACTCTACTCGCATGAGTTCTGTACAACGTCAGATCACTTTATAAAGGCAGCCCACATTCAAGAACATGGACTACCTCTGCATGATCTAACCATGCTTAACTCAGATAGACTTAACTCTACTAGCTCGCATGAGTTCTGTATAACATCAGATCACTTTATTTCGAATAAAATTTCAAATTTCAAATTTTATTTCGCTACTAAATTCAGTTATTTCTCTACTAAATTCCAGACGAAGGGCCTTCGCTCGAAACGTCGAAGTTCCTGTTGAATTTTTCAGGTAGATTGATCCTAAAGACCCGAAGCTTAAATTATCAGACGAATTATCTTTTCTTTGCCCAAGCGGTTTGCCCAGACGGATCATCCGTCTCCAGCATGAATCATGCCATTGATACGCGTTTCTCTGACTCTGTCCAAAATTTTGCACAAAATTAAGAATCCCTCTACTTGACAGTATCCAAATTTTTGTCATCTCTTTTGTAGAAAGCGGTTTGAAAGCAGTGACACACAAGCAGTAAACCGTCTGCTGACGGCAAAGATGGCTGCAAAACTTGTGGTGAGCGCATTTATTTAAAAACATATATGTGAACTTAGCTGTAGAAATCGTCTTGCTTTTTTACACTCAGAGTAAAATGTGGCTTGAATCACATTTCTGTTATCAAGACAGTGTTGTGTTTTTACTATGTAATTAATCAAGGGGCTGTTCATATGAGCCGGGCTGGCCCAGTAAACCAGGCTGTCTCGCTAGCTTTGCCACGGGACCAGTTTTTCATTTTCTTCACATGAGGCTGCAGGGTTAGCCCGGCCGCAAGTGCTAGCAAGAAAATCGAATTTGTATTCGTTTCGCAAAATGCTATTTTTGTTCCACTTGCAAGTTCAAACGCGAACGGTTAGCTGTGCTCGAATATATTCGTCCAGTTTTACGCGTCTCATGTGAACTCGAACGCGGCCCAAATCGTGCAAATTTGAGCGACACAGTTCAGAATTCATCCGGCCCATAATATTATAATTTTTCCGCCTTTAGTTTGTTATTACGTTGCATCTCAAGTACTTAAAATTGGAAGTGTCATGCCCGGCATATGCATGAGTACAATATGCGCCAAACAATAATGAATTATCCAGCATGCATTTGACAATTTTTCATAATCGAACACTAAAATTAATATTTGAAGTTTCCCCTGGCATTATTTCGTAATATATATTAGACTGTTTTATGATTTATCACTCTTTTCATGAGATGAAAACAGCTATACTGTTATTACAGCTATATACTAATAATTTTGTGTATCTAAATATTTATATTGTGTATATAAATTTTCACTTAGCTAACAAAATTAGCGAATAAGCTAATTCTTTTTAAACTTAGGAAATTTTAACATAGAATTAAAATACGCACCTTAATGTTATAACATAAAATTTCTCACAAAATGTTATCCTTTTTGCAAGCAAATGTCGATCTTTTTAAAGCTGTGTGTCAAGTGCATTGAAAAACTTCATATACCCCGTTGTTTAGGCTGCCTTTTTTTGCTGATGAATGTTACAGATAATAACTGGATGCCCGACCAGGGCTGCCCAATTTGAATTCTGGAATCATGGACTTAAGTCTACTCACATGAGTTCTGTACAACACTAGATCAGATCACTTTAAGTCCACATTCAAGAACATGTACTACCTCTGCATGATCTAACCATGCTTAATACTACCTCCACATGATATAACCATGCTTAACTCAGAGAGACCTAACTCTACTCACATGAGTTCTGTACAACATCAGATCACTTTAAGGTAGTCCACATTCAAGAACATGTACTACTTCTGCATGATCTAACCATGCTTAACTCAGAGAGACTTAACTCTATACTCACATGAGTTCTGTACACCATCAGATCACTTTAAGGTAGCCCACATTCAAGAACATGTACTACCTCTACATGATCTAACCATGCTTAACTCAGAGAGACTTCACTCTACTCGCACGAGTTCTGTACAACATCAGATCACTTTAAGAAAGTCCACATTCAAGAACATGTACTACCTCTGTACGATCTAACCATGCTTAACTTGGAGAGACTTAACTCTACTCGCATGAGTTCTGTACAGCATCAGATCCACTTGCAAGTTCACACGCGAACGGTTAGCTGTGCTCGAATTCGTCCAGTTTTATGCGTCTCTGCATGTGAACTCAAAATCCCAAATCGTGCAAATTTGAGCGACACAGTCCAGAATTCATCCGGCCCATAATATTATAATTTTACCGCCTTTAGTTTGTTATTACGTTGCATCTCAAGTACTTAAAATTGGAAGTGTCATGCCCGGCATATGCATGAGTACAATATGCGCCAAACAATAATGAATTATCCAGCATGCATTTGACAATTTTTCATAATCGAACACTAAAATTAATATTTGAAGTTTCCCCTGGCATTATTTCGTAATATATATTAGACTGTTTTATGATTTATCACTCTTTTCATGAGATGAAAACAGCTATACTGTTATTACAGCTATATACTAATAATTTTGTGTATCTAAATATTTATATTGTGTATATAAATTTTCACTTAGCTAACAAAATTAGCGAATAAGCTAATTCTTTTTAAACTTAGGAAATTTTAACATAGAATTAAAATACGCACCTTAATGTTATAACATAAAATTTCTCACAAAATGTTATCCTTTTTGCAAGCAAATGTCGATCTTTTTAAAGCTGTGTGTCAAGTGCATTGAAAAACTTCATATACCCCGTTGTTTAGGCTGCCTTTTTTTGCTGATGAATGTTACAGATAATAACTGGATGCCCGACCAGGGCTGCCCAATTTGAATTCTGGAATCATGGACTTAAGTCTACTCACATGAGTTCTGTACAACATCAGATCACTTTAAGTCCACATTCAAGAACATGTACTACCTCTGCATGATCTAACCATGCTTAATACTACCTCCACATGATATAACCATGCTTAACTCAGAGAGACCTAACTCTACTCACATGAGTTCTGTACAACATCAGATCACTTTAAGGTAGTCCACATTCAAGAACATGTACTACTTCTGCATGATCTAACCATGCTTAACTCAGAGAGACTTAACTCTATACTCACATGAGTTCTGTACACCATCAGATCACTTTAAGGTAGCCCACATTCAAGAACATGTACTACCTCTACATGATCTAACCATGCTTAACTCAGAGAGACTTAACTCTACTCGCACGAGTTCTGTACAACATCAGATCACTTTAAGAAAGTCCACATTCAAGAACATGTACTACCTCTGTACGATCTAACCATGCTTAACTTGGAGAGACTTAACTCTACTCGCATGAGTTCTGTACAGCATCAGATCCACTTGCAAGTTCACACGCGAACGGTTAGCTGTGCTCGAATTCGTCCAGTTTTATGCGTCTCTGCATGTGAACTCAAAATCCCAAATCGTGCAAATTTGAGCGACACAGTCCAGAATTCATCCGGCCCATAATATTATAATTTTACCGCCTTTAGTTTGTTATTACGTTGCATCTCAAGTACTTAAAATTGGAAGTGTCATGCCCGGCATATGCATGAGTACAATATGCGCCAAACAATAATGCATTATCTAGCATGCATTTGACAATTTTTCATAATCAAACACTAAAATTAATATTTGAAGTTTCCCCTGGCATTATTTCGTAATATATATTATGATTTATCATTCTTTCATGAGATGAAAACAGCTATACTGTTATTACAGCTATATACTGATAATTTTGTGTATCTAAATATTTAAAATTTTAATTTACACTTAGCTAACAAAATAAGCGAATAAGCTAATTCTTTTCAGTTAAACTTAGGAAATTTTAACATAGAATTAAAACACGCACCTTAATGTTATAACATAAAATTTCTCACAAAATGTTATCCTTTTTGCAAGCAAATGTTGATCTTTTTAAAGCTGTGTATCAAGTGCATTGAAAAACGTAATATACCCCTTTGTTTAGGCTGCCTTTTTTTGACTCGGGCATCTTTTTGGTCGGGCATCCAGTTATTATCCAGTTACATTCAAGAACATGTACTACCTCTACATGATCTAACCATGCTTAACTCAGAGAGACCTAACTCTACTCACGTGAGTTCTGTATAACATCAGATCACTTTAAGGTAGACCACATTGACTGAAGAACATGTACTACCTCTACATGATCTAACCATGCTTAACTCAGAGAGACTTAACTCTACTCAACTGAATGAGTTCTGTGTGAGTCCATATTTTATTCCGTTTGCAAAATGCAATGAAATTAATTAGTAAATGCCTTTGAGTGTGTTGATCCTAGTTAAACAGTACTGTCTGTAATTCATGTATTCAAGATTTATATTAGATTTAAATAAGACAAAAACTAATAGATAAGGGTGTTAATTCTAGTAACTATGACTAAACCTTGTTGCTATTGGAGAATCTATAATTTGCACTATTATTTGTACCGTAATTCAATTCAAATGTGTAGATAAAATATGTAGATAAAATATAAGCATTTCTATTGGATTTCGCGTGGGTGTTTGGAAACAGATGCTATCTTATATATAGGCATAACAGTTTCTCTGTTTTTGAATATTATATAAATATATCATTAGGGCCATTTATACGGGAGAAAATAAGCCGCGACTTACATAAGATGCTTAGACGCGTCTTATATAAGACGCGAACACACTCGTATAAATGGTCAAATTCTAGTAAGTCGCGACTTAAATAAGAACAGGGGTTCAGGCTGTTCCGCAGTAAGTCGCGACTTATTAGAATTTGACCATTTATACGAGTGTGTTCGCGTCTTATATAGGACGCGTCTTATTTTCTTCCGTATAAATGGCCCAATTGTTTCTATCTTACAAAGAAACAATGATTTTATAATGATATCTCAAACGTGGTGCTCTACTGCTCTAGTGTAGGTAGTATTTGTGTCTGAACTACCTGAAAAAGATTAGGAGCCGTTCGACAGTCCGCACTAAATTCCTTACCATTCCGCAAATTACTTCCTCAGCAATTCCTTCGTTTTTGTTTCTAATTATTGGCCCTATTCCTCATTCCCGCTCCAAAGAGGGAAAGCCTACTAGTATACGCAGGGCCGCACAGATGGGAGGGGGGGGGATGGGACAATTTGCCCCGGGCCCCCAACTAAAGGGGCCCCCAAATAGAAATGTAAAAGTAAAATATGGATATATATCATTGTAAATAGTCTCTCAGAATGCAGGAATTTGCCATTCCTGAGATCCTACATTTCAAAATATTTCCCGAATCATATCTGCATGCCACAATCTGCATTTGCTAATGCACACAAAAATCATAAAATCATTGAGAGACGAACCATCGCAGGGTTCGATTCCTGTTTCCAGTCCCTTCGGTTTCACCCTGTAGTAACATTGGATCAATAAGTGCTGGCTCTGACTTGACTTCTAGGAAGAACAGTTCAAAACTGATAGAGCTATCCAGTATAAATATAGTAATTTTCGTTTAGGTTTCCTCCTGTATTAATATTGAATCAATAATATATGGCCCTTACTGGACCTCTAGGGAGAACAGTTTAGAACTGATAGAGCTATCCAGTATAACTCACAATATAAGGTTAGTTTAGTTTATGTTTTCTCCTGTAGTAGTGTTGGACCAATAAGAGATGATCCTTACTAGACCTCCACGGAGAACAGTTTAGAACTGATAGAGCTATATATCATGCAGTATAAATACAGTTACTTTAAACGAGTCAATCCCATGAAGACACAACATTAATAACCTTATACTAAAACACAATACCTTTGATAACAAAACTTTCAATGCGTCCAAATTTCAATCCTCATTCTTCGTGCGTGTTCATTCGCCAACATTTTGTTTTTCTTTGAACGAAACACTTGTATTGGCAGTCTTTTGGCGGAAGTGTTTTAAACCGTCTGATCGATCTTAGCTAAAGATTAAGAGAGTTACTTAGCGAGGTTTGACTAATAGGTATCATTAGTCCACAGGCTAATCATTACCGCGCTTTCTTATATAAACAGCCCTACCTAATCCAGTAATCCTGTTAGTCTGAAAATTAGCCTTTGGGATTTGCTTTTTGGCTTAGAAGTCCTTATGCTAGCCTCCTTCAGGTTGTGTACTTGCTTCTCAACATATACGCAACATTTAAAGCGTTTCACTGCACCGATATTATCATTCTCATTCATCTGTTTGTTTCCTACTTGACATGTTTAGCAAAAAATGTGAGATTCATGCTCACAATTTCTCTGCGAATACACTTTTTACATAACCGCTCTGTGTCCGAAGTTGAGTTGCAAGTTGTAGCAAAACTTGCCTCGCCGGTGTAACATGACCTTAAGCAAATTTGACATTCGGTCGGCACCGTGACAAAAAGGCACTTAAGCCAAATTACCGGTGTTAAGATAACTTATGTTTACCCTTTAATGCTGGAGCGCGACAAACTTAACTCTGTCTCTCTTCACATTTTGTACAACATCATATCAACCATAGTTAATAGGATCTTAAGGGAGCTTACATTCCTGTCTACTTGTGTTAATTTTGCATGACGTGACATGTGTTCCGTACAGTGTATGACATCTGATAATGATTCATCTGATTCACATTACATTAGGTAGTAAACATGTATATTTAACGCGCAGCAAATGAAACACTTTGTTTATTTCACTGATGTGAAAAGTAGACTGGATACCACAACCTTTTGTTCACTGGTGCAGAAAATGAAGCCAGTTAAACTTTGTTAGACAAAAGAGCTATGCGAATTATCTTCCCATGGACTCCATATACGAAGAGGCTTTATCCATCGCAGGTCTACAAACCCCGTATGCTAGAAGACAAGAGCTAACGGCAAATCTGTTTCAAGATATAGTGACTAATGAGACGCATAAACTACGTCACCTACTTCCCCCATGTATAAATAATAAAGATTTTAACTTGAGAAATAAGTTTAATGTCTCATTTTGTACCCACACAGCGAACTAAGAGCAGTTTTATTACTTATAACGCGTTAAAAATGTAACAGTAAATGTACATAAGATTTATTTTAAATTTTTGTCGTAGTTTTATGATTGCATGATTATTAAAAAACTGACACTTTGTAGTATAATGTTTTATCCCTATTTAAATTTTGTAATAATTTTGCTTATGGCTGCAATGTTTGATATAATAAACTATCTATCTATCTCTATCTATCTAGAAATGAGCCATTACTAAGCGACTAAATATACAGGAAAATTGTCTCCATTTCGAACTCTCAAAATACCCGATTACTACATTATTTTAAAATATGAAGTATCGCACAAATTTCAAGCAATAAATTTCTACCATTACACGCTAAAAATGGTGTCAGTTGGTCACTCAGTAATGGCTGAATACCGGCTTCATTTCTAACACAAATGGATACTAAATCCAGTATTATTTCCAGATCAGTGGTGTATTTGTATACTGTGCGGATAAAATAGCGCATTTACATACTGTAAGCATAGCCTTCAATTTGCATTCACATACCGTGCGCATTACTATGTAACACCACTATTTAGCATACGGTGCGCACTATGCTTTACTGATTGCGTATTTCTGTTGAATACAATCAAATGCGCGACAAACATTTCAATTTTACCTTTAACATTCAACATTGCGCATTTAGCAGCCAGGTAGTTTAGGTTTCATACACATCAAAAAGTAGCGTTTGTGTTATGTATAATATCCGACCGTTAAAACATGAATTATCACGGCACGATCCGCTAATTGTAGTGTTATGCGCATTTCCTCGTCTGCTATTCAGGAATGAGTCCCAAATTGCTTAAACCACTTGAGAATGCTACCCAAATATTTAATAAAAAAACATTATTGGTGTTTACCTTACAATAAGTGCGTCTAATGCCCTCGAATGTTTGCACTGACCATTAAACTCTGAAACAAATATTTCACTCCCTGGTGATTTGTGGCAGCTTTTGTGCTTGATTTTATAGCTCGAAATTACTCTAGCCTTCCAGCGTAGTTTGCTTGTTTATTCCGTGCCAAAGTATTGCCAAATTCTGTGAAGTTTTCAATCAACGAGAGAAAGCACGTCTGATGTTTTTCTGTGAAATCATCGCCCTAAACGGCCGGAGTTGATTTCTCAACAATTTGTCATCGCAGTGAACTGGACACTAATGATTGATGGACCATTTGGGTTTAATTTGCACACGCGATCAGGTTTGAAATATTAGCCCGGTTAGTCTAGGATCTATAGGAAGTGGGGCAAAGGTTAACATAGGGGTTTTATTACTAATTTTATACTGGATAGCTCTCTATCAGTTCTAAACTGTTCTCCCTAGAGGTCCAGTAAGGGTCATCTTTTATTGATCCAGTGTTACTACAGGAGGGAACCTAAACTAAACTAACTTTATTTATATTGTATAGCTCTATCAGGCTAAACTCCTCTCTATCTGTGGTCCAGTAAGGGCCACCCTTATTTCTGCAGAACATGACTGATAGAGTTATCCAGTATAAATAGAATTAGGTTAGTTTACGTTTCCTCCTGTTGTTCCTTCAATATTGGATCTTTATGAAGAACAGTGTAGATCTGTTACACCTCAAATAGAACATATTTTAAGATAACTAAACCCGGGCTAAATATTGAAAACTTTCTTTAACAAGACTTTGCATATCTAAAATCAGTCTTTCTTGAGTTCATTTTATAACTAGAGAGCGCTCGGAGACTTCATGCTTCCACCAGAAAATAAGTCAAGTATTCATGCATAAATTATACATGCACTAATTACGCATTCAGTTCTGTTCAGCCAGAAAAAGTAAGACAAACTTTTGTAAATTTCTCATTCTATTTTCATTCAAATTGAACTAAAAGTTAATTGGTTTGTCCCTGGCCAATGGACATTAGCTCCACAAATTTTCGCATTAAAATGTTTCGTGTTAACGGACATACACACACTGTTTTTGACTTAAGAAATAAGAATTACTCTCCCTAAGTATCTAAATATGCGCTAAGCCTTTAAGCAGCTGTGTTATTCTCTGTGCTTATATAGCTCGAACAAAACTCTGAATTCTATCGCCTACAACATGGTTTCCGAGCTCATCATTCTTGTGAGTTTAAGTCCTCTTGATATACGAGTATACCTTCTTAATAGTATTGAGGAAGGACTAATCAATGGTATTGCTATAATTGACCTATCTAAAGCATTTGACCTTGTTGATCACAAAATTCTACTGCAGAAATTGGAAATATACGGCATTACCCTTACCCCATTAGCTCTGAAATGGTTTAAATCGTACCTAAGTGACCGTTATCAGCAAGTGCAAATCAAGTCCTTCTTATCGAACCCCGCTTTAATTAAATCTGGGGTACCTCAAGGGTCAATCCTTGGTCCAATTTTATTTCTTATCTGATTAACGACCTGCCTAAATATATACGGAATTCGAAACCTTTCTTGTTTGCGGATGATTCTGCTGTAATTTCTCACGGGTCCAATGTTCACGAAGTAAGTGGCACCCTGAAGATTGATATGATCTCAGTGACACAATGGACAAAGTTAAATAAAATGGCCCTTAATTCCAAAAAAACCCAAAACAATGAAAATATATTCCCTATACATTAATTTCCTGAGACAATACCGATTACCATTGAACTCACTTGGAGTTACTTTTAACGTGATTTACAATATCATTAACTCCAGACTTCATGTGCTAAAACGTATACGCAGCCATCTTACGCACCAATGCCGTATAAAAACGAGCCGCAAGATTAATTATTGAACAAGGCCCAGATATGCCTTCCCTTCAACTGTTCCGCAACTTGAGCTGGATTCCGATTTTTAATATTATAAAAATGAGAAAATTTTCGTTGTGTTCAATACTTTAAAAACATCCTGGCCTTTGGATCTACGCAAATTATTCAAGTTTGTAAGTGACTCTCATCCAATCTCAACACGACCTCCACCACCGATTTAAGAGTTCCCTTAGTAAAGTCTCACTGAACTCGCTAAGTCTAAGATATCTTATAGTGGTGCAAGATTGTTCAATTCATTACCTCTCGATCTAAGAGACATTGAAAATAATTCAATTAGCTCTTTTAAAAACAAACTTAAAACCTACTTTATCAAACTAAATCACGAAGTTGACGATCTCAGTAGATTTTCTTGCGTTGAATGCCAATATAGTTATTAAGTGTCCATGTTACACCTAGTAAAAGTTTTCCAAATCTAATATTCCAAATACGTTAACACATTGTAAATAGTCTACGTCGAGGGCCATTGGGAAGAATACTTTAATAGTAACAATGTAACTCCCTCTTGAAATAAAGTTTTTATTATTATTATTATTATTATATATAGTACACGCGTGCACGGTCATTAGGAAAACCACAGCGTTGTCAAAATTATCAGATTATGTCTAGTTTGCTTACTGCCATCCCTCTATTGACAAATTGTCGCCAGCCAATTAACGCACGTCTGAGCATGTTTAAAGTACATTAATTATTAAGGCCGGCAGATTGCAAATTAGAAATGAATAGGGAATGGATACAATGACGTCTGACAAAATTTAGATTAGCTTTCTAGCATATTCCAGATTGTTTGTTTCAAATCTGAACTAAGCTACAATGGAGCCTAATTTAATACAGACACCTCTCTATTACGGACATCTCTCTAATACATGCAGACATCTCTCTAATACAGACATCTCTCTAATACAGACATCTCTCTAATACAGACATCTCTCTAATACAGACATCTCTCTAATACGGACACCCCTCTAATACGGACATCTCTCTAATACATGCAGACACCTCTCTAATACAGTCATCTCTCTAATACAGACACCTCTCTAATACAGACATCTCTCTAATACGGACACCCCTCTAATACGGACATCTCTCTAATAGATGCAGACACCTCTCTAATACAGACATCTCTCTAATACGGACACCCCTCTAATACGGACATCTCTCTAATACGGACACCTCAATCGGCCTATACCGGCTCAATTTGAATGAAAATTGAGTTGCGTTGTAGTTCGTCTCGTTCCAATCAAGACAGTGATTCATATACACGGTGTATTACTGAGATGAACAATGTGTAGTACGTTAATAGAAACTGCCTTTAGACCTATTATTTACTTACTGAACTCTGAAGCCCTAAAATTTTCAGTGGAGTCAAAAAGTGACACCATCGTGGTGACCTCTATAAAATGGACATCTCTCTAACACGGACATGCACTTTGCTCTGACACTTCAGTGCCCGTACTAGAAATCTTCGACAGGTTCGACTGTGGCTATAGAAAAATTACCAGGCATCTATTTTATGTCGTATTCATGACTTATTTATGGCTGTCAAGGGAAACTTGCTTGCAATAGATTTACTATGCATTTGGCCAAGAAAAAATATTCTGTTTCTGGTCAGCGCGCGCGTCATTTTTAACTGTGCGCTTCAACGGGTTTTTTTTGCAAATACGGTCCATCAATATCCTTGCAAAATGAAGTACTCTTAAACTCTATTAAACCTGCAAATTTGGTGACTGTTTAGTATTAAAAGCATAAAAATCACTATATGCACTTTATAAAAAATAGAAAAATACTCACCCACTTCTCCAAAAAAGCGCGTCCGTATTAACGCTTGAGAAAAAAAAAGAAGGGAAAAAAAAGCCGCGTCGCCGCGTCAATTCTGCACAAACCCACTGATCAGAAACAGAATATTTTTTTGGCCTTTAGTATTGTAACTATTTACAATAATTACAATATTTTTCGGCGGTTGACTGTAATTGTGTAAAACTACCTGAAAAATACAGTAAGAACTTCGACGTTTCGAGCGAAGGCCCTTCGTCTGGAAGTTAGTAGTTCGAGACGAAGGGCCTTCGCTCGAAACGTCGAAGTTCTTATTGTATTTTTCAGGTAGTTTTATATACACAACAGTCAACCGCTGAATCTGTGTCAACGGATTGATGAAACTAATATATAACTTACTTCAAATTTGCTTCAAAACTTTAATCCACTTGAATGTCTTTCCAGTTTTCGAGGGAAAATTCAGCGAAATAATGTTTATATAGTTCTTAAAGTTTTTGCGTTGCCTTGTTACTATGCTAGCCACATTATACAACATGCTGTTTTTAAATTACATAGAATGTGTAAACAATATTACATATAACGACACTGTTAATTACCCGTATCTCTCAGTCTCGGAGTGTGAGACGAGTAAATGCGGTTCAATTACAAAGACATCAAAGACATCTGGTGGCAAAATACAAAATTGAATTTCGACCGAAATAAGTGTTTTGACGTGCTTCAAAAACCGCAAATTTAAAGGCAAAAGGGCTTTTTTAAAAGAGCATGTAGTGTTTATAGAGAGGTTTCGTGTTTTTAATGCTATTTTGGGACGAAAAGACACTGTAGAATTGTGGTTGTAAATTAAACGAGTCCTAAAAATTCGAATAGCTTTGTAAAATGGCTCAAATCGATTTAAACTTCTTAATATATTTGCATATAAATTAGCCCAATTGCCCCGTTGTAGAGTTGAAATATAGACGCTTCCCGAATTTGCTTGAGTGCACGCGATCCAATTTAAGTTGTAGTAAAGTAATTGCATTCACGCAAAAGTTCTTGAAGTGTCTATATATATTCTTCTGAAATAGTTGCATTAGAATGAGGCAAAATGCATATATACAAACTATATGCATGCACATGTGGAAGAGTACTAGAGACGAATGCAGTCTGGACAAACTTGCGCAATGAAAATATATAGTTCGTCTGAGAATTCGTCTTTGTATAAACGCCGCAAATGGACGGAACCAGTGGCGTACCGAGCGGGGGGTGTTGGGTGTTACACCCCCTCTCCCCAATTATTAAGAAAACTGTCGTACGTTAAATTGACCTTCGTCGGTTAAAATGTAGAATTTGAAAATAACTTGGTCGGTAAATCGGTTAAAATTTCAAACAACCACGGGCCGTCGGCGGTCGGCAGTAAGTAGGGAGCTTTAGCAATGACTACGAGTACGACTACGAGTACGAGATTCGTCATTTTCGCGCCAAACGCCGTGTTGTTTGTATACGCCATCTCGCAAAAGTCGTAGTCGTTGGGCTTTTGACTACGAGATTTTTGATAAATCTCGTACTCAAAAGCCCGATGACTACGACTTTTGCGAGATGGCGCATGGCGTATACAAACAACACGCGAAAATGACGAATCTCGTACTCGTAGTCGTACTCGTAGTCACTGCTAAAGCTCCCTATTTGCTCATCCAGGATTGTACTTCTTTTCATACTCTATCTATTTCTTGCAAAGCCAACTACAATCAACTCATCTGTAATATAGTTTGTCGTTACTTGCACATTGTGTATATATGAAAAGGAACAAAACTAATTCACTGTCGCTTAGGTGTAAAAACTTCACAATTTTAATTAAAGATCCTCTTAGGAAACAGGGAAAATGCACTTCTGAGGCTTCAAAAAATGCAAAATTTCCCCCAGATCCCTCAATAACAATATGCTGCCGCGACGGACTAGTAACGTTGTGCGCTCGCTGAGGCTTAGCAACTAACATCGCCTTTTTTTGCCCTGCTTCGTTGGTAAATTTTGGAATGAGCAGTTGAGCACCCCCCCCCCCCCCCCTAGTGGAAACGTTTTCGGTACGCCACTGGACGGATCAGCGGTCAAGATGAACTGTTTGCGTAGTTCATCTATACAGACGAACGTGCATACTTAGTTCGCCTAGATGGATGGTCCGTCTAAGTGTATAAATACGGCATTAGACCGGCGAACTATCAGGAAAATATCAGACATGATTTGTTCCCAGAACCATTGCCAGTATAGATCACGCTATTCTAGCTAGTTCGTCTGGATAGTTCGTCTTGACGGATGATCCGTCTATGTGTGTAAACACGGCATTAGACGAACTATCAGGAAAATATCAGACATGATTTGTTCCCAGAATCATTGCCCTATAGATCACGCTATTCTAGCTAGTTCGTCTGGATAGTTTATCTTGTGTTCACACTAAGATCTGTTAGACAGATGATGTCTTTAATGTGAAACGGGTCAATGATGCAGTGTTAAATTATAAGCCCAGCGTAATGTCTGCAATATTTATTGAGAGGGATGGAGGTGTGAAAATACTACTGTCGCACAAGCGTTTCTAATTAACCTTCAATATTTTTATGCTTATAGGCACTTGGGAAAACAAAAGAAATACTTGGAATTACGAGTAAGTTGGCTAATAGAACTAAACTAACTTTATATATACTGGATAGCTCTATCAGTTCTAAACTGTTCTCTCTAGAGATTCAGTAAGAGTGATCTCTTATTGAACAAGTATCTGTTACCACAGGAGGAAACTTAAACTAAACTAACCTTTGTAAAGTCTTTATACTGGATTGTTCTATCAGTTATAAACTGTTCTCCCTAGAGATCCAGCATGCAAGGATCTCCCAGATATACTGAGGAAGCTTATAACGATGGATCTTACCTTGTGTGATGGACAGTAGCACTTTGTCAAATTGAATATACTTAGGAACTCAGCATCTTTCACGTATTAGTGAAACTCAAGGGTTAGTACATCATATTTTATTGGAAAGTGTAGACATTCTTGATTGAATGCATTTTAACCATTTTTTCAACAGCATTACTGTTTCGTGTATGACGCATGCAGTTTTAATGAGTTAACTGAACAGCCAACACTTCCAAACATTTAGCAATCATAAGATATCGTTTATGTCTGAGGTTATTGTAACTTAGCTGGAATTTGACGCAGGCTATTAAAAACATAGTTGCATATTGTGCGGGTATACCACCCGTGAGGAAGGTTTACTGGCATTGAGGAAGGTTTAGTTGGGCGCCTCAGAAAGTTGGTCTTGTTGCCAAGCTAGAAATAATCCAGAGACGTGCCACCAAGTATATCCTGAAGCTTCCCTTCACTACATCAGTTTCGTACAAGGAAAAGTTAAAACCAATCTTTTGCCAATTAGCTACTGGCATGAACATCTAGACATGTTCTTTTTCTTCAAAGTTGTGAATGGCAAAACAAATTTTAATCCTGAAGTAGATCTAACTTAAACAATCTTCAATACTCAGTTCGCCATTGCAAAACTACTACTTTTCAAAACTCATTCTTTAATAGATCTGTGAGAATATGGAACACTCTCGTTAACGAATATGACTGATAACTTTAATACCAACAATCCTAATGCGTTTAAATCTATTTTATTTGACTATTACTTTGCTGCCTTACAATCCGCATATGAACCTGATGACCCTAGAACATGGAAAACAATTTGTGTAAAATGTAACTCTGTCCGTAGCCTCTTGAAGATTTCGTGTTGTTTTTAATGTGTAATTAATGTTTGTTTATTTATGTTTTATTGTACGTTGGGCCCGCAGTAATTGGCGCTGCTGTTGCGGATACCCTGCCATCGTGTTTCTTTATAGTTTTCTGTGTATTTTATCAGTATAATTTTAATAATTTCTTTATTGTATAAATATGGCAAAGCTAATAAAAAAAAGCATCCTATTGAATTCAATGAGCCAATTTTGAAGCCAGAATATTTTTAATGAGATCAGATTTTTAAATCTATCAAATTCCTGACTGGTCAAATCGTTAGCTGTTTAAATTAGTGATACTATGAAGCAAATATATTTTCCTGTGTAACTTGAGAAAATATAGCTTCCAACATCTCTTCTAATGCGTTTTAGAACGTTTTAATTTAAACACCACATAATGAGGCTTATGGAGGCCTTATTGGTGTGACCTCATTAGTTATTCACCGCAAATTTGGGAAGAAAGAGTGGCCACTGATGATAAATTCTTATCTAGACAATACGTGTCCTTTCCCACCAATAACTAGAAACATTTAGAACCTCTTTAAACATGTCGACAACACCACAGTAGATTTGTGGTGGTCACACCAATATAACCGCCATTGGCTTCATTTATTAGCAGATGCACTATCCAGTCCTTGTTTTCAGATCAGTGGGGAAAACCGAAAATCCTAACCGGAGGACGTTTTGCAACTAAAAGGCTAAAAATTTAGGAAGGTAGCAAAGTTTTCTTGTCCAATAATTTATTTACAACCTGTAAAATTCTCAGGGTAGATTGATTAAAACCCTATCAGCTTTTGCTGTATCTTTTCTTATCGTGATTAAATAAATGCTTTAACTAACTAACTAACTAAAATTATCAAATATTGCTAAAATCCACAATATTATACATGTTTAATATAAATTAAAGTTTCAATATCTTATATGTCTGTTTCCTTAATAGAGCTTGATTGAAAAAATTCCAATAAATTATTCGAAATTTTATTAAGTCCACATTCTGTGCTTCTGCTGAAATCACTTGAACTGACCTGTTCACTTTCGCCTGGTTTCTGGAAATGTCCGTTTTCGGTATTCGTGTTTTGAAGTTTGTTTTCCGTGTTATCTACTTCGTTTTCCGTTCTCCCGTTTAATTCGTGTTCTGGCCACTTCGTGCTTTCAAACGTGCTTAGTTCTAATCCGTTCGTTGTGTGAGTGATTTCTTGCAATTCGTTGCCTTCTATGTATTCATTCGTGTTGCAACATTGGCAATCCGTGCTTTCAGTTCGTTGTTTCAACTCGCAGTTCGTGTTATGAATCGTTTCGCTAGTCATACTGAACGTATCATCCTCTTCTCGATGCAAAGTTGCACTAGAATCACTCGATATTGATCTTGCGTCATGTAACGTTTCGTTTGATGTACATTTTGCATACGTTATTTCTTGATTCGTGTCCCGCTGTGGTTGTTTCGTGTCCCGCTGTGGTTGTTTCGTGTCACACTGTTCTTGATTCGTGTCACACTGTTCTTGATTCGTGTCACACTGTTCTTGATTCGTGTCACACTGTTCTTGATTCGTATCACACTGTTCTTGATTCCTGTCACACTGTTCTTGATTCGTGTCACACTGTTCTTGATTCGTGTCACGCATCTCTATGTTCGTGTCATGTCGTTCTTTTTTCGTGTCACGAAAGTCGTGATTCGTGTCACACATTTCTTGATTCGTGACGTGTGGGTTGTTCGTGTCACGTAGTTCGTGGCTCGTGTTACGAAAGTCTTGATTCGTGTCACGCAATCCATTGTTCATGTCACGATATTTTAGTTTCGTCTCGCGCCCAACTTGTGTCGTGTTATTCAAATTCGTGTCACCTTTCGCGTTCTGTACTTCATTTCTCGTGTTCAAACTCTTGTACTTTATGTGTTTTCGTACTGCGGTTCGGGAAAACGAATTCCGATTCAATCCTTCGCCCATCCCGACGGAGGTGCCACTTCCCTTACTCCGTGAAATGCCCGTAGTGCTAGTTAGTTGGTCGCTGAATCGTGATTGCATTTTTCGATGGCAAATCATTTGAACGGCGCCGAAAATGAACGGGTTTATGGCAGAGTTCGCATACAGCATGATGGTTGAGAAAGCTTGCAGATGGCCATCTAAGGGGTGATCCTTGATTGTCCTGAATGACAACCACATCCAGTAACAGTCACCGGGTAACACACAGATTACAAAGAAAATGACAGCAGAACTGAATATCTAGAGAGAGAGATGGGAGGGTGTTAGTGATGAGGGTGATGAGGGTGATGACGGTGATGGTGATGACGGCGATGGTGATGGCGATGGCGATGGCGATGGCGATGGCGATGGCGATGGCGATGGCGATGGCGATGGCGATGGCGATGGCGATGGCGATGGCGATGGCGATGGCGATGGCGATGGCGATGGCGATGGCGATGGCGATGGCGATGGTAGTGGTGGTAGCGCCCCATATGTAAATCTAATGTAAGAACTTGTACAAAGTCAAAGCCATATTTTCTTTTTTTCTCTTTAATACAAATAAGAGGAATTTTATCTGACCTTTATACTAACCTATGACCTAAGAGTAAACCTAATTCTAACCGTTTTAGCGTGTAAACCACCTAGAATAATTTTCTATTCATAGGAAAACAAGAACCAAGAATATGTGCATGAATACCATGAAATATCGTTCCCTTTCGGTAAACTTATAAGGGAACAAGTTTATAAGGGAACAAATATTAGCAAACCAACAGAGTATTTCTGAAGACGTCCTATCAAGTGGAACAATGAAAAGGAACGAAGTTTGATGTTCCTAATTCAATCCGTTCTTAAACGGTTCCCAATTACGGAACTTAAAGCAAAAGGAACAACAGTATTCCTGTGGGAACCATTGTTCCTTTTGATTCGCCGTTCAGTTTTGAAAACAGGAACACCAAACACACTTTACATACGTGGTCTGGAACTACCAGACCATTGTAGGTACTATAGCACCAGACCATTTGTAGGTATTTAAGGGTTTTAAACATATGTTTAGTTTAGTTTATTATGTTTACCACTCTGGGGTGGACGGAAAGCCTTAACAGGTTTTGCAACCCAATTGACAAAGGTTCCGAGCCTAAGGGTTAGTTATTAGCGAGGGAGGAAAGTACACGCGGAGAAAAACCCTCGAAGCACAGGAGAGAACCAACCAGTCTCAACTTACATGAGTTTATCAAGCGCACTGACGTTACCCAACCTGAGTAAATCCATGCCCTCGATCTGCTGTATAGCCAGCTTAACTCAGACGTAAGGGGCAGCGCGTTAACCGCATCTGCCACCCGTGCCTTCCGTCCTTCGCAAAATAAATTCCCTTTTTTAGCATACTGTATGTATTTTGCATACTTTTACCACTTGAAATACCACCTTCACATTATCGTACTTTTACCCAATTCCATTGTTCCTGCTCAAACAGGCCAATCATGTGGAAATACTTGCTAGAGGGAACACATTTTACGGATACGCTAGATGATGGTGGTAATGGTGATGGTGATGATGATGGTGATGATAATCACTCTTAATTATAATGGTAATTATGCCAACTCTATCTATCATATATACTTAACCTTCAATTACCTTAATAACTTTCTTATTTTGTTGCAATCTTTTCATGGTGGCCATATTCTGCTTGGCAGATGTCGATTCCTTTCTATTAAACTTCTTAAACTTCGTATGAAGCACATACCCCGCCCTTATATAACAATATGTTATTATAGTCAATGGTATACAGTAATCAATTATAAATAGTGCCAGAGTGTAATATTTGGCGTTGTCCGGCACGGACCAGGTTTCGTTGCATTGATTGTCGGCCGTGTATTTTAATGCATTGCCATAAGGAACGACGGCTGCGATTGCTATAAGCCAGATGAAAACGATACTACAACGGATCCATTTTGATTTTAACCTAAGACAGAAGAATTATACAGACTTAATTTTTTATATAGAATTATTATTATTATTAGATCATATTTATACAGGAATGCCTAATCAGTGAGATTCACTGTTATTAACTAGGGTCCTGTAGCTATTAAAATCTAAAAGATTAAGATAGTGAAAACATTTACACAATTAAATCTAGTAAAAACCTACGTCTAAAATACCAATAATTATTAAAGTTAAATGTTCAATAAATCAGACACCTAAAATGTTTTCCAACCTAGCTTTAAAATCAGTTAAAGAATCAGCCTTTCGAATGTCAACGGGTAGTTTTGCCACCATAAAAGTGAAAACCGTTTTTGGCAGATTCCAACCGGACCTTAGCGAGCCTAACCGAGTGTTAGTGTTACTATTTCTGGTACTATAGTCGCTATCAATAATTTCAAAGTATTGATCGAAACTATCACCGCTCGGTGATTGATACATCGGATTGTTAAAATACAAACCTTCTTTTGACACTCATTGATTGATGATGGTGGTGATGATGGTGATGATGATGATGATGGTGATGGTGATGATGATGGTGATGGTGATGGTGGTAGCCAGTGTAGGTAGCGATAAACGATATACTTGAGTTATTGTCGGATAAAATTACACACGTAAAAACGCACAACTTGTAACAAGCCTGCAACAGACTTGTACCAATGCTGTTTCAACAACTTGATATCTGGATGTGTTCGCAGTGCTTGTTCCCAGCTTGTTGGCAACTTGCTACAAGGTTGTTGACTCAATGGACTTGTTACAAGTTGTCCAACAACTTGCTATTGTCCTGCAGTTCAACAACTTGTCAGTTAACAAGTTGTGAGTGACAACCTTGCAACAACTTGATAAAATGACAACATTGTAACAATTTGTTGACAGGCTTGCTACAAGCCTGTTGCGAACACATCTTGTTGAGAAGATGTGAGATTTTTACGTGCGTACCTGAAAAATATAGCAAGAACATGGACGTTTCGAGCGAAGGCCGTCTGGAAGCAAGTATAGAGTGAAGGGCCTTCGCTCGAAACGTCGAAGTTCTTGTTCTATTTTGCAGGTAGTTTGATTCTGCAATCCCTCAAGTATAAAGTTTTTTATATGAAGGTCTATTCGTTTATTGGTGGGTTTCACTAAGCACTATCGTACAGCAGATGGTGGTCAACCTGCAGTTATAAGAGTGAGAAAACAGTGTTAACTATAAGGCACTCAGAGACTCGTGCATAACCACCGCCAGCAAATTGAATCAGGTTTTCATGCATAAATTATACACGCACTAATTACGCATTCAGTTCAGTTCAGCCCGGGAAAGTAAGACAAACTTTTCTACATTTCTCATCCAATTTTCATCCAAATTGAACCAAAATGTAATTGTCCTTGTCCTTGTCCTATGCCCATTAACTCCACAAATTTTCGTAGTAAAATGTTTCATAGTTTTTGAGTTATCGTGCTCAACAACCTCCTAGCGGAGCATGGCAAGTGCAGTATCAATATCTTATGAACACAGACAACACGCAAACTATTATTGTACCACAAAGATATTAAAAGACATCGTCTCTACTCTTCCAAATTTATTTGCAATTGCAAGATGCAATTGACAGCTTTGAAGTAAAGAATGATTTCTAATAACAGGAACAATAATGTTGGTACCAAGAGTTCCATTGACAATAGTCTGAACACTCTGATAAGTCGCTTTGAAAACACATGTGTACTTCTTGTATATTATTATTTACAATAATCACAGTGTTGTAATCTCATCGTTTGGACAAGAAAATAAATCTGTACATACAGTGTGTACTGTCATTAGCAATATAAATACGTTCAATATTACTAATTGGTCGAGGAATTTTGCATGCAGTTTGGGCGTCAAGGCAGCACTTTCCTTGCGATAGTAACTCCTAGTATAAGATACTAATACTAACCTTCGCTTAAGGGGGCTACATATAGCCCTATGTCTTTCAAGGCTCATACCCATTAAGGTCAAAATTGAGATGAGTATTAGAGAGGTCTGGGACGGGTATATCACGTGACATAGGAATGCCCCATATGGCCACGAGTCCGCGTACTGCAGGTAGTAAATGTCCAGCGGTATTCCAATGGAGCATACTAATAAGTCTGCAATTGAAAGATTGAGTATGAAATATTCGCTCGATTTGAGACGGCCACGCGAGAGGCCCACGCAAATTACCACGTTCGCGAGGGACCCCACGACGCTGATCACGCAGTAGCAAACAACTTGAGTTATTAATAAGTAGTCTTGGACATCATCGCTGCCCGCTGTATTGTTGGTCTGCGGTACGGTGGTTGTGTTGCTATGGTTACTCATGACGTGGCAAATCTAGAATTGAAATAGAATGTATTAGTGCTATTAGTGCTTCCCTTTGGGCTCGCTCGCACATTAGTGCATGTGCCTTTCATCTCTGTGACTGGGGTCCGATTCCTGCAATATGCAGTTGTCTGATTATAATTTCACCTCAGTCGCATGTGAGAAGAGTGCTTCCAGTTTGACTCTACCAAACACCACAGGTTTTCTCCAGGTACTCCGGTTTCCTCCTGGAATAACACTAGGTGGAGATAGACCTTACTGGACCTCTAAGAAAACCAAGTGAGACCTGACAGAACACTCCAGTATAACCTTAACTCCTTCACATGCGTTTCCTGCTTATATATTCCCGCCGCCAATGCTCCCTAATTTTTCCTCCTGCTCGGAATTAATGCCGGAAACGCCTTTTGAAGGAGTATAACCCAGCTAATTTGATTACTTTAGTGTACTATCATTGTGAAATAAGCCCTTCGTTCATAGCTTCCAGACGAAGGGCCTTCGCTCGAAACGTGGAAGTTCTTGCTATATTTTTCAAGTAGTTTGATCCCAAACAAACCCTCCAGCATTTCGTTTATCGCTATATTTATACCTGCACTCGAACAACGCATTAAGTATTGTAGAATAGTACCTGCATTGAACACCTACGTTTGAGATATCATTGTATAAAGCTTTCTTTAAACGATTATATAAAAGCGTAGTTTTCTCAGCTCACAAATAACCTCGATAACGCGACATTAATATTAAGACGATGGCGTTGTTGAGTCTGTTGACTTAAAACAAGTAGCCACTTAGACGCGGCAAGGGGTTGTAGTGAAATTGCCGATGTCGCGGTCTCGTCCGTTTGCATTTGTTCACACGGGAAATTCGTACGGTTGGCTGTGCTCAAATTCGTTCTGTGGTTTCATGCGTGTCGTGTGCCTATTTGAGTTCGATGCCATATGAACCGAGCTTTTGGTTTCTATTTACGGTCGTAACGGTCGTGAACACATTAAAGGCCGGGCTCCACTTGCACGTACGTACGCACAATTGCACGCACGTATGTGTTTATACTTTCGTGAAATTTGATTGGTTAAAAACTTGACGGCCGCACAGAAAGTAGAATACAGTTCTACTGTCATACGTACAAAAAGTTAGCCGCGACGGTCAAGATTAGCGATCATTTTCGAGTCACAGAGCATGCGCAAAATCGGCCGCGCTGGCCGTACGTGCAAGTGCTCTGTGACTCGAAAATGATCGCTAATCTTGACCGTCGCGGCTAACTTTGTACGTATGACAGTAGAACTGTATTCTACCTGTGCGGCCGTCAAGTTTTTAACCAATCAAATTTCACAATATAAACACATACGTGCGTGCAATTGTGCGTACTGCACGTCTGCATGGCCGATATGATATGATACAATGCCGGTATACTTCTACAATCATTGGAGACTGATTTGCATAATTATAGAGCACACAAACGAC
This sequence comes from Trachythela sp. YZ-2020, assembly GCA_016169945.1. NCBI lineage: Eukaryota > Metazoa > Cnidaria > Anthozoa > Malacalcyonacea > Clavulariidae > Trachythela > Trachythela sp. YZ-2020. The sequence continues at coordinate 400,528 of JADLSH010000378.1, read as the reverse complement.
AAGTTCGATCGGCAAACTATTTCACATCGTCATCGTCGAACATGTCTTTTTTCACGACAGTTACGACCAAATGGAAACTAGGCTTTAGTAAAATTGGTAGAAAAATCATCTTGTATTAGACGAAATAAGAGATACACACTGTCTCCGGTTTGTGTTTGAACTACTTGAAAAAAGATGACAACACTATGACGTTTCGAGCGAATAAGTTACTATAAACTTCCTGGGACCGGTTGTATAAAAGTCTTAACTACATTTTAACTACTCGTTTTGTAGTTAAATAGTAGTTAACTCTAAAATTCGTGATTCCGATTGGTTTACTTTCGCACTAACTATAGTTAACTTTAACTACTTTTTTATACAACCGGCCCCTGACGTTTCGAAGGAAGACCACCTTCGTCAGGAAGTTAGGGCACTTCTCGAAACGTCGAAATGTTTGAATGTTTTTCAGGTAGTTTAGACACCTGCACTGAACCCCCACGTTTGAGATATCTTTTTCAGGTAGTTCAGACACAAACCACGACAGCTTATTGTAGGATACTACCTACAGTGGACCACGTATATTTGAGATATCTTCTTCAGGTAGTTCAGACACAAACCACGACAGCTTATTGTAGGAATACTGCCTACACTTGACCCCACGTTTGAGATATATTTTTCAGATAGTTCAGACACAAACCACGGCAGCTTATTGCAGAATACTACCTACACTTGACTCCACGTTTGAGGTATCTTTTTCCGGTAGTTCAGACACAAACCACGACAGCTTATTGTATAGAATGCTACCTACACTGAACCCCACGTTTGAGGTATCTTTTTCAGGTAGTTCAGACACAACCCACGACAGCTTATTGTAGAATACTACGTACACTTGACCCCACGTCAAATACTATATACCTGCACTGTTGTATAACTTCACAATTAAATCTTCAGTTCGGACGAAATTTTATGTTCCCAAAGGGTTGCGAGTGTCTTCATTGATCGATGCGAGTTGATTAATTTACATAGCTAAATAATAAAAGCACACACTGCCCTTGAGAGTGTCTGCCAATGGATCTTAAGATAACAACTTGTTTTCTTTGTGGTTTTAAAATTAGTTAAATGGATAAGTAATTAACTTTTTGTAAATAATTGATATTGATAGGATTTTACCAGTAAATTGCACTTAAAGTAATGGGAGTGCATGGATCTATTCAAAATTGTTTTACTGTTCCTGCATTTATTCATGATGATTTAAGCTAAACTATTTCTTAGTTTATTTGGACTGTTTAGCTCTATCAGTTCTAAACTGTTCTCCCTAGAGGTCCAGACGTCCAGTCCAGTGAGGATCATCCCTTATTGTTCCAGTGTTACTACAAGTGGAAACCTAAACTAAACTAACTTTATTTATACTAGATAGCTCTATCAGTTCTTGAGTTCTCTTATTGATCCAGTGCTATTACAGGATGAAACCTAAAATTGAACTAACTTTAAAAGTATACCGAAAATACATAAACATATTAGTTTGTGTTAATTAATTTCAAATTGCAGATATAGATAAAAAAATGATCTTGTCACTGAAAATTTGCCGCAACATTATTCCCAAATCCAAATGTCCAAATCGTTTGAATATAGACAGACTTATATTTATAATTTATATATTGAACAGTTATTTTTAAAATATAATCGACACTTCATTACTCTTGAACAGTTTTAGCTAGCAGGTAAAACGTAGACAAATGTTTGACAAGCTTGTCAGGGACAAGTGCATGGGCGTTTATAATTATGCCGACACAGATAAAAGATAAACCAATTCATTTTATCAAGATCTTGCGAAATCCCTTCTAAACTAATCTTATTCGTTTACCTAATTAGAAGGTCATTCCCCCTTATTATTTTCTATTTTTTTCTGTTATTATAGTTGTGAGAATGTTATAAGTCAAGTAAGAATAACGATTGGATGTAGCCGCGTGAAAAAAATACTTATTGCTGAAAGGTATACTTTGATTCGTTTCTAAAGTGGAAGCACTACTATATTTTTTTGGGAGGGAAGTGGTTCTGTTGCCTTTCATGCACCTCTGTGACCGCGGGGTTAGATTCCTGCCGAAAGTAGTAATCGTGGAACAATTCTTACTTCCAGATGACTCTCACTGGACCTCTAGGAAGAACAGTTTAGAGCTCATGATAGAGCTATTCAGTATAAATAAAGTTAGTTTAGTTTAGGTTTCCTCTTGTAGTAACACTGGATCAATAAGAAATGACATGCATGCACTTACTGGACCTCTATAGGTAGAACAGTTTAGAACTGATAGAGCTATCCAGTATAAATACAGTTAGTTTAGTTTAGGTTTCCTCCTGTAGTAACACTGGATCAATAAGAGATGATCCTTACTGGACCTCTAGGTAGAACAGTTTAGAACTGATAAAGCTATCGAGTATAAATAAAGTTAGTTTAGTTTAGGTTTCCTTCTGTGGTAACACTGGATCAATAAGGGATGATCCTTACTGGGCCTCTGTTTAGAACTGATAGAGTTATCCAGTATAAATAAAGTCAGTTTAGTTTAGGTTTCTTCCTGTAGTAACACTGAATCAATAAGGGATGATCCTTACTGGACCTCTATAGGGAGAACATGAGTTTAAAACTGATAAAAGTATCCAGCGTATTGCTTATAGTTTATATTTTGGGTACTTATCAATTGGTTAAATATAAATTAGTCAAACTTCAAAGGAATATATTTGGAAAACATTTAGCTATTTTTCTGTACCTGACGGAATTTCGATTTACGTTTCATGCTAGCAGGGGCTAATTAGGAAAACTGTCAGTTCAACTTACTCTTGTAACTACTAAGACAAAATAACCTATATAGGCTGTGCACTATGGAGTATAGATATAGATTTCTGTTTACCACTTCTCCCATTTTAAGCCTTTTATACTCAGTATAATAGGTGGGTTCCATACTTTCATTAAGCACTATCGTGCATCAGATGGCGTGCATGGTCAATTGGACGGTTATCAAAACGAGAAATTAATGTTAATTCAAATGCTATTGTGTATTTGGAATTAAGCGATGTAGTTTAATTTTCATGCTCCCACAAGTGTCAACAGTTTTGAAGTTGACCGTCATCTGCTGCCCCTAAAACTATAAGACTAACTAAGCTAATCGTTTTAGCAACATTATTTACCAAATGTAACTACTTTTTCGTGTAAAAATACTTTTTCAAATTAGCCTTAATAGACAAAGTCGATTAAGTCTGTCATGTTGATGTAGTGGAGTTGCCTTAAGTTACGAAATGTAATAAATGAACGTCACCGCCCCCATATATTATTATTTTAGCCAAAAATTATCCAAGACTGCTTTAAATTTATTAACCAGTCCATTTGTAAGCGTTGTATAAAGCCTTTCGTAAAGTTGAAGTGTTTAAAGGCACTTTTTTACATGAAATATGGATCAAATTTAAGAACATGTTTTTGACAAATTCAAATTTTGCATGGCCACCTGCGATAAATGTCGGATATTTTTCGGCTCAAACTTTTCCGAAAATGGGCATTTAGAAAAGTTGCTCTTTCATATATGAAGCATGTATAGCTTACAAACACAGCAGGCCTATAATATGTTATTATGTTATATAAATGCTTAAGGCCATGTTATACACGGGGCGACCTTTGCTGCACTTCCAAAGCAATTTCTGCTGCACAGAGCCATGTTATGTCACCGCGATATTATGATTCTCATTCATGCATTTCTTTGTTGCCTTCTGGCCACAGGAATTATTCTAAGAAAGTTTTACAACTCCAATAAATGAAGAAATCTCAAAACAATAAATTGTTATTTTATATAGCAAAAGGTTTTAGGGTTGTTGGGGCACACTCACTGATTGAAATAGTATTGTATATTTACAGCATTTTTAGCCGCGCTCCTATTAATGTTTGGACAGGTCCGGCGGCCATTTCCAAGTATAGATGAGAAAGTATATAACACAACACATGATATGCCATCCTTATCATCAATGACTGAGTCTCACCAAATGGTCCATGTATATATAGGTGATCGTGCGCACCTTCATATGTACCTTGCATGGGTGAGACCGCTGAAAGCATAGCTGTACTACAATCAGTTGTTAATATCTTTTCATTTAATTAAGTCACCCGCCTATATAGTGGCTGCAGAATTTCCACATCAGTCCTCCAAATTACGGGACTAGGCAAGTCACCTCTGCAGACAATTTTTCCAATCATAATTCCGATTTTGGTTATTCATTTTCATAGTGTGTTCCGGAGAAATGATCCTAGCTATGTCAAGGTTTATAGGCTATGTGTACAAAAACAGAAATATTTTAAAACTCCAAGAAGTGGTAGCAAATCCAGCTTAGAATAATCCCTGTCTGACCATGCATGCCTAGCAAGAAAAATATCAGCAAAGTAAAACGAGATTCATGCTCACAATTTCTCTGCGAATATACTTTTTACTTGACATCGTTCTGTGTCCGAAATTGCGTTGCAAATTTCAGTAACATGGCCTTTACTGTTTCTCGCCTTTAGTTTAAACACAGCGGGTGTATAATATGTTGTGAAAATTTTTAAAACTGAAGGCTTACCTCTTAAATTGTGATAAAACTGTTTGGGTTTTGTCAATATAATAAATTAAACTTTTAGCTTACCTTTAACCAGATTTTAACGTCTTTTCTTTTATATCCATTTGTATTTTTTGCCTTTTTCAGTGACACAGCAATTTTTACAGGCTGCCAACATAACGATATAATGGACGAACTGCAAGCACATTATTTAACACGGCACAGGGTGTGAATTTCAGATGCATATGCATATTGAAAGATGCTAACTATACTAATATATACAAATACACTATTTGTATAAGTGTCTAAATAAGTCTGTTTTAACATTCACATAAACTAACACAATATATAATTCTCAAATTAAGCCAACCCAATGCGGTTTTAAATAGAAAATGTTTTAATAGTATGTATGGCTTTTAAACTTAAAAGATAGGTTGCATTTTGTAAGAGCTAGCAGATAGATGTATTGAATTTTTAAAATCCGTTTCTCAGTGGGTAGTATAATTGTCGCAGCATTTTGACACGTATAGTGAGTAATTGGTTTGTATTCATGCCAAAGGGTAAATTGTAGTTTTAGGGCATGTTAAAAAAACTGGAGTTGAAGCTTCCGGACTCATGCATATAGGGACGAATGTATCGTGTAGTTGATTATAGTCATGATTGCTATACAGCTTGATTAGTTGATTGCTTCAAAATTAGTTAGTTAGTTAGTTAGTTAGTTAGTTAGTTAGTTAGTTAGTTAGTTAGTTAGTTAGTTAGTTAGTTAGTTAGTTAGTTAGTTAGTTAGTTAGTTACTGAGTTCGTTAGCTCTTTAGTTCGTGATAGATTATTAGCTATATAGCGATGTATATAGTTCTTTACTTCGTTAGTTCGTTAACTAAATTATATGGTTCTTCGTTTGTTAGTTATTTTAGAAAATAATGAATTAGTGAGTTCGTGATTTCGTTAATTTGTATTCAAGTAAGTTCGTTAGTTCGTCAGTTCATTTGCCCGTTAATTATTATGTGTAAGTATAGGTTTATAGCGAGTTCCTTATTTCAGTTTTCAGTTCATTGCATGGCGGTCATTTTGTTAATTAGTTATAGACGTTATAGTGGATTACTTAACTCGTTAGTTCGTTATTTTCTTAGTTTATTAGTAATAAGACCGTACCCATTCCTTTTCCAATCCGATTCCAGTACTAGATGAGTCCATGTTTTATTATGTCGTAATTAGACCCATCTATTATAATCAGTTCCTGTCTTTGGTAGAACATTGATGTATTGCAGTAAGGAGTCTTAAAGTAACAGTCCCATTATGCAGTGTAAAAAGGTGAGAATTAATTATTTAAGGGGCAGTGTCAGATAATTATTGGCAAAAGCGTGAAGTTGTTATTGTTACTCTTAAAGTAGGTTACATTAAATGCCGCAAAAAGGTAAAAGGATTAAATAATTAGGGTTTTGAGTCAAGTTTTCGTGGCTTAAACTGTTGTTGGTTCACACAATCGAAGTTTCTTTAATCTAAGTATGCTTTATAAATTATTGAAGTGTGTGTGACAGTGTAAACCTCTTTCAAAGATACGATTTAATAATGGCCATCTCAGCCCCTGTTTATACGAGCCCTATACATGAAGGGCTGGCCCTCCCAGGCGAGATCCCGCGTACTAATTCAAATCCCTATTAAGAATTGTTTTCGTTTATATGAGAGGAGGGCCAACCACTGACAAATACTTTAGTGTAGGTCAGTGGGGCCAACCCTCTCGGGCGAGATCTCGCTATTGACTGCCCGAGATCTTCCCTAGTATAGCCTATATAGGGCTGGAAATTTCCCATATAAACGCAACATGGAGGGCTAGCCCTCCTAGCATTATGACTGAGTAAAAATCATGCCGTATCTGTGTCTAACTCCGCTTTTCGAAGTCATTTTCGATTTAAATATTTAGCTCTATGCGTCTCAGATAATTTAATATATATGCGTCTGCTTGTATTTATTCGAAAAGTCTCTCGGCAAAATATGATTTTAGACTTCGTAACAAAATAAATGAGTTGTAGGGAAGCCATTTAGTGCTGTAAACACGAAGGTAACGCTCATGTAAACAAGGGCCTAGACTTGCTCCAAGTCTGTCTCTTATAGGAGGAGTATATTAGGGCGCGCGAAAATGTGGGCGGGAGACGGGCGGCGAGAAAATTCCTCTTCCAATTTTATCGCGTCCCGCCCGCCCGCCGTCCGCCTTAATTTCCTTCCGCCCTCATTTTCGCAAGAGACAGACTTGGAGCAAGTCTAACAAGGGCTCAGAGAGTAGGTGACATTCGCATAAATAGCACTGAAAATAATTATAGCTTGCCGCACACGAGCGTTCTTGGCTGAGGTACCGACCTCGCGAGGCGGCCATCAGCCACATTCTGTCGTGTGCATGCGCATGATTTTTGCCAGTGATTTTTGCTGAGAATTTTGCCTCGCAATGCCGTGAGACAAAGATATATCATGTTTGATATGAGAGTAACTTGCTAAGCTACGACGGTCGACCTCTCGTGGTGGGCCTGGTGGCGAGCTCAGCCAAGAGCTCTCGCGTGTACGGCAGGCGTATAAGGATAAGATGATTTAGGTTTTTGACTGGTTTTTGCTGGCCTAAACTGAAGAAAGCTTGTTTTTGTGTCTGAACTACCTGAAAAAAATTAAAAATACTTCGACGTCTCGAGGGAAGACCTATATTCGTCAGGAAATCGTTAGCGTTACCGAATAGCTTTTCCGCTATGGTGGGAGGGAGGACCTCGATCTGTTTGCAGGCAAAATTCTAAGACCTGTCAAGTTAATAACAAACCGAAAACCATTTCACCATTTCATACATATAATATTGTACAATGCTTTACAATAAATATTCTCAAAGCTTTAATCCAGCCCATTTATAATCCTGTGTCATATATTTGAATATTTACAAATTCTCTTTTTCCAAGATAATATATTTCGAATGACGATGTTATAATAATTTGCACGGTGACCCGATTTATAGTAGAGACGAATGATCCATTTGGACAGTACTAGGTTGTTTACCATTAACATGAAAAACCCATCTGGTTCGAAACCGTGCAAATGGAATGCAAAATTTTGATTGGAAATACCGTTCGGAATATGTTCATTCCATTTACTGAAAACGATGCCTGACAGCACAAGTCGTATATAGAATAATTTAAAAATACTCTTTGGGACTGGTAAGCAAATATGCAAAAGTTGAACATAGTTGACCGTATGAAACGTTCCAACCGGAAAAAAAGGATAACTTTTTGAGGCAAACCGTTCATTCCGGTAATTTTCTGGTTGGACTAGCCAAAAAATATATTACCGGAATTACTGGCATTACCGGAATTACTGGAAAGATCGCGTTATTCTAGCTAGTTCGTCTGGATAGTTCGTCTCGTGTTTACACTAAGACATGCAGATGATCTGTCAGACGAATGATGTGTCTTGACGGATTATCCATGTATGACGTCAGATTTATAAATAGAATTCTCAGAATTGAAAGTAGAATTAAAAACATGGATATTCCGCAATTTCCTGTAAACTGCATTGTTCGTTGCAACATTCTTCTGTCGCCCCTGTCATCGTGGCAGAACGCGTCTGTCGGCGGTTAAGAAAGTGTTTTGCTTTCCAAGGTGGCTGGAATGGACTATCTAAAAATAGATAATAAACTAACTTTATTGATACTGGATAGTTCTATCAGTTCTAAACTGTTCTTCATAGAAGTCCAGTAAGGATCATCTCTTATTGATCCAGTGTTACTACAGGAGGAAACCTAAACTAAACTGACTTTATTTATACTGGATAGCTCTATCAGTTCTAAACTGTTCTGTTTAAAGGTCCAGTAAGGGTAGTATATTCTACAATAAGCTGCAGTGGTTTGTGTCTGAACTACCTCAAAAAGATATCTCAAACGTGAGAGTCCAGTGTAGGTATAGTATTCCGTACAATAAGCTGTCGTGGTGTGTGTCTAAACTACCTGAAAAAGATCAGAAACAACAAGATTTGATCTACCTTCCATAACAGATCTCTTCTTTCTTCCTTGGTTTAGCTGTACGCTGGCCTGTGCAGCGGTAATGCATCCTGGGTATTGCTGACCACAACACTCCCTCCACGCAGCAATGAAGTCCTGGTAACAATATGTCCCAAGTACACCTGGTTTGCTGGTCTCCTGTGTCGATGAGACATGAAGTATCAGCACCGCAAGAGATAGAAGCCAGAATATTTGGCGGTAAGTAGCTGCAGTAGAGCTTGATGACATCTGGAAAGTATAATGGTACAGTAGTTAGTGCATGAACTAAACTAAACTAATAGTTGATGGTGTTTGTGGATGGAATATTCGAACGAAAATTTATATATTTTTAGACCTAGCCAGGAGCAGTTGAAAAATGCAACCTTATAGGCCCTCTAGCAGGAATCGAATCTGCGGCCCTGCGATTCCGGTGCAGCGCTCTAACCAACTGAGCTACAGAGTCCAGCTAGTTGCTGAGCATTAACCGCAACTCTGGCAGGAATCGAACCTGCGCCACAGGGCCTAAGGTTGCATTTTTCGCAACTGCTCCTGGCTAGGTCTAAAAATGTATATAAATTTTCGTTCGAATATTCCATCCACAAACACCATTAACTATTATTCCCATCGAACGAGATGCCGAAAAAAATCTTAGTATTTACCCATAAACTAAACTAACTTTATTTATACTGGATAGTTCCCTAAGAGATGATCCTTACTGGACCTCTAGGAAGAACAGTTTAGAACTGATAGAGCTATCCAGTATAAATAAAGTTAGTTTAGTTCAGGTTTCCTCCTGTAGTAACAATGGATCAACAAGAGATGACTCTTACTGGACCTCTAGGGAAAACAGTTTAGAACTGATGGAGCTGTCCAGTATAAATAAAGTTAGTTTCGTTTAGAGTAACACTGAAGCAATAAAGAATGACAGTTATCTGGTCCTCTATAGGGAAAACAGAAAGTGTATGTTCACTTTGATTAAATAAATTTTGATTTTGTGAACGAACGTCGACGTTCGGTGACTATCCCGTCTATTGCTTTATAACAACAAAACAGACAAAAAAAGAGTTTTACCTCAATAATTGAAATTTTATGATATTTTTCTCCAAAGTGTTTCTATATCAATCCTTTTCGTGGTCTTTTCGCTTTAAACTGTGAATTTTAACGCTCTTCGTGCGAGCTATCAGTCCCCAGCAGTCAAATGCATGTACATCACGCAAACACAGCAATGTCGACTAGTATATAGAGGATTTTATATCCCCTGAAGTTTCCTGTAGCGTGCCTGGGGGCTGTTATAATACTGATCGCGTGTGAATCTAGAAATTGGCTTAAACCCAGGCTGCTTTCCAGCGGATAGTCGAGCATTTCACCGCAATAACTACGAGTACGCGCTGAGGATTTTCAATCCAGTTAAATTAAGTTTTCTATATGATGTATTGTGCGTATCTGTTAGCATAATTATTAAAAATATAATATTTTGGAGTTAAGCTTTTGCGTGTGTGTATAAGGGCGCACACGTAAATAACGCGTCGTGCCTGGAAAGCAGCCATATAAAGTGGGCATAACTCATTTAGGAACCTGGGGTTAGACATGTTTGTCACTCTTATAGAATTAGCATGCTATCACTTAAAACATAAAATGTTTATAGGAATATGAAGACTATAGACTTAATAAGTACCGTAGCTCTAAATATTGAAATGACGCTGGCACTGTGTGTGTAAATCCCGGAAAAAACGCATCATAAATTTTCAAGATGGAAATAAATATTCGGAGTCTGTTTCGTGCGTGGTTCGTTCTCAGTATTAGTAAAGACTGAGGAAGGTTGAAAGTGAAACACTGAATATAAACAAAGCAGTAAAGTACTAGACTAGTCAGGCTAGTACTGGTATAGTAATAGTCAGCACTCAGTCAGACTAGCAGTACTGCAATGGCCAACTGGCAAACCTACCCAGGCTAAAGCTTGCATGTCGGAAAAATTCCAGTTATTTTGAGGAAGGTAGGAAAACCCAAAATCCTACCCGGAGTCTAATAAAGACTTAGACTTTATTTTTAATTTCAACTAACAATAGAAGAACATTTCAAAACCTACCTTTCCAATAGAACCTTAGTTCACAAGAAAATCCTTTAGTTATTAGTTGAGCTTCACTCTTCTAACTTTCTGTAATGATAACTGCGATTTTCTGCTCCTTTTAAAGTAAACTAACGCGCATTAAAGTTGCTGTTATCCTAATTTTAGCAACCGAAAACACTTAAAATGCATGTTACCCACTCGCACTTACACGTATCGATTAGCCCACTCTTAGCGTTCATTCAAATGTCAGAAAATTATGTATTGTTTCCAATTATGTTTCTATGATATGGGCGGAGAAATATTGGGCTGTGTAACGGATCTTGCACCTGACATACAGACTTTAGAATCAGTGCTTCCACTTGCAAGGATTTTTCCCTGCAGCAAGGAAATATTGGTCCTTGCAAGGAAAATGCAAGGAAATGAGTTTTACAAGGAAATGGCAAGGAAAAATACAAAAATTAAAGGAAATTGCAAGGATTTCTGTAACTTATACCAGTTACAAGTCTAAAACCACTTAAACCAGTAAAAATGAACCTATAAATAGTATAGGCCTAACAAAAGAGGTACAGAAGAATCTGAAAATGCCATTTCCGGCGATCTAGAGACTATAAATTTCAAAATTTGTCGTTCAGCGCCTTGCACCATTCGACCCCTCCACCATTTTCAAGCACCCTACGCTCCCCTGAATGAACATAAATTTCACGTTCTTATTACAAACCAAACACTTCTAAGTTGGAAATGCCTAGAATTGTGAGCGTACAATATTGTGTGATACATTTGCCTCAAATTTGCCTGAATTTTCTTGATTTTTTCTACCGTTTGGGTGGCGGGGAAATTTTGTGGGAAAAAAGGAGTTTTGGAGATTGATGCATGTTATTAAAGTCGGTGAACTTGTTGAACAAAACTCAATATGAGAAATAAGTGCGCTTCCATTTTATTAATTTAACACCCATGTTGCATTAAGGCATGTTATCGTATAAAACTCTCATCGTAGTTGAAATGTAGGTCTGTACTTGTTTCCGCATATGCTTTGTACATAACATGCATCTACTACAGAATTGCGTTGCAAGTTGCAAGAAAAAATTGCATCGTGTAACACGGCCTTTAGTGTAAACACAAGACGAACTATCCCGACGAGCTAGCTAGAATAGCGTGATCTATAGGGCAATGATTCTGGAAACAAATCATGTCTGATATTTTCCTGATAGTTTGTCAAATGCCGTATTTATACACATAGACAGATCATCCGTCAAGACGCACGCACGATCGTTTGTGTAGACGAACAAGACAGATAGTACGTCTGTTTACTACATACACAGACAATTTTTCCGACGAACTGTCTTTTCATTGCGCAAGTTCGCAGTGGTGTAACTTAACTTTTTTGACTACTTGCGATCAGGGCAAGTTGGACATGAAAAACGGTTGCCCTGAATAAAATTCACTTGCCATTAGTGCTTAGATCTAGCTTTGGTTCACATAATAACAAAATTTGAAGCAAATGATTGCAGTAAGCATGATATGCTGATGGACGAATCTACACCAATCACTACTCTGTTATTTTCCTTAAGAACTGTAGTTTATCCAGAAAAATGATTATTTTGCTGGTCTATATTTTACTCATTTAATACTGTACTTGGGGATAATAACTTAGAGATGGCCAGCTTTTTCTGGCAAAGCTGAAACAGCAAGCAATTTGCCCGATCAGGCAACCAAGAAGAAACTTCTACTTGCCCGTAATGATTTTCACTTGCCCCGGGCAAGCGGGCAAGCGTTAAATTCAGGGCCGCACAGAGACATTTGGGGGCCCAGCCTATTTTCAATCATCAAATATATTTGGCGTCATGTGCTTGTTTAGAAAACTGATTTTGAAATCTAGGATCTCAGGAATGGCAAATTCGTGCATTCTGAGAGACTATTTATATATAGTGATATATATCCACTGAGTTCGTCCAGACGGATATAAATCGAGCATATTATATTAAAGGATGCTGTGCCTGTGGAAGGCACTTTGGGAAATATTGGGGCGCGAATTTAGGTTTTAATACTGTCGCTACCAATTTAAGTCTGCACAGTTTTAGCCTGTCAGCTTTTCATTTTCCGAAACCTATTTTCAGCATTTCTGAAAGTAGAATGCATGCGTAATTGCTTGGCGTGTTGGTGTTTATATCCATTGTTTAATATTGAATCAACATTAAATTGATAATTAAAGTAAATGCGCAATTGGCGCCCACCGATATTGAAGGTGTGTATCATTGAACTCTTGAATCGCGCATCTGTCGTGCCTTAGGCCCCGAAGTACTCTTAAATAAACATTTTATTATATTAAACCTGCAAATTTGGTGACAGTTTAGCATTAAAAGCATAAAAAATCACTATACACTTTATAAAAAATAGAAAAATATTCACCCATTTCTCCAAAAAAGCGCCTCCTTATTAACTCTTAAGAAGAAAAAAAGAAGGGCGGAAAAGAAGCCGCTTCGCCGCGTCAATTCTGCACAAACCCACTGACCAGAAACAGAATATTTTTTGGCCTTATGGGGATCTTTGGATGTCAATTTCCAGCTGTCAGTAAGATATCACTGTATGATGTCAGTTCCACATCGCTACTTCATCCTTTGTCAGTTAAGATATTTTGTCGGCAAATGTGAGTTGTTAGTTGAACCCCAATTACTAGATTTAGACCTCGTCGTATAATAATTCACTAGGTAAAACCTGGAACTAAATGCATTCAAGTGAATTTCTCAACATTATTTCTCAAATCATTAATAATTCATGACAAAACACAAAGGAAATCAACGCCATATCGTTGTCTTTGGGTCACTGCAAAATTAAGTCGAGTTTTGCGTTGAATTTCTCTTTAAAAACTGGTTCGTTTGAAAAGTTATATCATACACTCGAACACCTCAAAGTGAAGCTCAAAGTATGGTAAAAAACTCGGCGACGCTTCATTTTTCAACACACATTTCGGTGTATAAAAACTTGGTGTATTTACTTCAGTGTTTGTAACGTGCATTTGAAGGTTTCAATTAGCTCAGTCAGTCAGTCAGCGTGAGTGCTAGGTAAATCCGATCAGATGAAAACCTGTCAAATGCTCTTTACAAACGTGAAAGGTTCACTTGAGGATAGACAGTGTTTTTGTCTGCGCCTGTTCATCGTTAGAAGCAAGCGACGGTATTATTACCATAATCGGAAAAGTCTCGTACGATCGTCGGTCGTACTCGCCGTGATCATGTGTTGTTTACTTGTTTTTTAGGCGCGAATTGAAATTCAAAATGGCTGTTTGTTTATTTAAATTTTTTCACGAAGTTTAGGGCTAAAATCTGCCTTGTTTTAACAACTTATACTGCTTAAAAATGGCAACAAGGGTAAGAGGTTGCTTTAGTGTTGTTTTGTACAGAAGAACAGGAGGAAATAGTGTTTTATGGCTTAGATTTGGCTAGTTTAATAAAGTGTGTGCATTTTGCTTTGACTTTGAAGCAAAATATATGAAATTTATGTTTTGTTGATTTGTAGAGTCGACGGTCTTTGGTAAATCTTAACAACGGGAATAAACCATATATTGGCAGGTAACAGAATGTGTATTTCTATAATTTTATGTATGAATTGTAGATGTTTTAATACTGTTTATAATCAGTTAAATTGCAATGCCTGGCATGTGCAATCGATAAAATCGATATCAATTAATATCAATCGATATCAATTAATCGATTGATATTGAAAATCGATTAACAATCGTTGGTGAAGGTTTTTGTGACCTTATTGATTGGTATCGATTATCGATAGTAATCAATAGACTAATTGTGTTCAATTGGTATTGATTATCAATAACAATCGATGAACTATTAACAGTGTTCAATTGGTATCGATTGGTATTCTCGACCATGCCAAAAAATTGCGGTCAACATACAAGAGTTATCTTGATCTTCCGTTCCGGCTTGCTGAATTCGAAAGGCCACTATAATCTTGAAGACTTTGTGCCAAAACACTCATAAAATTCAATATTTAATGTTAATTTAGTGGGAAATTAATTGGCAATCAAACCGCTTCTAATCACAAGAAATTCGGCTTCTCAATTCATTGTATGATCAAGACTTAATTGAACCGTGTAGGGAACGAAGGAATCAAAATACAAATATGTATTACTATTGTGTGCTACCCCTAATGCCACGGGTGATAAGCTAGAAGAGATCTAACACTGTGAGCAAAGGCTGAAGGTTTGTCTGTTTAACACCGTTACACAAACACGGTTAGACCACATCAATATTAAAACATCGTTTCGGCTGGACAACATCAATGCCCAGAAGAAAATATTCCCAGTAAATTTTATTTTCATGATATTTCCACAATGTTAAGCCGAAGACCAATGAACATATATGCATGCTCGTTTTAATATGAAAGCGATTTTAAGTTTAATAAGCTAAAGTGGATGTAAAACGATATCCTTACTTATATTATGTTAGCCTGCAAGCAGACGTTCTTATTTCTTCCCCCGAAGACAGCCGTGTTTACAGGCTAATATTATGTAAACTTGTGCTATAAACATTCTCGCTATTAATTAGGTAAGGTGTGAGATTTACACAATTTTCACCAACTTTAATTGCAAAGGTACAGTCATGATATCCTTTCATAACAACGTTGCGAATAACTAATTGTACATCTTGACTTTCTGACATGGTTGTTGTATGTATGCTATCTGGTTAAGTTGTGTGATATTGACCGCGATAAATATAACAGGATATTAGCTGTCACCACTATTGACAATATTGTCTCGTCTTTGGCCGTACTCACTTTCCGGTGAAGCTTATATAATTATAAACCTTTATCTTTTTGTTGTCAGTTCTTCTCTAAGTCGTTTGTTAATTTGATGTTGGTTTTCCTTTTTCAATTGACATAAAGATAGATAAAAACGGAACATTTTAATAGTGCACACTGTTTGCGTGGGTGAGATTGACATTAAAAAATTTGCCTTATTAGCCACAGCCGCACAGGCAGATTTGCCATTTACGCCCAATGGATAAGAGCCCACAAATTATTTTTAAGCCACACATAATATATAAGAAAATTTATTAGCTAACGTTTCGTTGTTTACAGTACAACATTTTCAGAGCATTTAAACAAATTTACTTGGTATGTTATAAGTTATATATATTTACAAAAGACACAAATCAGCTAGACTGGGAATTTAAAAAATCGATGAAATCAATAGCAATCGATGAATATCGATTGACAAACAGACTGAATTTTGTGACTATCGATTGGTCATTGATTGGCAAATACCAATCGATATCAATTAATTAATTGGTATTGATTGATATCGATTGATCGATTGGCTTTCCGATCATCAATTTTCATCGATTGCACACGCCGGGTGCAATTGCAATATAACAGTAAAAAACGATTTATATATATCTATAAAGTAAGTGTAAAGTAAGAAAAGTTTTCTAGCTTTTATTGTAGAAATGACCCAGTTTATACTAGCGATGGATGGATCATCCGTCAAGCCAAACTATCTGGACGAAATAGCTAGAATAAGTGATCTATACTGGCAATGGTTCTGGTGACAAATCATGTCTGATATTTTCCTGATAGTTCATCTAATGTCGTATTTAATAAAAATATACACAAGGATGGGTCATTGGTCAAGTTGAAATTGTGTGCGAACTACTCTGATAGTTTGTCCTGATAGATGACCTGTCTGTTTGTTGCATTTCTACACAGACAAATTACCAGACGAACTATCTTGTCTTTGTCCAAGTTCATCCCGACGGATCATCTGTCTCTAGTATAAATCTGGTCAATCAATTGCACATTATCTGTCAGGACAATTGTGGCAACTATCAATAGTTATAATAATTATAATAATTTAATGACTTATAATGCGCTTTTTACATAAAATGATCAAAAGCGCAGTACATGCTATGTTAGTATGTTATACATGTAAGGTAATCTTAAATTACATTTAAATTTGTATAGTTAAAATATATACAGTTATTCAAATTAAGATAAAATGTTAAAAGCTGATGTAAAGAGATATGTTTTCAGTTGCACTAATAGTTCAACTAATGATTAGCTCAGTTCTAGCTGCTTATCAACTTCTCATTGATATTTTAGACATACCGGTAAAGTAATAGTAATCAATGCCAGGTTGGATAAATTTGGCTATGAGCGCGTCAGTGACTACTTTCCAGACACAGGTTTGTAGACATCGTCTGTGTATTTAGTACATACTTAAATTAGTTACCACACACAGTCGCAACCATGGGTATTAGAAATAAAATCTCATTAGAGAAATTGCTGGTGGCTTTCAGTAAGTGTTACATGGCAGCAGATAGTGATCAACTTCAGTTAAACTACATCTCTCAGTTCTATTTAATGCCTCCAAATACAAGATTACTACATAGAATGAAAAGAATTAACATTATTTTCTCACTCTGATAACTGAAGTTGACCACCATCTGCTGCACGATATTGCTTTGTGAAACCCTCCTGCAGTGGCAGACACTTCAAATCTCTGGTCTCAAAACATTTTTGGCCAGGAAAGTTCATTATATAACGAGGACTGAACATTCCTCAATCCTCAGTGCAGAAGCACTTTCCAAACAACACACGTGAAGTTACACGTTGAATTTCCAGGTTGTTCGCTGCATAATCAGCTTCTTCACAACATAAGGAGGTTCCAAACCAAAAAATATGTTCCTCACAGCATAAGTCAGGCTCTGTACGATTGCATGTTATTTATGTAATACACTGTCACACTGGTAACCAGAAGAAAGATTCCTCAGAGAATATTTCAACTGAGGAAGTTCTTCAGATGAAATATTGAGGAACAATAACTAAATATGATTCCTAAAAATTATCCCTTAATGTTGCTAAGGCAAATGTTCCTCAGGATCTAGGATCCCCCTTTTTTCCAGTTCTGCCAGCAGACTTGTAACAATGCTGTTTCAACAACTTGTTATCGGGATGTGTTCGCACTGCTTCCTCTCTGCTTGTTGACAACTTGCTGAAACGTTGTTGACTGTAACAAGTTGTTCCAACAACTTGTTATTGTCCAACAAGTTGAGAGTGACAACCTTGTAGCAACTTGATATAAAATGACAGCATTGTTACAACTTGTTGACAAGCTTGCTACAAGTCTGTTGTGAACACATCTTGTTGACAAGATGTGAGATTTTTACGTGTATATCCTTTACCTAACATGTACTTTGTTGACATGGATTATTTTTTATTCTTTTAGATTCTGAATCTGAAAGTGAATCTGAACAGTACATAGAGGAAAATATCAATAGTTCCAAATTTGACATATTTGAACGGACTAACAGTAAGAGTGAACAAACTTCTGAAAGATCTGCTGATGAAAATGTGAAGTTACACCCCCAACAAAACAGTTCTGAGGTCTCACCGTATTCTGCTGTCGGTATTGTTGATTCTGAAATACCATCTCCAAAAATTGATAGCAATGAAGATAAAGAAGTTTATCAAGCAGACAAACAAGTTTCCTCACCAGACAAACAAGTTTCCTCACCAGACAAACAGGTTTCCTCACCAGACAAACAGGTTTCCTCACCAGACAAACAGGTTTCCTCGCCAGAAAAAGTTGTTTCCTCGCCAGAAAAAGTTGTTTCTTCACCAGAAAAACAGGTTTCCTCACCAGAAAAACCAGTTTCCTCGCCAGATAAACCAGTTTCCTCGCCAGAAAAACAGGTTTCCTCACCAGGTAAAGAGGTTTCTCCATCAAACAAACAGGCTTTATCAACAGTAGGAAGAGCTAGCCGTATGCCACCAGCAAGTATCAATTGTTCAGAGATAATGGTACCATCATCACCAGAAGAGAATGCCAACCCTGGAAGTACTAGAAAAAAGTAAGCGATTGCTCTATCAGTTCTAAACTGTTCTCCCTAGAGGTCCAGTAAGGGTCATCCCTTATTGACCAAGTGTTACTACAGGAGGAAACCTAAACTAACTTTATTTATACTGGATAGCTCTATCAGTTCTAAACTGTTCTCCCTAGAGGTCCAGTAAGGATCATCCCTTATTGATCCAGTGTTACCACAGGAGGAAACCTAAACTAAACCAACTTTATTTATGCTGGATAACTCTATCAGTTCTAAACTGTTCTCTCTAGAGGTCCAGTAAGGGTCATCCCTTATTGATCCAGTGTTACTACAGGAGGAAACCTAAACTAAACTAACTTTATTTATACTGGATATTATTATTCATGAATATTTACACCCAGGATAAAAACACTATTATTCAGTAAAAAATTACTGCTATTACTGTGTGTCCTGGCAGGTTAAAAATACAATGATTAAAAATGAAACATTACTATACAATACTATACATAGAAAAGATAAAGATAGCTCCTTCAGTTCTAAACTGTTATCTCTAGAGATCCAGTAAGGAAGTTTTCATGTTATTTCATTTTACTTTTCAGGTTACGGTTTTCATTGGCCAACACAAGTTTAATTCGTGAAGAAACACGTTTGGATGTAGAGCACAGCTTGTAAGTTTGCAAGATAAAGTTGCGTTCTTTTTAGAATCCTGCTCCCGTCGGGATATTTTCGAAATCGATTAATCGCTGTCAACAATCGATTAATATCGATTAATCGTATTGAATAAATTAAATCATCACACGCCCAAAACGTGACGTAATTAACGAGAAAACGTGACGTTTCGAAAAGTAAACATCGCGAAAAAATGTCGATAGTGACTTGTTTCAATAGGCCTATCTTAAATTGACTGCAATGAGAGCACCAGAATGCGTATTTCTTTGCATTCTCCTAATTCCAGAAAGAAAGTTTAAGTAAATATCATGCTGTACAGTTTCAATGATCCGATTATTTTTAGAATAATCGATTCCCAAAAAATAATCGATTAATCGGGAGCAGCTCTACGCCTCTGCCTGTTCACACGATCCGATTTGTCGCATCCGATTCTCCTCCTGACGTATGTGATTTACTGGATTTGCTGACAAGAGTAAGGCCATTGGCTCATACCTGGCGAAATGTGCAGTTGTTGCTGTATTGTGTGAAATCTCATACGTCAGGAGGAGAATCGGATCCGACAAATCGGATCTTGTGAACAGGCCTTTAGGGTACGTTCACACACTGCGATTTGTCGGGCCGATTTTAGGTTTTGCTGAATGTTAATGACGAATATTTTCAGTTGATGATGTCACCAGATGACGTTTGCCACGTATTTTCAAATATCATTAACGTGCATCTGAAATCTTTAGAATGGCATTTCACGATAACAAATTGTTCGTCGTTCTTTGCAGCATCAGAAATTAATATGAAAATAGTTTTTCATTTCTCTGTTGAATGATTTTGTAATAGATTTGAATTTTGAAAAACTGCTCTTTATATTGTTAAATTCTTCTTAAGGATTTCACCAAACCAGCGAAATGACCCGACTCAAGAAGAATACATTATTACTGACAGTCGAAACGATGCACGATCCAATAATGCCCAAAAGGCAACGACTAAAAAATCGACCAAGAACACAAAACAAAGAAGAAATAGCCGCGAATCCATCGAAAATATAGACGAGCTACTCACACAAGAAGTCTGTAAAAGCAACGACACATTTTTAACCTTAAATAATAAACCGAACAACACAATACGAGAAACGTTATACAAAAGTACCAACTCCACAGCAATTGCCCTTCACGATACCCCTGAACGACCCCAAATATCAAGAAATAACACTACTGTATCTAAGAATCCTCAGCCATCCCCAAAAGGTAAAACTGTTAAAAGTAAATCGCCCGGAAATGAAACTAAAGTTTCCACCACAAATGCACCATCCACTCAAAAAGCGACGCGAAGTAAAATCCCTGTGCGAAAAAGGAAAAGGCCAAAGCTTACATTTCAAGTTCCGTCACGCCGGAAATCTTCGCCAAAAACGCAGAAGTGTTCAGAGGATGTTACTCCGCCGAAAGCGCGGTATCGGAAAACGCCAGTCGCGAAGGACCGATTAAGGAAAACGAGAACGGGACACGTGGGAACCGGAGGTGCGGAAGGTGAGAGTACGGATGAACAAGTCAGTGATAATGGTGATGTTGTTGTGAATACAACATTCACGCTTGAAGGTAAAGTTTTAAAATAAGAGTCCTCCTTTCAATGTTACTATACAGGAGGAACCTAAACTTGACTAACTTTATTTATGCTGGATAGATCTCTCAGTTCTAAACTGCTCTCCATATTAGTTCATATTTTATTGATCCAGTGTTACTACAGGAGGAAACCTAAACTTGACTAATATAATTTATACTGGATAGCTCTATCAGTTCTAAACTGTTCTCCCTAGAGATCCAGTAAGGATCATCTCTTATTGCTCCAGTGTTACTACAGGAGGAAACCTAAACTAAACTAACTCTATTTATACTGATAGCTCCAGTAAGCTATCATATACTGATAGCTCTTACTGGAGAGCGATACATATTATATTCATAAGCTGATTATATTACATATCAGCTATATATAAATTTATGTAATATAATCAGCTTATGAATATAATATATATTGCTCTATTGACCAAGGGTGGACTCCCTGGGTAGCTCTATCGGTTCTAAACTGTTCTCCCTGGAGGTCCAGTAAGGGCCATCTCTTGGTGATCCAGTGTTACTATAGAAGGAAACCTAAACTAAACTAACTTTATTTATACTGGATAGCTCTATCAATTCTAAACTGTTCTCCCTGGAGGTCCAGGAAGGGCCATCTCTTATTGATCCAGTGTTACTACAGAAGGAAACCTAAACTAAACTAACTTTATTTATACAGGATAGCTCTATCAGTTCTAAACTGTTCTACATAGAGGTCCAGTAAGGATCATCTCATATTGTTCCAGTGTTACTACAGAAGGAAACCTAAACTAAACTAACTTTATTTATACAGGATAGCTCTATCAGTTCTAAACTGTTCTACATAGAGGTCCAGTAAGGATCATCTCTTATTGTTCCAGTGTTACTACAGGAGGAAACCAGAGTACCCTGAGAAAACCTGTGGTGTTTGGTAGAGTCAAATTGGAAACACTCCTCTCACATGCGACAAGCTAATTTGCAGGAATATAATCCCGGTCACAGAGGTGAAAGGTACATGCACTAACCACAGTACTACCAACAATTCTTACAATCTGTTATAGATTTTTATTGTTTTCATTTAGACGTAAACCACTCCGCTCATTCGAACACAACACCAACCACCAATAAAAAGAACTCAAATACTCAGCCGAAACCCGAATCACAGACAACTAAACCCTCCCTTGGCAAAAGAGTTACAAGATCTACTAAACAACAAGATGTCGGTCAAAAGGAAGACATTGAATCGGAAAGTGAGCAAACCATTGAACTGCCAGTGAAAAAACCAACAAGAAAAGCTCAAGCTTCGACTAAGAAAGGTTCAAAAGTCCCAGTTTCAAGTCGGTTAGTGGATAGAAAGAAAGCGCCAATTGCGGCCAAAATCCCAGTGTCACTACGAAAGACAAAAACTAACCAAGAAAAGGCTACAAAAACCCGAAAAGGGACTCAGAATTCTGAAGATATTTTGGAAAATGGTTTGGACGCTGACATACCCATATTCCTTGAGACTCACTTATCTCCAAATTCCAAAGACGAGACGGTTAAGAACCCTGCTTCAAATCGCTCAGTAAATCGAAAAACAGTGGATTCAAAGGCGCCTCTTGCTTCTAAAATCCGTAGCCAAAAAACGAAAGATACTATCAGTGTTGTAGAATTAGAAGAACGTTTGTCCGTAAACCCTCGTAAAGAAACAACGCAGAAAAGGCCAAAAAGTACAGCAGTTATAGAATCTGCCGTGAAAGATTCCAATAGAAAGGCTCCTATATCAAGCAGAGGTAAGTCGGTTGCCATCAGGGCCGCACAGAGACATTTAGGGGCCTGGGGCAGAAAATAACTTTGGGGCCCTAGCTATTTTCCACCCTCAAAGATCTTTGGTGTCATGTGCATGTTTAGAAAACAGATTACCATACCCTTGAACTTCTGGATTATGTCCAGTAGTCTTTAACGTTTTAAACAACATTCTCAATCTGCATTCAGTATTAAAGTACTTCGGGGGCATTCTTGAAATCTAGGGTCTCAGGAATGGCAAGTTCCTGCAGACTACTGTATTTACTGAGTAATATATATCCATGGGCGGCCCTGGTTGCCATAGTTTGTGGGTGTTGGTGACACAGTGGTTAGTGCATCTGTCTTTCACCTCTGTGTCTTGGTGTTTCATTCCTGCAATATACAGTTGTCTGATTATAATTTCACCTCAGTCGCATGTGAGAAGAGTGCTTCCAGTTTGTCCCTACCAAACACCGCAGGTTTTCTCCTGTAGTAACACTGGATCAATAAGGGACGACCCTTACTGGACCTCTAGGGAGAACAGTTTAGAACTGATAGAGCTATCCAGTATAAATAAAGTTAGTTTAGTTTATGTTTCCTCCTGTAGTAACACTCGATCAATAAGGGATGACCCTTACTGGACCTCTAGGGAGAACAGTTTAGAACTGATAGAGCTATCCAGTATAAATATAGTTAGCTTAGTTTAGGTTTCCTCCTGTAGTAACACTGAATCAATACTGAAGAGACGACTCTTACTGGATCTCTATGGAGAACGGTTAGAACTGATAGAACTATCCAGTATAAATAAAGTTAGTTTAGTTTAGGTTCCTCCTGTAGTAACACTGGATCAATAAGAGATTACTCTTACTGGACCTCTAGGGAGAACAGTTTAGAACTGATAGAACTAATTACCATAGTTTAATTTCTTATTCTGAATTCTGTTTTTATTCTTCAATTAGGAAACCTTAGATCAAGAAAAGCAGATGAAATAACTGAAGAAACTCGCTTGGAAGAACAAGTCAACGAATCTACATTGAACAAATCGAAATCGAAAAATACCACTGCATCAAAACGTGGAAAAAACACCCTAAATTCAACTCAAAATAAGAGCAAGGTTTCACCAAATGTTTCCCGCGAATCACTCGAGGATGAATCGGAGAGCGAGTCTGAGGCATCAAATCAGGACACAGTCGATCCCTTGCCAAATTCCCCTATGGCCTCTCCCCCACCAGGAAATATTTCAACATTGTCTGACAATGATTCTGTATCGAGCAAAGGGGATGATGTATTAGATGTGACAGAAACGAAATCTAAGTCTTCACGCAAAAGAAAACTTGTGGGTGAAACCTCGAAAATGGAAGTCAGTGTGAAGAAACCAACAAAAGCGGTTGGGAAACGAGGTACCGCTACAAAAGCTGCGAAGACGAATACAAAATCTCAAGGTTAGTTACATTGTTCAGGGTTCGTACAAAACGTGAAAGTCCTTGAATTTGAAAACAAAAATGCAAGCCCTTGAAAGTCCTTGAATTTATGTAGAGTGCTTGAAAGTCCTTGAATTTGAAAACAAAAATGCAAGCCCTTGAAAGTCCTTGGATGACCGTTACTGGACCTCCAGGAAGAACAGTTTAGAACTGATAGAACTATCCAGTATTAGTAGAATCATACTAGTATACTATTGCAAATGCTGTAATTTGATTGGCTACGCTACTCGCTATCTAATTGTCGATAGATAGCGAGTAGCGAAACAGCCATCTCCTCGGCGCGATTTTTAACGAATTTATTTCAATAAATTATGAAAAACGTTTTGAAATACTGTTTTCTTGCTGGTTTCTACTAAAACAATTCGATTATTCGCTCTCGATTTCTATGAGATGATAGTTCATTCGGGCTTCGCCCTCATCAACTATCACCTCATAGAAATCTTGAGCTCATAATCTAATTGTTAATAAGTAAAGTTAGCTTTGTTTAGGTTTCCTCCTGTAGTAACACTGGACCAATAAGAGATTACCCTTACTGAACCTCTAGGGAGAACAGTTTAGAACTGACAGAGATATCCAGTATAAATAAAATTAGTTTAGTTTAGGTTTCCTCCAGTAGTAACACTGGAGCAATAAGAGATTCTCCTTACTGGACCTCTAGAGAGGACAGTTTAGAACTGATAGAGCTATCCAGTATAAATAAAGTTAGCTTAGTTTAGGTTTCCTCCTGTAGTAACACTGGATCAATAAAAGATGATCCTTACTGGACCTCTAGCGAGAACAGTTTAGAACTGATAGAGCTATCGAGTATAAATAAAGTTAGTTTAGTTTAGGTTTCCTCCTGCAGTAACACTGGATCAATAAGGGATGATCCTTACTGGACTTCTAGGGAGAACAGTTTAGAACTGATACAGCTATCCAGTATAAATGAAGTTTTCTATTTAAATTCCAGGCAGAGGCAAGGCGAAAACAAGTCGGTCAACGGCTAAAAAGAACACCCGTCAAAACAGCGAGAAAAGCTCCGGATTTTCATCGGACGACGAAGCCACAACTTCCACACTCCAGGCTGGTAATAAGATTGATGTATTTCACGATACAGTGAGCAGTCCAGCGTCGACTGCGAGCTCAGAGGCTGAAGACGTTGCGTCTACTATCAAGGCACCACGAAATAGAAGTAAGATTCAATTTTAAAGCGCTACTAACCCCATGTGTAACATTTGTATCATTCTGAGAAGAAATGTAATATATCTTTATAGTAAAAATCCTCATCTTGATCAACTTTTTCACTGTCAAAGTTACCGGATATGATGTCATTAGATGAATTGTGAATTAGTTCTCCCTTTCACCTAATCATGCACATCTATCATTTTAGGGTAGCACGGGTGGCGGAAGCGGTTAGCGCGCTGCCTCTTATGCATCAGTCAAATCCAAGCGTGCCCATCCCCCCCCCGGGCAAACCCCCGGGCTTTTGACAGTTTTCGAAAATATGCGACAAATTCCCGGGGGCAGGGATAAAAAACACGTGAAAATGCCCCGCAGCGGGGCAAAAAATCAGTAGCAAATCCCCCACCCCGGGGACAGCTGGACTGTTTGGCTAAGAAGAGTAGGTTATCCAACTACCTGAACATAAAGAGAATACTTTCTTCGACGTTTCGAGCGAATGCCCTCTGATTAATATATCGCCCAAGTATTTCGCCTGCGTTGCAGGCTACCAAGTATTGTGCGTCATACTCTAGCGCGTTTTGCTGTCGTCATGCTCTAGCGCATTTATTTTTAAAGTTTGCGGTGTGGTTCGAATTTATGCGTTTGTAGTGGTTTTTGAAATAAAACAGAAAAACTATATGTTGAAGGTGTTTGAAGTATCATGTCTGGTAATTAATGAGCGATTGGTAATTCTTCTTCAGACATTAAAATTTAATAAAAGGTTAAAAATATTAAATGTCCAATTAAATATTCCACAACATTAATTTATTAAATGTTCTGAAACTGGTATTGTTTTGTTTTATATTATCAAGTTATTGGTGATCGTAAAACTTCCAAATCCTTAATTTCAAATGCCCCGCCCCCGGGCAAAGGTTTGAGTTCAAATGCCCAACCCCCGGGACGTGCTTTACAGGAAAATGCCCCGCGGTGGCCCGGGGGGGGGATGGGCACGCTTGGATTTGACTGATGCATTACCACTGAGTTAAGCCTGTTTCACAACAGGTCGAGGTCACTGTTGGTACTCGCATGAGATCTCATGTAAGTTGAGATTCTCTCCTGTTCTTCGAGGGTTTTCCCCGGGTACTCCGGTTTCCTCCCTCTAATACTAACCCTTAGGAACTAACAATGGGGCCACAGTAATTGGCTGACGCTGTTGTGGACTCCCTGCCATTGAGGCGAAGTTGAATATAAAAAAATATATATTTGCTTCCTCCTATAAGTTTCAACATTTCTGAAATTGACCATCGTCTGCTGCTCTGTAGCACTCACTGAAACCCATACAAAATAACATACAATATCCATGGTTCTGCGCAGAACTATTAGTTCTGAAGTGAGCGCCGGGTACCTGCTGGCGCCAAAACATGCTTCCTCTGACAAGTGTTAAAATTTTAATGGTCATAGGATAATTAAATCTGGCTTTGGATGCTTTTACCAAGTTACTGGTATACCAATATTACATGTACTCTGTTGTTAAATTATACCAAATAATTATCAATAGTATTGTTTACATAAACGAAATCCTCTATAGATGTTTTTCATCACATATTTGATACTTTTTGAGTGTAACTAAGTAAGTGTAAGTGGGGTTGTGCAGATCATCCTTACTTGCAGCTGAGAGCTGAGCTGAATTACGAAGGACGCAGCTCGACTTGATCGAGTCGAAGGCTTATTAAAAGACGCCTCTGGCTGCCAACGTGATCAGGGAGCACAGCTACGATGGAAAAGTTAGTTTGGGGCTTATCCAAATCCACCCTGTCAACATTCCCTGTGAGAGGAAACCGGAGTACCTGGAGAAAACCCACGACTTTCGATAGAACGTTGACTGACTCTTTTCACATAAGTGTCATGAGTCCGCAGTGAGAATCGAACCCACGATCTCAGAGGTGAAAGGCGCTTGCTCTGACGACTGCGCCACCGAAGCCCCGATGCTGCCCATCGTGGGTAGAACCCTGGAAATGTACAAAAAAGTGTATATTTTATGTTTCAGAAAAAAGAGCGGTAAAGCTAGGCAGTGTCACGACAACAAATGACAACACAGAAATCAGTGAAACTGGGGAAGGTCTAAGACGAAGCCAGAGAAATCGAGTTCCATGCTTACAATATTGGAAGAATGATAGAATTGAATATGAACGACGCCAATCAGGTATAGAAAGAATACAGTAAAGCCCCGCATAAAAGAACCAGTGGGTTAAGAACCACCAGCCTGAAATTTGGGCAATTAAGCACCCAAAATACAAGAACCACTTCAGGCTGACAAATGAAACTGGTTCTTAAAAAACCTTATTAAACTTTTAGCTGAATTAGTAAGCAGGTACTAGGAAGAAAACAAAATACTGTAATCTTGCTAGCAGGAATTATGTCTTTCAACCACATCATGCATGCATTTATTTTATCAAAACAGCAATCAATTCAGAACATATAATTCAACTTGCATAACTATATTCAAAAAACTTGCATCATGATGGCCCTTTGTTCACAATAAGAGGTTTAAAACTCTGAACCAGGAACAATTGTTTTTGACTGGAAATAAGAACCACTTCAGCCTGATTTCTTTCTAAGTACCTGTTATATAAGAACCACTTCAGCCTGAAGTCAAAATTCACTAGTTCTTTTATGTGGAGCTTTAATGTAGTTTAGACCTGGTGCACACGTAAAAACGCATAAGTTCAGGATTCTGCCCAGAACCAAGTGAATGCCGGGTACCTGATCGTCCAGAAGCATGCTTCCCCTGGCAACATTTCAAATTTAATGGACATAAAATAATACAATCTGGCTTTGGATGGAAACAGGTTTTTACCAAATTAATGGTAGCCAATATTACATGCACTCTGTTGTTAAATTGCACCAAATAATCATGAATAGTATTGTTCACATAAATAAGATCCACTACAGAGGTTTTCTTATCACACATTTGATACTTTTTGAGTGCCGGGCGGAGGAGTCTACATTGGCGTGAGTGCTGGGCCAGAACCTGAAGTTGTAACAAATCTGCAGCAGACCTGTACCAATGCTGTTTATCAGGATGTGTTCGCACTGCTTGTTCCCAGGTTGTTGACAAGTTGTCATCGACTTGTTATCAACTTGCTACAAGGTTGTTAACTCAACAGACTTGTTACTTATCGTCCTGCAATTCAACAACTTGTTAACAAGTTGCGAGTGACAACCTTGTAGCAACTTGATAAAATGACAACATTGTTACAACTTGTTGATAAGCCTGCTACAAGTCTGTAGCGAACACATCTTGTTTACAAGATGTGAGATTTTTACGTGTGTACTGGTAAAACTAAACAGTATGAGTAAGGTTCGTATATTATGAAATAAAGTTAGTTGTAATTTCAGTTGTAACTTAAATCTTTTTCGTTTTTGCTTTTTCAGGATTGGTCGTGAAAGATATTATTGTAAATCCAACGCCTGCACCCATACGTCGCAAGAGGCGAGCAGACTATAAGCCAACGAAACCCCAGTCCAAGAAAGGTTCGTGTTACGAAATATTTATCTTACGAAGTATTTATCTTACGAAGTATTCGTACTCTGAGCTGGACGGAAAGCTTTAACAGGTTTTACAACCCAATTGACAAAGATCTCCGAGGGGTTAGTTTTTTAACAAGGGAGAAAAACCCTCGAAGCACAGGAGAGAACCAACCAATCTTAACTTATGAGTTTTTCAAGCTTAGGGAAGTTAAAATCGCTGCCCTTTGACCTGCTGTATAGCCAGTTTAACTCGTCTACTCTCTTTTTTTATGAAACATGATATCATATTTATGCTAAATCGCATAGTCATGGTCGAACAACTCAAGCTGATTACGGCATTTGAGCATTTGTATAAAGAGAAGCTACGCTACAAAGGCAAACTGGACTCGTTTTATATTTCATTGTTTACTACAAACATGATAAAACGAGCAGCGAACATTTGTCGATGAAATTCGATGATTTGATGAAGGCATGAAGCGATTTAATGAAGAATTTAACGAAATTATCAAAGGCGTGCGAGCAGTGAAAGATGAAGGCGGAGTCGAAGCGTACAAGTAGCGATGAAGGAAGCGAAGGGTGAAAGCGTTTAGATTTTCCGCGTGCATTTGCTTCTCATTTTTTGCTACTCAAGTCTCAACGTCGATGGACAAAAACTTACAACAAAAGGGTCAATATCGAACCTTCGACTTGACACAGACGCACTTGATCAAGATGGAGTCGCACGTGTTCAAGATGGAGTCGCACGTGATCAAGATGGAGTCGCACGTGATTGCTATTTGTACGCTTCATTGCTACTTGTACGCTTGGACTTCCGCCTTCAGCATTGAAAGACGAAGGCGAAAGTCGAAGCGTACCAGTAGCAATGAAGGAAGCGAAAGGTGAAGCGTTCAGATTTTCCGCGTGCATTCTTTGCTTCTAATTTTTTGCTACTCAAGAGTCAAGTCTCAACGTCGATGGACAAAAACTGAGAACAAAAGCGTCAATATCGAACCTTCGACTTGACACAGACGCATTTGATCAAGATGGAGTTGCACGTGATCAAGATGGAGTCGCACGTGATCAAGATGGAGTCGCACGTGATCAAGATGGAGTCGCACGTGATCAAGATAGAGTCGCACGTGATCAAGATGGAGTCGCACGTGATCAAGATAGAGTCGCACGTGATCACGATGCAGTCGCACGTGATCAAGATGGAGTCGCACGTGATCAAGATAGAGTCGCACGTGATCAAGATAGAGTCGCACGTGATCAAGATGCAGTCGCACGTGATTGCTATTTGTACGCTTCATTGCTACTTGTACGCTTTGACTTCCGCCTTCATCATTGAAAGACGAAGGCGGAAGTCGAAGCGTACCAGTAGCGATGAAGGAAGCGAAAGGTGAAAGTGTTTAGATTTTCCGCGTGTATTCTTTGCTTCTCATTTTTTGCTACTCAAGGCTCAACGTGGATGGACAAAAACTGATAACAAAAGGGTCAATATCGAACCTTCGACTTGACATAGAGTTAACTGTGTCACGTAGAAGGTTCGTTATTCACCTGCATGTTGAGCAGACAGCGTGAGGGCTCTTGCTTCCCACCGTCCGCTGAACACGCAGGCGAATAGCAATGGCTGCAGAAGTTAATCATGGAGCGACGCTACCTTCATAGTCTAAGGAGCTCCAAATTTAGAATGTGCGCTAAAAATTAAGAGATCAAGATGGTGTCGCACGTGATCAAGGTGGTGTCGCACGTGATCAAGATAGTGTCGCACGTGATCAAGATAGAGTCGCACATGAACAAGATGGAGTTTCACGTGATCAAGGCAGAGTCGCACGTGATCAAGATGGGGTCGCAATTTTGTTCGCTCGCAGATATTCAATTTTTAAGCAAAGGGTATCTTGATTTCGAGTGGTGATATTGGCCGGTGGGTTTCACCACGTGTTACAGGGCAGCAGATGTTGATCAACTTCAGAAATGTTGACACTTATAGGAGCAAAAAAATTGAACTGCATCTATCAAATCTCAATTGTATATATTAGCCTTCAAATACAAGACTACTCTGTATAATGAAAAGAATTAACATTATTTTCCCACTTTGATAACTGCAGGTTGACTACCATTCGCTGCACGATAATGCTTTGTGAAAGGGAAGGGTCACTCCTTTCGCTGTGTAAATTGAACTAATCGCTACACACAGTCTCACTCTTGAAGAAGACGATAAAGTCGCAGTTCATGATCGAATTCAAAGGCATAGATATGTTCTTCCTAAAAGATGTTTACCAAATAACGGATTGAGGATCCCTTGTTGGTAAATATTTTTGAAGTTGGACTCCTTTCAACATAACCATTGGATGTTTGTTCGCATATTGAAAACGGATGTTGACGGATCCAGCCTTATCTGATAGGGGGGAGGTGCTAAGCGGGCGCTGCTCATGAAGCAGAGCGTCACCGGCGTCCGAAGCAGGGTGAATCATCACTGAGCAACCCCACAGAGTTGAGCAACCCCTCAGGAGATTTTTGAAAAATAAGATTGCCTAGCTAGTAAAAAAGACCCATCAATTGTCCAATAATCTATTATTGTTTGATAAATGCCCTGTCAAATTTTATATGGGAATTGGCACCCCTCCTGCACCCCCCTTGGCATGGATGTTGTACTACAGCCACAGGGGTTCATATGCAGATGGCCTGGTTCCAGTGGATGGTCACTAGGGAACAATGATAATCAAGGAGTGTCACGTGATCAAAATGAAGTTGCACGTGGTCAAGATGCAGGCGCACGTGATCAAGATGGAGTCGCAAATATAATAAATTTATAACCAAAGGGGTATCTTGGCTTTGAGTGGTGAGATTGCATGGGTGAAGCGATGTGTTCAATTTTCTGGACTCCTTGCAACATAACCATTGGATGTTTGTTGGCATATTGAAAACGGATGTTGTACTACAGTCACATAGGGGTTCATATACAGATGGCCTGGTTCCAGTGGATGATCACTAGGGAACAATGATAATCAAGGAGTGTTGAAGAAGGGTTATGTAATCTTGATGCGTGGTTCGAGCGTTATAACAACTCCTTGAAATATCTGACTAAACAAGGACGTGACAGCTTGGCTGCATCACAATCCAAGACTAACTCAACCGTGTCGATTGAGCATGTCTTGGATTGTATTTCAGCCAAGCTGTCGCATCATTTGCCTACTGGTAAACGAAGTGAAAGCTTGGCTACATCGCAATCTACTTTGTTCCCTGGGCGTTCAAGATATACACGAATCTGGAAATAAGATCTACACAATCCTCGTAGTTTTAAAATAATCTGTTTCAATTCATTGTAATTATTCTCGTGGTAATTTTTTATTGTACAGCAAAAGTTAGTTGAGAAACGTCAATAACTCACTTATAATCTTTTTCAGCAATGAAAGATAGAAACTCAACTGAAGACGAATCGGATTGGGTAACTGAATCTTGTTTTCGTCTTGTGTGTTTGTTTTACTGATGATTTTCTCGGTCTCTTCTAGACTTTGGTTGGGGCTTCGGTGGCGCAGTCGTCAGAGCAAGCGCCTTTCCCTCTGAGATCGTGGATTCGATTCTCGCTGCGGACTCATGACGCTTGTGTGAAAAGAGTCAGTAAACGCTCTACCGAAAGTCGTGGGTTTTCTCCGGGTACTCCGGTTTCCTCCCACAGGGAGTGTTGATAGGGTGGGTTTAGATAAGCCCCAAACTAACCATTCGATCACTGTGGCAGCCAGAGGCGCCTTTAATAAGCCTTCGACTCGATCAAGTCGAGCTGCGTCCTTCGTAATTCAGCTCAGCTCTCAGCTGCAAGTAAGGATGATTAGCACACTCCCACTTACTTTAGTAAGTTATGTGTGTCTTCCCATAATTAGAGCGACATTGAAATTCCCGACGGAATGACGAAAGAAACAGATCCTGTTGCTACTGTCATTGACCCTGAAACCATGGAAGAAGTCGAAATGAGTGAGTTTAGTTTAACTATATGTACCTGACAAATAATAAATAGGCTTGCTCTTGTGGCCTTTTATACCTTTTCCAGTTCTAAACTGTTCTCCGTCGAGGTCCAGTAAGGATCATCCCTTATTGATCCAGTGTTACTACAGCAGGAACCTAAAGTAAATTACCTTTATTTATACTGGGTAGCTCTATCAGTTCTAAACTATTCTTCCTAGAGGTCCAGTAAGGACCATACTTTATTGATCCAGTGTTACTGCAGGAGGAAACCTAAACTAAACTAACTTTATTTATACTGGATAGCTCTTTCAGTTCTAAACTGTTCTCCCTGGAGGTCCAGTTACAATGTTTGGTAAAGTCAAACTGGAAGCACTCTTCACATGTGGCTAAGCATAGTTCGAACCCCCCGCCTTTCTTAAGGGGGGGGATAAACCTTCTCAAAAAGGGCGAGAAAGGAGGGGATGAAATTTTTTGTAATAATGGGGGGGTTACAGAAAAGGGGTGGGTTGATTTAAAAAGGGGGGATGAGCAAAAAAAGCTGTCATAAAAATTGTAGAACAAGCGTTTTTTTCTCCTAAAAATACATGTTCATTATTTTGTTGATGGAAGTTTCTTTGGATATTACACAACCTTAATATTAATTCTGCACCATTTGCAGGTGTCAACCTGTCAAATTTTGCTCTCTGAAAAAAGTTGTTGTAAAAGGGGGAGGGGGGGGTGAAAAGTTTTAAAAAAAGGGGGACATTGGTAAAAGGGGTGATATTTTAAAAAAGGGGGGGATAAAACCCCTTTCCGAACTATGCTAAGGTGAAATTATAGTCGGAGACCTTGTGTTCGTTTTTCACTTGGGACATTCCGAAATTCATTTTTCAACCAATAATTTAACTTCGACATCCATTTTTTCTGCACTGCTGAGAACAAGCAGCAAAGGTACTAGTGTAGTGACAATTTAATATTATCGCTATTCACAGAGCTACTGCACAGTGGTAAAAGTCTGGACTTAAGATCGCCCACTTCTAACCGAGATGAAAGCAATGTCATAGATGCACCACTATTACTTGATAAGTATTTCTCGCAGAAGAAATTTGGAGCTGGGGAGATCTTACTCAGGCCCGGTGCTGACAAGGGAAGGCAACACGTTCGACGCGATACAATGGTAGGTCATGCATCTGAAATATTATTTTCTGCCAGGTTATGTGTAGACTAGATTTTATACAAAATATAAAACTTAACAGTGGTTTAAGGTACGTTGACACGTTGCGATTTGTCGGACCGATTTCAGATGCACGTTATAGTCGGCCGGCCGTCCTAAAATATTTCGATGGCAATTTTATGTTAGAAGCTGGTAACAACCATATTCATATTCAGGTAGATGTAGGGAATAAGGTTTGAGGTGTTACCAAGTCGAAATCTTAAATTTTGAGTGAAAAAATATGATATTTCTAAGCCTCCTTCCCGCGAAATCGCGGTAGTTTAACTTCAAACGATTACCGACAATTCTGCTGCTATGAGACAGCTTCTTTGCTCTGATTGGCTATCGGCATTGGTTCCTAAATTGGTCAGCCAATGAGCGAACGTCGAAAAGTCCTGACGCGTTGAAATTATAAGAATACTCTCTGATGATTCAATAAGTCGAGAAATGAGATAGTATTGATTGAATAAAACAGTCCTACTTTTTCCGCTCAGACAGTACAATATTTTGTGCACTATATTTTTGTACTGGCTGTATTAAAACTATATTGACTTCACAAGATATACGCAGCGGCGATAATCAAGCAAATGCGGGCAAAGGGGTCTAAATCAGTGTAACTAAACAAAGAACAATTGGGTATAGATAATATTGATCGCATTAACACGAAAAATCTTACCTAAATATCATTAAAATCGTATAAATAGCATATTTCTTTCTTGTACTTTGATGTTGTTTACCTCGTGTGTTGCAAAAACCGGAAGCGTCAGGACTTTTCGACGTTCGCTCATTGGCTGACTAATTTAGGAACCAATGCCAATAGCCAATCAGAGCAAAGAAGTCTGTCTCACATCAGCAGAATTGTCGGTAATCGTTTGAAGTTAAACTACCGCGATTTCGCGGGAAGGAGGCTTAGAAATATCATATTTTTTCACTCAAAATTTAAGATTTCGACTTGGTAACACCTCAAACCTTGTTCCTTACATCTATCTGAGTATGAATATGATTGTTACTAGCTTCTAACATAAAATTGCCATCGAGTTGCAAGATATGATGACTTGGCCGGCCGTCTATTAATGATATTTGAAAAATACGTGGCAAACGTCATCTGGTGACATCATCAACTGAAAATATTCGTCATTAACATTCAGCAAAACCTAAAATCGGCCCGACAAATCGCTGTGTGTGAACGTACCTTTACAGATAAAACTTCGCAGGAAGAACGTCTTCCAACACTTGGAATTAGTATTTCTAATTCCATAGTTTAAAACAGATTGAACTATTTATACAATTCCAGTTTGTATCTTCACTTAATTGTATGTACAGGAGCGTTTTATTAGGTTTAAAACAAAGAGCGCGCAGTGCGAGTGGTATTAGACCTAAAAAAACACGTACTGCGAGTTTATCTCACTAGTATTCTTTATAATTATAAAGAATACTAATGAAGATGAGTTTTATCAGGTATAAAGCCACTTCACGTGACCTATTACGGTTGACATGATTTGCTAAAAAGCTTATGAATTATTAACGATTTTTTGAAACGTAAATAACACGAGTTCATTATTTTTTACAATTCAGTTATACAGGTGTATGTACCACAGAATACCACAAAAATGTACATGTTATCTTTTGCCATATCTTTTGTCAAATATATATAATGTGGCTTCTTAATATTTTTTAGTATAGTTTATCGATATATTTTTTCTTCCTGGGGGTTTGGGGCTAGACTTCATGGACTAAAATATATTTTTTTTAATTGAACATTCTGTGGAACAAACTCTAATGTACCACAGAATACCAGTGCAGAGATAAATAAGCAACGGTTTATCAAATTGTACCAGGATTTGGTGTGTCATGTTGTGTCATAATACTGTAGGATATTGCTAACTTAATTTAGTGAAAGGTAAATACTAAAATCAGTACAGCATACCAGTGGTGTAACCAAAGAATACTAGGTTTATCAATAATTTTGAAAAATTCAGTTTTTCAATGGTAAAATTGATTCCTCGGTGTGATTCCTGTATAGTAATAATGTTGTGTTGCATAGAAAAAGTAGCGATCAACATAAATTATACTGGTTGCAAACTTATTTTTAAACTTTCGAATTTTACAGGCATTAAACGGGGAAAAATTATCAAAAACATAGAATGTTATTTTTTGTTAATCCTGATTATTTTTAAGAATTTTTATGAAAATATTCATTTTTTGTTTTTTATATGTAAATTAAAAATAAAACTAATATATATTCACAAAAATAAAGTATATATAGTATGTTTCCTCCAAATTTTATAAGATCAACAAAGAAGACTGGTATTCTGTGGTACCGTGGTATTCTGTGGTACCGTGGTATTCTGTGGTACATACACCTGTATATTGTAGTAATACATCTATTCGGATTGTACAGTTACGCGAGAGCATTATGTCATGCTAAATATTCTGCTATTTTGGGTAGCATGATTGCGCATTTCATCGAATGACGTTCTCGCTTATATCTTGCGACATACTGAGAAAGCAAGCTATATCTCGCTAAGAATCCTTGAAAAACGAAGAGTATTTTTGTACAGTATATAGTTTATTGTTTTAGCATGTCCAGAACTCGAGTTATTCAGGAAAGTTGGCGTACGATTAATGTCAGCCATGTTGGATTGCATTTCAATTAGCTTGAATTTGTCCAATGGGAATGGTGGAATTTGCGAGTCTTAACTAAACATTTACGAGTTGTGACGCCACTTGTGGCGAGCCGAATGCCTATCTATGATGTAATATATCAAATACCTGATATCCAGTATATGCATGACCAACCTCGTTCCCAGGCTCTTCCCTCTTGTGGAGGGAAGACCCTGGTAGGAGCTGGTCACGTGATCTAAATTCTAGCAGATTTTTAATTAGCGTTCACTTGTGTCGTTTTGTGGAGGGGTGGAAAGGACTAGCTGACCTCTGATAGGTATATAGTTTTGTTAACCTCGTCCCCAGCCAAATGACGTAACAACTCTAATTATAAATCTGCTAGATTTTAGCAGATCACGTGACCGGCTCCTACCAGGGTCTTTCCTCCCAGACGAGCCCCTAGTCCTCTGTGCACGCGTTCTAATTTCCGTGACGTCACCGAACGCGCCATGAGAATGCTTATAAGAGGCCTAGGGACTAGGCTGCTTTCCTCCAGAAGAGGGAAGAGCCTGGGAACGAGGTTGATGCAGGACATCTGATATTCACAAATGAATCGGTATTTTAAGAGAAATTTGAGTTTAAAGTTGACAAAATTCTATGCTAATTAAGATCACATATCCAGTTGCCGTCACAGTACTGATTTCCTTTGTTTACGGCTCAATAATTATTCATGAATGTGAGATCTATTTATCTTTTGTTGTTTAGATCTTTCACGTTCTGTCGGGACGTATCTTGTTTTCAATTCACAATCAAAGTTTTATCGTAAGAAAAGGATCGACATTTTTTGTACCTCAAGGTAGAGTACTGTTCAGAAATAACCTTATTCAAATAACCGCGTTCAATTTGCGTTCCACAGAGAAAACGCAGGGTGTACACACCATTGAACTATATACAAACTGGAACGCTAACTCAATACGGCAACCCTGATAATAGGATGAAGCCAAGCTAGTTTTTCTGAGTTTTGAGTTGAAATACTTAACGCCGAACATTGGGCTGTATATGAAATTGAAGCTATTAAAAAGTTCTATTTGATATAAAAACTTCAAGACTTTAGGCAAAATGGAAATACTTAAAAAATACAAAAACAACCGCAATTTTGTAAAATACGACAATTGTAAGTATTTCCCTTTTACCTAAAGTCTTGAAGTTTTTATATCAAATATAACTTTTTAATAGCTTCAATTTCATATACAGCCCAATGTTCGGCGTTGAGTATTTCAACTCAAAACTCAGAATTAAGCTGGCTTCAATTTCCCCCCCTGTGTTAGCGTCCCAGTCTATTATAGTTCAATGGTACACACGTACAACGCACAAGTTGTAGCAAACCTGCATCAGACTTGTACCAATGCTGTTTCAATAACTTGTTATCAGGATGTGTTCGCACTGCTTGTTCCCAGCTTGTTGACAAGTTGTCATCGGCTTGTTGACAACTTGCTATACAAGGTTGTTGACTCAACAGACTTGTTACAAGTTGTTCCAACAACTTGTCATCTTCCTGCAATTCAACGACTTCTTAAATAGTTGCGAGTGACAACATTGTAGCAACTTGATAAAATGACAACATTGTTACAACTTGTTGACAATCTTGCTACAAAGTTGTTAACTCAACAGACTTGTTACTTATCGTCCTGCAATTCAACAACTTCTTAAATAGTTGTGAGTGACAAGCTTGTAGCAACTTGATAAAATGACAATATTGACAAGCTTGCTACAAGTCTGTTGCGAACACAATTTATATTTTTCTAATATTTTCTTCTTTTCAGGTAATGTGTATAAT
Source organism: Trachythela sp. YZ-2020 (assembly GCA_016169945.1). Lineage (NCBI taxonomy): Eukaryota > Metazoa > Cnidaria > Anthozoa > Malacalcyonacea > Clavulariidae > Trachythela > Trachythela sp. YZ-2020. The sequence continues at coordinate 362,334 of JADLSH010000378.1, read as the reverse complement.
CTCAAAAATCTGGACACGAAAAAGGACGCTCGCTTGATCTTCTCTCAAATAAAATATTAGTGTTACGTGAGATTATTTTTATAATTCCTTATCTTTCAGGTATATTAATAATATTCTGTGAATAGTTATCTAAGTTATGATAGTATGATATCCATGTAGGATATTATCTTTTTGGATAAATTTTAGTATGATATCCATTTAGTTGTTTTAGTAACCATACCAAAAAGCAAATAGGTAACAATTTTGGGGAAACTCCTGCAAAACACCAATCTCGTCCCCTGAGCCCTTTGGGAAGAATCGGGGAACGAGATTGGCATAACACGTTCCTTTTTATATGTTATTACTTTGATGGCATTTTGCTGTTGTTTGATCCTGGTTAAGTTTAATTTTTCTAAACAACATCGTCGCTTTGATTTTGAGACATGAAAGGACTGTGACAGAGTCACAGAGCGCAACTTGAGTGCCTTTATAAATGATCAATTAAGTTAATCCAGTAGTGGCGGAAGATTGCTTTGGTTGAGGGGGGGGGGGGAGGCTAGACAAATTCTAGGGGGATCCGGCATTCTCCCCGGAAAATTTTGAAATATGGGATTTGACATGCAGAAACCTGGTCAATTTTATCATTTTGCATTTCAGGCAGCAAAGAATCTGACACCTTCGTTTTAAGTTCTCCTGTTCTGATCTATATTTGGGTGGAGGCCCACTTCTACTTCTGTCTGGGGGGTTATAGCCCCCTTGCTCACCCCCACTATTCCAATAATGTTTTCAGTTTCTTGCAAGCTGAGTTGTGTGACTTTTTGACCTTGTCATTAACTGGTTATTGTTAAAGGCATAAGAAAATATAAATTGATCGAGCCCGTTACAAGTGCCCAACAATTTCCCAGTGACGAATAAACTTGTCTGCCATTAGACAGAGTAAAATAACAGAGAAGAGAGGATTGCAGCATATTTGGTTAAAGTGTACAGAACTTGAGTAGTACAGTACACACATTCGACAACGTCATGTGTTAGCTTTTATTGTTTATAAACAAAAAATAACAGCACACCAGACAAATATATATATTTACATTACAAAATAATCTTTTAACAATTAGTTTATCTTCAGTCTTTGTGTAGGGTCTCCATCTTTGTAGATATAATGATTTTCATTATATGGAAACTGCTTTGGTGTCTAATACAGAAAAAAATGACAGTATTTAGTTGAAGTTTTGAAAGCAAACAGGCCTTGTTAGAGCTTAATAATGAAACTATATGATTGCATTAGACATGGGCAGATAGTCTGGTTAAGCCATTCTTGCCTACCACTATCCTTTTGACAAGTGAAATTGTCTGGCATTAGACAGGATAACAAAGTGCATTGCAGCCCAAAGATTTAAACGGTTGAGCTTACATAGTTGTTTCTGTTTCCGCTCGATGTTTTACCATAAAGATAGCCAATATACATAAACCCACCGACCAGAGCAAACATTGTCAGGAGATGGCGTAGTGCTTCATGTCTATAAAACAAAAGAAAGCAATAGGTGCGATTTAATTAACCCATTAGCTTGGAATGCGCCCTACTTTAGTATTTTACTCTGTCTAACGTCAGAGGATTTTACTAGTCAGTGATCCGAAGTCTGTACTCCGAAGATTTTACTGATCTAAACTCTTTTTCGTTGTTTGTCGTGCAAATGCGGAATGGATCTATAGGCACCACAGGAGGCCCAGGCTCTATTTGCCCGCGCCCGCCTGTGACTTCCTTATAACGAGGGAAGGAAGGAAACATTGAGCCCAAAATAGCCCAGACTTGGCATATGTTGCACGAAACTATCCTCGATTTTTCGCCTTTAAATGCATTTCTTTCGAGATTAATCGATATCCCCTGCAAGAATGATACCGTACAACTCTCAAAACAACGATGCTTTAATCAAAGAGCTTAAATTCGCTCTAAAATCCGTGAGGGAATGACAAAATTTGGCAAAAATATATCCGCGTGCCTGGTTTGCTGTTAAAAAACCGGAAGTCGTTGAAAAACTCAAAATACACTCAAACCTGATTGGACAACTTTGAAATTTGAATCCGTTTCAATGTTTGAATGGGCTCAATGTTTCCTTCCTTCCCTCGTTATAAGGAAGTCACAGGCGGGCGCGGGCAAATAGAGCCTGGGCTTCCTGTGTAGGCACGGGATTAATTCCGAACATATATACATACTATCTGTATAAAAAGCACGCGCTCAAGCGATGTTTACGGCAGTTTTTTAAAAAAATGTGGAGATATTTAATGCGAAAACAGCAACACAGTTAACAAGGGAGACAACCAAATTTAACTGCCCAAGTAAGGCGCTATAAAAAACTTATTACGGCACTTATTTTTTTGGATATTTTATACCTACTATCCAAATCTGTGATACTAAATTTCAAGGAGGGATACCAGATTTGAAAGTGCTAGTATCCACTTGGATACTAGTAAAAGATTCGAACCTTGAGCCCTGCCAGACGATTTTACTCGTCAATGGTAGGGTACTGCCAGTTAATGGGGTTAAGCACTATTGTGTGGTGGTAGATGGTGGTCAACTGGCACAGTGTGAAGTCCTTTCATATATATAGTCAAATATATATATATAGTCAAATATCTCTGGTCAAATATATATATATATATATATAAAGTTAAATCTGCAGACATGCATGTTTCGCCGTTCAACGGCTCGTCAGTGCAGCTTGTAACGCAGTCTAGATGCGAGTGACTATAGTATTTATACACCATACTCTTGCTCTCACCAAGCGCATGTGGTTCAATACTCGGACACATGCGCATCCAGACATGCGTGAAGTGTGTTGGGGCCAGTTCATACGAGTGCTCATACGACCACAAGGGAAGTGAGCTTTGCATTATCACTTGTAGCCATATATATTGTATTTGGAGGCAAAGAATAGAGAGATGTAGTTCAATTTGCTTGCTCCCCACCATCTGCTATCCCATAACGAAGCTTAAATGGGTACCCTGTAATCAGTGGTGTAGAAGAGGGGGCACTTGGGGTGGAGCCCCCCCTTCCAGAGGGGCGCTTGGGGCAGAGCCCCCCTTCCTCAAGCTATGGAGGGGGGGGGCTGAGCCCCTGTTTCTTGCAAGAATGCTTGAAAATATAGATTTTTTCCATAGTTTTCATTCTCCAAGCATCACTTATGACTATTTCAGGCATGAATATCGTATAAAGATGCAATCATGGGAATGGGGGCTTACTTATGACGTCATCCATTCCCGAATGTTTTCACCCTTGGTAACATGCTCATCTAGAGAGTCCCCCTAGTTATGAATTTAGCTCTACAGCACTGCCTGTAATCGAAGGTGTTATCAGAAATATTAGACAGTTTAATAGTTTATCTTACGGGGGATATAAACTTTTCTCCGGAGCATCGTACATCCAAACATTTAGGGCATCGTCTTCCTCATGAAGCTAAAACAATAAAAATAGGTACACCATAAAGTTAGTTTAGTTCTTCATGGAGGGGCTGCTAGAGGCAGCTTAACGCCCACATTAATCCTTACAGTGTCGCCATAATTTCTCCGTTCTTGCACATCCCACCAACCAATAGGTGCCTTCGTTTGGGCAGAGATGTAGGGTAACTTTGGGTAAGTACCTAGACCTAGGCCATCGTCAGGCCATTCTGATTTCTCTCCCTGATTGGATGCTGCAAAACAGCATTTTATTTAGAGCATGTGGAAAAAGGTCTAACCTCTAGATGAAGGGTTTTTGCTTGAAATGTCAAAGTTTGTTTAATATTTTTTAGGTAGTTAGACCGTATGACCAACTTATACGTGACAATTGCAATGTTTATGTGAGAAATAATCTGCTGTGAATAAGTTGTTGTGGTTTGAGCCTGAACTACCTGGAAAGATATCTCAAATATGAGGGTCCAGTGTAGGCAGTATTCCACAAAAAGCTGTTGTAGTTTGTGTCTGAACTACCTGAAAAAGATCTCAAACGTGGTGGTCCAGTGTAGGTAGTGTTCTACAATAAGCTGTAATGGTTTGTGTCTGAACTACCTGAAAAAGATATCTCAAACGTGAAGGTCCAGTGTTTGTGGTATTCCAAAATCTTTACTCAAAATGGCAAACTATTTTAATCTTTCAGAATTCAGATAGGTCAGACACAAACGATCTAATAGAAAAATATAATGTACGAGTCAATTCCAACTGCGATCCTCCCCCCCGGGCGAACCCCTGTGAATTTGACTTTTTAAAATAGTCAAATACCCATCTGCCTCGTAATATTCCCACATAAATTCTTAATGTGTATGTGAAGAGGGCCAGGACTTTAAATGTATTTTGTTTGAATGAAATAGTGTAATACTTTTACCATTTTTAACAACTAGAACATAAGGTTCTCCAACAAAACAAACCAAACATTTTGTTCATATACATGCATGTATACTTGCTGTCCACACTTTTCAAGCTGCAACTCATGCAGAGGGTTCTGATCTTTTTGTGACATTTTTTATTCACAGATGCCAACGTCAAAGTAAATTGAGCTGTTATAGATGGTGACAGACGTTCTTGTTTGACATCATGAACGTGAAATTAGATTGACTACCGTTCTTGATTTCAAGCAACAACTGCTGACACCATAATTAACGGCTAAGTTATGTACGCATATTACAGCTGTTCTATAAACATCCCTGGTGCGGTTCCAAACTTTGTACAAATGCATTTTTAAGGCAGGACTTTACGCAATAAATTTCCACGTGAAAACTTCTCAAGCCAATAAAATTAGTCAATTATTAAGTTCTAAGCGCGACCACTGACCAATTTCGCACAACCGGGAAATGAGTCAAATGCCCAACCAACCTCGTTCCCAGGCTCTTTACCTACGCTTACCCCTGCTGATGCCCGACGGGGTGGGAACGGTTTCGCATCAAATTCCAGCCTGTGCGGAATTAAACTCTGGTCAAATCCCGGGGGGTAATGATCGCAGTTGGAATTGACTGATAAATAACAAAATGTACTTTTGTTAGTTTTGTATTAAAAGTACAAATAAATACTCTACAATAAAAATACACTATAATATTAACCAATAGTTTAAGTATAATACTCGCCTAATCTGCTTTGAAGAAATAGAGGTCTAACACAGGAAGATATCAGATTTTTTCGGCTAACTTGTTGCAGTAGTCTAAAAGCAGCCATTTTGTTTTGTATGAAGTACGGTACGAGCTTTTGTCGTGAAATATTTCGCGTCAAAGTGGCGACAAAATTATCGCCTGTCTGTAAGTCTGTCTGTTACAGCGTCCTGGTAGCATATGAGTCACGATTTAGGAACAGTTACTATTTTTAGACTTTTAGGGTTAGGATTAAGGTTAGGGTTGGGATTAGGATTAGGGTTAGGGTTAAAATACAAAAGAATACAAAATTACAAAAGTCTAAAAATAGTAACTCTTCCTAAAACGTGACAGGTATACCTGGTAGAGTCTAACGAAGATTCGGCGGTGGAGTAGGATAAAACTACGTACCTGAAAAATGCAATAAGAACTTCGACGTTTCGAGCGAAGGCCACTAACTTCAAGACGAAGGGCCTTCGCTCGAAACGTCGAAGTTCTTATTGTATTTTTCACGTACGTACGTACGTACGTAGTTTTATCCTTGTTTTATCCTACTCCACCGCCGAATCTCTGTCTGTTTGTCTGTCTGTTACATGCTTACAAACGGACAAACAGACGGACCAATGAACAAACACTCAAACAGACAGGTAACCATGTGATTGACATGCCAACAATGGGACATGCCAACAACATGGGAGTGGGAGTTGGAGTGGGAGTGGGAGTGGGAGTGGGAGTGGGAGTGTGGGTGTGGGTGTGAGTTATAGTGTAGTGTAGTGTAGTGTAGTAATAAAAATAAAAATAGAAATCTAGAATATATATATATATATCTATGAACTAAGAATGTTGTAAAAAATTTGACAGTCTATATATATTTAAAAAGTTTGATATTTGCAGAACTTCTAATGTCATTAATGACGCTATTCCAATTGGTAATTGCTTGACAACACATTCTCTGTTTGCCCCAATTTCTCAGTGTAACGTGAGGTAGTCTCAGTTTATCTTTATTCCTCGTGTTCTAATCATGCAAATCTCTGAATGCTAATAATTCCATTGGGTGATGCGTGTAGCCGTTCAGTATGCATTTATAGATAAGAATGCATCTATGGTAAAATCTTCTTTCTGTCATAGTAATCCAGTTCAATGCGGCAAGTGCTTCAAAGGCGGGTAGAACCATAGGCCATTATAGAATGGAATACGCGATTTATAAGGTAACAAGTGCTTAATTCTTCTTAAAAGGCCAAGCCTTTGATTAATTTTTGACGTTATATAATCTATTATGATTTGACCACGTAAGATCGTTTGATAAAAAAACTCCTAAATATTTAAAACTATTTACATTACCAATCTCATAATTAGAAATAGATACTGATAACGACCTTGCGGTTGCTGCCTATGAGGATACATTTGGTCTTTTCCAGGTTTAAGGTCAGCTTGTTTTCGTTTAACCACTTTGCAACAATTAGAAGATCTTTCCCAGTTCTTCGAAGTTCGAGTTATAACAGTAAATGACCGTATCATCAGCATAGAGTAGCTGATTTTGGAATAAATAGCTGTGGTTGGTAAGTTATCAATATATATGATAAACAGTAACCGGGGCCCAATACACTGCCTTGGGGCACGCCAACATTGACTGGGAGAGCATCAGATAATTCGTTGCCACACGACCACGTATCGTTGTTATCTATGACTGAAACCACTAGAGAGTAGACGGAATCATACCAAGTCATACCAATATTCCGTGGTCTACGGTGTCGAACGCCTTACACAAGTCCAAAAATACTGCCCCACAGAACTTCCCCGACTTTTCCATATTGTGTAAAATTTCGTCTGTTAAGTTAGATAGAGCAGCTACCGTCGAATGTTTTCGTCTAAAACCGAACTGATTGTTGGATAGTAGATTATTTGAGTTCAAATATTCATACAGGTGTGAGTGAACTGCTCTTTCCAAGATTTTACTGAGGGTTGATAGGCCTATTGAAATCGGCCGCCGATAATTTGTTGGGTTAGTCCTGAAACTTTTGCGCTTTTCCATATTTCCGAGAATCTATTGGATCGAATGGACAGATTTAATCGTTTAGTGATTGAAGGACATATTGAATGGGCAGCACATTTTAACAATCTTGCGCTAATTTTGACCTAAACCTATAGCTTTATTTGGTTTGAGAGAAACAGGGCTGCAAGAGTCATTAACTGGCAGACCATATGAAGTCCGTTCAAGTGATATATTGAAAGAACTTGGATGGCAAAATTTTGGCAAAACGCCGACAAAATAATAAAGCATTATTTATGTAAAAAATAAGAAATAATGAAATAACGGAATCCATGACAAGCATGTTCAACGTAAGTCAAAACACACATTACAGCCTGCATGCGTAGTAATGAAATAGATTTTGATCTCCAAAAGCCAAACACCAATTTTACACTATGAAAGCTACTCTGGCGCAATGTTGTGGAATGATTTACCAAAATTAGCAAAAGAAAAGCATATTTCCATTGGGCGGTTTAAGACTATTCTCAATAGCAACAATTGTACATAAGACGATTTTTAAATATGTCATTAATTATTTGTACAACTGTTACGTGTCTTGGCTTTATAGTTTTGTAAGCACGTTTTTCTAACATAATATTTGTAAATTATAAGTTTATCTAATGTATGTAAGTAATGTAATTTGTAATATGTGAATAAATATGTCGCATGTAAAGGCCCCTTGAAAATCAGTTACCTACGTGTACTGAAGGGTTTACTGTTTTTAAATAAATTTAAATAATAAAATAATAAGTTGTTGAAGCATTGTTGACTCTTCCAGTTCGTTTAACTGGAAATAACTTCTTGGCAGGCTTCCCACAGCCTCATGCATTTACAGCATTTGTAGAATCTGGGCTATTTTTTCTGCAAGGAATCTCCCAATAGACACAAAATAGGAATTAAGAGCTGATGCGATAGACTTTGAGGTAGAATGCTGAACACCGTCTGACATAATACATTGTTTAACCACGCGCAATTATCAACTAGTCATTTTAAAACCTTACTTGCACTCCAACTACTTCATTGCACTAAATGAAGGTTGATAATGCTCATCGATGCAATAAGTCCTATCGAAATACATATTTTTTAATATTTTGGTTACTTAACGATTTAAATTGTTGTACATAGACTGTTCTTTTGTTTTGTTTTTTATATAATTGTTGTAAATAGTTTACAAACGGCCCCTTGCAAAGCAGCATTAGCTGAAGGGCCACCGTTTTAAATAATTTAATTTAATAATAATAATAGTTGTGGTTACTATACAACCTGTGCTGTTTCTAACTTACACGAGCCGGTTTGCATATAGCAAACGCGCAAATTCGTGCTTGTTTTTGACCCGAAAAGACGATTTCTCAACGTCTTTAGCACCTTTTTTCCTTCTGTGCGTAAATCTTTATTCATCCAGAAAAAGATCAAACTGTTCAATGTAGAATTCATGCTGTGTGCAGTGCGCGCCCAAACAAGAGACAATCTTGCATTGTTTGACGTCGACTTTTCATTAAAACTAAATACAATGTAGAAGCAGGATGGAATGGACAATAACGCAAGACAAGCAACCGCGAGTAAACAAATAGAAATGCTTTTCAAATTTATTGTTCTATTTTCGGGTGATGTTGGATTTCTCCTACGCAATTTTCTGGAAACCTTAAACAGTTTGTAGTTGATGAACATGAATGGTGGAAATGTGACGCTTGTGAAAATTAATGTAGCCACTGGGAGGGAAATTACGAAGTCGTTTGCAGACATCACATGAAATGTTGCATTTAGAACGAGTAGTATTGCGAGGAGTGTTAGCAGTCTGCGTCTGGTTATTGATGTCCGATGAAAGAAAGGATAAGATACTCCCAGATATCGTTCAATGTTCATCACCAAAAGTGCGAAAAAAGAAAAGCAAGTAAACATAGTAGCAAAATGCAAGTAAATGTTCATCTTGGTTAATAGATCATGCTTTTCATTTAGCCATAAGACTAGTTGAACCGCCAATATTGGATGATTCGTTATGACTGTAAGCAAATCGAAACACGACAACACCATGATCGTGAAATTACATAATTTCTTTCGAAGTTGTGAGGACTTTAAAAGACTGACTATCACCAATGTGTTTAAAACTATTCCAGAGAAAGTAAAGATTATGTTAACAACGCACAAAAGTATTAACTGGATGTAAACTTTTAAATCCATCTTCGAACAAAATTCGATTTGGATGTTGTATGAACTCGTACAGAATGAAAAACAATACAGTCGTTCAAACCGCGGTTCACGGCATATTAATTATGTTAAGAAGTATAAGTGTATAAGTGTTTTACAGGTCCAAGATATTAAACATTAATATAAGACCTGATGCACAATTACTTTTCCTCGCCGTGCGTGACTAGTAGTGACTACAGCTACCAGAATGCTTCGAGAGGTCTTGAAAGAAAAAGATAACAAATACTCGCGAAGCATTCTGATAGTAGTCACGCACGTACAAGGAATCGAAAGGTCCATTCCGTGCGTATGTAATTTAATAGATCATAGCTCTCGGCTAATTAGACCGCTTAGTTCAATTTCAGTTGCTTCATTTTTTGACATAGATTTAATCTTGGGTTAAATGTCTTAACCCATGAGGGTTAACTAATGTTACTAATCGCACCGCTAACCGACCTTTGAGCGACGTCAAATTAACCCAGCGCTAATCCTGGGTTAAGTTAATTGACTTTACCCAGGCCCAGTCTAAACTTGTTCACATTAGGGTCATTTATACGGGAGAAAATAAGTCGCGACTTACATAAGACGCGTTTTACATAAGACGCGAACACACTCGTGTAAATGGTCAAATTCTAATACGTCGCGACTTATATTGTGGAACAGCCTGAACCCCTGTTCTTATTTAAGTCGCGACTTACTTAGAATTTGACCATTTATACGAGTGTGTTCGCGTCTCATATATGGCCATGTTTACATTGTATCGGATCACTTTGCGTCCGACGCACAAACCATACCGGATAGGGTCGGCTCCTGTTTACATATGAAATGTTGTTATCGTCTCAATTTCTGCAACGAACCGGCGGTGCGGCGGTTCGGTCTTCGAAGTGGTGCGCGGTGTATCGGATTAGTTTTCGCAATGTAACAGGGCGAGGTGTTTACACTTGGGCCGGAACGTTTCGTGAACGAAGCAAGAACCTATCCGATACAATGTAAACATGGCCTAAGACGCGTCTTATGTACATAAGTCGCGACTTATTAGAATTTGACCATTTATACGAGTGTGTTCGCGTCTTATATAAGACGCGTCTTATGTAAGTTGCGACTTATTTTCTCCCGTATAAATGGCCCCATTGTTGTTATGCTCCTTTCACGAATAGTTATGAAACTCTGTGTTATGAAACACAAATAGTTATGATACCATATTTCTATGCTCAACCTTTTCATAGTGGATTCTATTTTTCCTATAAGAATATAAACTGATGGCATCAAATTCTTCATCTAACTGCTTTTTCGTCCTCTACTCTCTAGCAAGCTGCATGCTTTTTCATCCACCTGCACTTGGTTTGGGAACAGTTCATATTAAATATTTACCTTAGAACTGTCAAACACTTATGCACTTAACGAGTATTTACTTCTTATAGCATAATTAAAATACGCCTTTATGAACTTTTGAACAACTGTATTGTTTTGCATTCTGTATACCTCTTCGTAGAACATTCAAGTCTAAATACATATTTTTATCAGAAGATGGATTTAAAAGTTTACATTCAGTTAATATTTTTGTGTGTTGTCAACATAATCTTTAGACTTTACTTTCTGTGGAGTAATAGTTTTAAGCGCATTGGTTATAATCAGTCTCTTAAAGTCCTCACAACTTCGAAAGAAATTATGTAATTTCATGATGATGGTGTTGTCTTGTTTCGATTTGCTTACAGTCATCACGAATTATTAATAAGTAGTATTAATAGAGTATAGAACATGTATAGAAAATCGGGCATAGAAAATCGGCTTTAAATTGACGGAGAGATATGACATAGTGACACTTAGTGTAGTTAAATATTTGTGCGTTTGTCATCTGTTCGTTTACAAATTCAGTGGAGGTGCTGTGGGGGATCTCCTTGATTTCGCTCAGCTTTTTGATGCTATTAGCCTATTAGTCTTGTACAAAACAAACGTATATTCGTGTATTTGTATGTTTAACTTTATTGTAGAGGATTTTGTAATTTTTCCTGTAATAATTTAAACTGATGGTAAGTAAATTCTTCTCATATAATTGCTTTCTCCCTCGTTAAATTTCGTCTGCAATGAAATTCGTGAAACTTTGCAACGTGCTTGCATGCTTCCTCATTCACCTCATTCTTCCTCATTCACCTCATTCTTCCTCATTCCAATTTTCAAGAATATATTAAGAAACCTAAATCAGAATTAAAACCAGCAGCACCTGCTATCGCCAGTTCATTAACTTATATCTTTAATCAGGCTATTGCACTATGCACTTTCCCTGATGAGTGGAAAATGGCAAGAGTATCGCCTCTTTATAAAAATGGCCCAAACAATATGCCTGGTAACTACAGACCAATTTCTGTTTTGCCACCGTTAGCAAAATGATGGAAAGAATTTTATCAATGACCAACTATATGATTATTTGACAAAACTTAAACTACTTAGTGATTGTCAATTTGGCTTTCGTAAATCTCACTCAACTGCTACAGCATTATTAGACTGTACTAATAGTTGGTATATGAATATTGACAAAAAACTATTCAACTTAGTTGTACTAATTGACTTAAAAAAAGCATTTGATACTGTCGATCACCAGATTTTACTAAAAAAACTCGAACTTTATGGCGTAAAAGGAGATGCTTTATCTCTACTAAAATCGTACTTGATGAATCGCACCCAGAAATGTCAAGTAAATGGAACTATCTCATCAGAGAGATTGATTAAGTGTGGTGTGCCACAAGGCTCTATTTTAGGGCCTTTACTCTTTTTGTTATATATTAATGACCTGCCTCATTGTTTAAACAAAACAAAACCTCGATTGTTTGCTGATGATACAAACCTAACAGCTGCTGGTCAATCTATAAATGATGTTGAAGCTGCAATGAATTCTGATTTAGAAAAACTTAGGAAATGGTTAATTAAACTAAGTTTAAATGTAGCTAAAACTGAATTTATGTTAATTGGATCTAAACCAATGATAAAAAGTGTTTCAAATATACAGCCAAACATTACCATTGAAAACAAACCAATTAGACAAGTTTACGATTGCAAAACTCTTGGAGTGACTGTCGACCAGCATTTGTCTTGGAAGAATAATACTGAAAAGGTTTGCAAGAAAATAGCATCGGGAATATCAGCTATTCGTCGAGTAAAAGAATTTGTTGAGAAAGATACGCTTGTTTCTATATATAATTCTATTGTTCGCCCACACTTTACTTATTGCTGTGAAGTATGGGATGTGTTTGGTGAAACACAATCAAAATGCCTCCAAAAGCTCTAAAACAGAGCTACTCGAATCATAATGAATATGAGCAATGATGTAGATCATCAGGTTGCTTTAGATGCTTTAGGCTGGAAGTCACTTAAAACGGAAAGAATGAAGGCTAAGTCAAAACTGATGTTTAAATTGTTGAATAAAATGGGTCCTAAATCACTTACTGATTTATTTACTTTCAAAAATGAAATGACAAATTATGAACTTCGAGATATTGAAAGTACTCTTTGCTTACCACAGCCACGTACTAATAGCATGAAAAAAGTTTCATGTTTGACGGGGCACACATTTGGAACTCTTTACCAAATGAAATTAGGGAGAGCAACTCCCTCATGTCTTTTGAAACTAAAATCACTACTCACATTTTTGAATGACATAGAGATTTGTAAATAGATATGTTTCACTATACGTTTTTCTATACCTTATATTCTTGTACCTATATAACTTTCTTATTCTATACTGTATTACCATCTATACTATATTTTTGTAATCTTATTATCGTACACGCCCCTTGTGGAAATCAGCCTATAGGTTGACTATCTATCTATCTACCTGTGTTTGATTTGGAAACAATGGACCTTAATTATGCATAATGACGTTTCCTTGCATACGTGCGTGACTACTATTACCAGAATGCTTTGCGAGTATTTGCTACCTTCTTCTGTGAAGATACTCGCGAAGGATTCTGGTAGCTGTAGTCACGCAGGGCAAGGAAAAGTCATTGTGCATAAGGTCTATTAATGTTCACTTTGGATCTGTCAAACTCTTAATATGCACTTAACGAGTATTTGCGTCTTAACGATCTGTCCTTTCATTGGTTTGTCTGGTTGTCCGTTTGTTGGATGTCAATCACATGTTTATCTACTTATCTCAGTCTGTTCGTTCATTGGTTTGTCTGTTTGTCCGTTTGTTCGCATGTCAATCACATGTTTATTTACTTGTCTGTTTGCAATTAGCGTTCCAGGTTATTATACAGCTCATAGTGATGACTGGCAATTTTCAAATGACGTATTTACGAAAGTTTTCCGAAAGAATGCGGAGAATTTCGATATGACTTCCGGATGATGGTATTTTACATTCCCGACCTTTCCGGACTTTTTACGAAAGTATTCCGAAAGAATGCGGAGAATTCCGAATTCGTCTTCCGGATGATGTAATTTTAGCAACAAAACCGCAGTCCCCTCGCAGACATGTCGCAGACTCATGCGAGTTCGGAACGCCCATATTAACTTTTGCGAACATTGTCAATTTCTAGTGAAAATATTCAGTTAAATCAGCTTGATTTAACCTTATTTTTTTCACACTGGAAAGCCATTTTGGCGGTGAATTATGTCTAAGGAAAAGGACACAGAGCGGCAGTACAAGCTGGTCGTTGTCGGTGGCGGTGGTGTCGGTAAATCAGCGTTGACTATACAGTTTATTCAATCACATTTTGTCTCCGATTATGACCCGACGATCGAAGACAGCTACCGAAAACAATGTGTAATCGACGAGAGAGTCGCACATTTAGATAGTAAGTAACAATATTTTCTTCCTTAACTATGGTACATTTATAGATTTGAATGTTTAGTAGCTAAACTAAACAGCAGAATAGAAATCGGCCAAATAATTCGAGGCCAAATTAGCCATTTCGCGAATATTATAGAGCATTCCTTGCCCAACCCAATAGTCGATTCAGTTGTCCATAAATGGATCAGAAGTCAAGCCTATTTGTCCTTACTTCTGTTGCTATTTATTGTGGCCAAATTTTTCCGGCAACCTTCAAACATGGATACCCTATTCTGTATTCATAAATTATCTTATTTCGTGGGATTTTAACGGCTGTACAAAGCTTTCAGAATATAATATTCGCAGAGAATTGTTGCTAGTATTCCACCGAATTTTCCTCGAATACGTTTTGTGTTAGTTCTAACCGAAAGCAGACTTTGTTTAGCTTGCTTCCTGATCGTATGAACTTGCTACCTAGCTTGTTATTCTTGCACTAGAATAAGTTTGATATCATTAAAATAGCTAACCTTGCAAGGGAGGGACGTTTGTTCTTTTTGGAAATTGGAACTCGAATTTAATAGAATGCAGTATTTTGTTCGCGAATATTGCTGTTCGTTCGAATTTAACCCCAGTCAAAAGAAATCAACTTAGAAATACACCAAGCCTTTTGTTCAACACAAGTACTTTTCCGTTGTGATTCTGTTTAATTAAAAAAACGAATTTTGAGTATATTTCAAATTCGAACCAGATTTTCTTGGCGTTCTAATTTGATATTATGTTCCATCGAATAAATGTTTTGTTCTAAACTCAATTAGAACAAAATTTCATGTTCTTTAGAACATATTATCCGACCAGAAGTTACTAAGTTGTATGTAAACAGAACGAAAGCACTAATCAAATGATTATCATAAATAATACAATTATGCTTTCATAGTCTAACAACAGCATAAAGATGCCTGTTTTGGGCTGAAATATTTGTAGATTTAGTTGTATATTGTGCTATGTGACAATATGGGTTTGCATATTGAGTTTTTACTGCAAAAAGCATCTATTTAGAGTGTCTCTATGTGACTCCCACTTGTTTTGAGGTATTAATGTTAGGTCAGCAGTCCAAAGCACGAGATGTTCAATTGTCTTGATTCTAAATTCTACTTTGCTTTATAATTTTGCATGTGAATTTTTTGTAGGAAAGTATTTTGAAATTATAGAGATATCATTAGATCTAAATCAGGTGTTAGACAAATAGTAAAATAGTTGGGTACTATGGCTTAATGTGTACAGCTTTATGTGTACAGCTTTAATGGGTGACTCATTAACAAGAAATATGAGCAGATAGTCTGTTTACCATTCAGCATCCATCACTTTTCCATTGACCAAAAAAATCCTTGGGCACTACACAGAGTAAATTACATTAATCAAACTTAATGTAATTTGCTTGAAATATCTATTCTCACACACCGCTGGGAGCTGCTGCCGCATATCCGCACAGCTTGACATTTATTCATCTCACAACATCACAATTTTGCTCGCTTAGCATAATAGATTTTTACATACATCATAGACTTCTATCTAGTACATAAATTAAATCTGTTACGAAGGGTGGGCGGGTGGGCATTTTCATCAAACCATGCATTTTTGCAACAACAAAAACATGGCTTGTGCAACCTGCACCGCCCGAACACCTTATTATCGGGCCCCCAGTTTGTGTGAGAAAACATTTTCCGCCTCTTTCATTCCTCAGCCAGCGAAAATAATATGTGTGAATTGTATTTGACATGTGCAAAATTCGACATTTGAAACAGGCCTAAAATTAAAGTTGGGCGGTATTGAAATTTCAATACCGGTTACGGTATTTTTAAAATATCGCGGTATACCGTTAAAATCTTTTTTAAGGAAATGTGTGATCTACAGTCAATGCAGTTTATGCCCAATAACACTTAAATGGCTTAAAATATCACTTAAATGGCTTAAAATATCACTTAAATGGCTTCCAAATTTTGACTAATGCCGCTAATTAACGATGTTCTAAAATGTTAAAATCTAATTATACGCTATTCCGTGGCCGCGCGCACATACATTGTGTTTGTTTTTCGTTTGTGAACTTTTCTTGCTGTTTAAATAAAAAGATAAACTAATGATAGTTATGATACCGGTATATCTTACAGTATAACGGTATACCGGTATAGCGTCAAAACCAATACCGCCATACCGGCATCAACTAAATACCGTGAATAACTAAGAATACTGGTATACCGCCCATCTTTACCTAAAATAACAAAAAAGGTGCATTGCAGCTCAATTGGTTAACAGAAGACATGGCCAGTCTTGTTAACCTATTAACGCCCAACACTTTCAGACTTTTTGCCTAATTTTCATCATTCTTTGTTTTAGTTCTCGACACTGCTGGTCAAGAGGTGCGTAATTTGAAACAGAATTCACGACTTCATTACTAACATTATTTCCTTAAGATACCATAATTATTTCATAAAAGTAACTAGAGGTCACTCAGATACCTCCCCCAGCAAATTAAGTCAAGTATCATGCATAAATTATACAAGTACTAATTATGCATTCAGTTCATATGCATGCATTTAGCTGTGGAAAGCAAGACAAACATTTGTAGTGATTGACCGATAATCGACATTGGAATTGGGACGATTATTGTGTTATTGGTAGACAATCAGAATCGTTAAAAATTCCTTTGTTTCCCGATTGCATATAACCAATTATTATGGAAATAAAGCAACTCTTTAGAGGATGCCAATTTGTCAAGCAGAAGCATGTGTAAAGCTATTAACTTTATAGTGGGTTGTAAATTACTTTATCATGTGAAATTTACTAGTTTTTGGCCAAGGAAGCTATTTCAGGTTGTGTATGCCAAATTTCATGCAAAATGAATGACATCATTTGTAACATGATCGGTCAATCACTGCACATTTGTAAAACGGGCAAACTTTAATCGTTTGGCCTATGACCAAATGTTTGAATTTTTTAGTTACCGTGCTTGCAAACAAACAAACAAACACACACACAAACAAACCCAGGTGGAAACATAACTTCCTGGCAGAGGTAATTATTTAATGAAAATAATTTATACAATTATCTGGCTTGCAGGAATTCAGTGCTATGAGGGAACAATACATGAGAAGTGGTGAAGGATTTTTATTGGTATTTTCACTAGCAGATAGAGCAAGGTAAAATGATTAAGCAGCGTTTCTGTCTGTTTGATGTCAGCTGTCTTTTATGGCGGTCTTAGAATTTGGATGGCCACTTGAAAAAGACGGCCTTTTGGACGGCTTCTAAAAATCAAATTGCAAAGACCCTGGTCTGTTTGCTTAAAGTGACTGTCTCAAGTCCGTTCTAGTCATGTGCGTGTTTTGTTTCCATATTTTGTTTCAAACAATGGATAATTCAATCTGTGGGCCCACACATTTGCTCATTACGCATTCAGAATACATCACGAAAGGTAAAATTGAACTGCTATAAAAGAGAAATTTTAGCTCCAAAACTAGAAATCTCAACTTGATGATTTTAAGAAGCACTTCTTATAAGGATATGGACATGTTTCAAAACAAAAAAGTAAACAAACCATGCCCATGTCTATGACAGGGTTCGAATTAACGGTGTGCAATGGGGTATTCCAATTTTAAACTGTACCCCCCCCCCTGTTGAGGAACCCCTTTCTTTTGCACACCTCCCCCTGGAATTTCCAAAGAACTGAAGCCCCCTCCCCATGGAAATTCCTATGCGTGATTAACCCCACCCCATGGAAATTCTGATAAAATTAATGTCAGACCCCCTGGAATCGCATGTTATCCCCTCTGGAAATACAGAAATATGCTATCCCCCATGGAAATTCCACAAAACTCGAAATTTTTCTTTGACCCTCCCCATGGAAATTTCAAAAGGATCTTAAACCCCTCCCCCTTGAATTCCAAGGTTCCTCAACAGGGGGAAGTACGGATTAAAATTGGAATAGTCCAATGTGCAATTTGCACATCGTTTTGGCCAAAATAGTGAAAATTGCATATCACTTTTCCAAACGATGTACAAATTTTATGTTGCAAACTCAACATTTAAGGTAAAATTTTGCTTTTGTTTTGTTCCCTATTTTATTTTTGTACTAAAAGGATGTGTAAAAAGCAGAATATAGCTGAAATTTATCCGAAATATTCACAAAATTCGCAACAAAATGGCTGCCATTTTGTCAGTGTTACCCAGTGTCAGTGAACTCTTTGTAAAACTGGAATTCTCTTTAAATTTTCATTAACAAAGTTTGCAAATCGATTTTTCTTCTCTAATTCGAATCATGGCCTATGACATGAGCAGAATGGACTTGACAGCCACTTGTCTGTGTGTCTGTCTAAACTTCTTTTCTTTTTTGCAGCTTTGAAGAAATCAATAAATTTTACAATCAGATTTTAAGAGTTAAAGACAGAAGCGAATTTCCTATGATAATCGTGGGAAACAAATCAGATTTAGAACGCGAAAGAGTGGTAAGGGATGAATGGCTTCTTATTGTTATTTGTACAATTTTGTGTGAATTTATGGAAAAAAACGAAAAATCTTTTCTTTATTCAACAATTTATAGTTTCAGTCAATAAATTAATTTAATTATCGGATTAATTTTATCGCCAGGTCTCGTCACAAGAAGGAAATGATGTTGGCAGACAGTTGAAGGTAGCCCGTCAAATTACTTTTTTCTGTGGTACAAAAATGATCTGAATTAAACTTGTGATATTTCAAATGACTTGTACTGAATCTAACTAAACTAACATTATTGATATTACTGATAGCTCTATCAGTTCTAAATTGTTCTCCCTAGAGGTCCAGTAAGGTTCATCTCTTATTGATCCAGTGTTACTACAGGAGGAAACCTAAACTAAACTAACTTTATTTATACTGGATAGCTCTATCAGTTCTAAACTGTTCTACCTAGAGGTCCAGTAAGGATCATCTCTTATTGATCCAGTGTTACTACAGGAGAAAACCTAAACTAACTTTATTTATACTGGATAGCTCTATCAGTTCTAAACTGTTCTCGCTAGAGGCCCAGTAAGGATCATCTCTTATTGATCCAGTGTTACTACAGGAGGAAACCTAAACTAAACTAACTTTATTTATACTGGAAGCTCTATCAGTTCTAAATTGTTCTCCCTAGAAGTCCAGTAAGGATCATCCCTTATTGGTCCAGTTTACTACAGGAGGAAACCTAAACTAAACTAACTTTATTTATACTGGTTCTAAACTGTTCCGTTTCAATTTAGATTCCATATATTGAAGCAAGTGCGAAAACGAGAACAAATGTTGACGCTGCTTTTCACGACCTTGTCAGAGCTATAAGGTAAAAATTGATCTTGTGAATTTTTTGTATACTTTGCAAGAAACGCCACCTACAATGAAATTAACTCTTTCCATATTTTTTTCACAGGAAATTCTATGCTGCCCACGAGACAACCCCCAAAAAACCGAAGAAGAAGAAATGCATTATCCTATAGACATCGACAACAAAACTCTACAACACATAGTTACAGCAGCTACTTTGTACAGGGTAAAAATTCTGTCCTGAAACTGTCAAAAAAACAACAACGTTGACCGTAGTTTAAAAATACTGACAGTTGGGTCGCCCCTTTCTTTTATTAATTTTTCATTCAAGTCCAAACATATCATTATATATAAAGAAAAAATTGGAAGGATATCTCTTAGTTACTGAGTTTGCCCGAAATTTGGCAGAGCTCATTGTTTAAAAGAATATTAGCATATAGAATTGAGTTGTATTATATATTTTCTTATATAATTTACTGAGGCTTTGGCCATGAATTGAACTCAAATTTGAAATTATAAATGAAAAAGATATAATGACACGAGAAGTAATTTGTTATCGTGATTTGAAACATCGAAAAATGTGCTGAAAACGAAGGACACTAGCCTCGTTTTTTAACATATTTTGAGCTGTTTTTAAATCACTATAATAAACGACTTCGAATGTATGATATAACTTCTCAAATGAATCAGAATTTAAAGAGAAATTTAACGCGAAAGTTGACTTAATTTCTGGGCGTTTATTACCGTGGTATAAAGACAACGATGCGGTGCTGATTTGGACTTTGTGTTTTGCGGCTTTTTGCAACGAATTATAAATATTTGAGGAATAGGATTAGTTAACTGTGTAAGGTGTTTTTGAGATATTTTGCTATAACGATGGCTTATACTGTTAGTCTTCATTATATGTAGTGGTGAAATAGACCATTGGTCAAATGAAATGGCTAATTTTCTTTTAAGCAATTCAGCCCTCAGCCCTGCCTAGTTAAATTATATTCATATAGATATAGGCTTTACTTTGTTGGCGTAATTCGTGTGATTACGTGCTATTATTTTTGTATTCAGTGTACGACTTGATAATGTTAAATTATAAGAATTATTGTCTATTGATATTTCATTCAGTCTTTATTTCGAAGTGTTTTAAACGCCGAGGCCCAGTGCAGATATACTATTCCACAATGGGCTGTCGTGTCCATTTTGATGGTTTAGCATTATATAACGCATTCGTAGCATTATACAAGGCATTATATAAAACAATCGTTAAACCAACCATTTGGATTGTTCACCATTACATGTCATAAGACAATCGCTACATCATCCATTTACACCATCCATTTGGATGGTTTAGCATTAATAATGGTTTGTGTCTGAACTACCTGAAAAAGATATCTCAAACGTGGGGGTCCAGTGTTGGTAGTATTCTACAATTTGTGTCTGAACTACCTGAAAAGGACAATAAGCTGCCGACGATACAAACTACGACAGCTTTATATTGTTTTTTATTAAGATATTTTATTAAAAAAATGCCAAAGTCAAGGTATATATCGTATAAAGTGGTTCAAAAATGACAATTATTAAATTTGATAAAGAATACTATTCGGACCATAATGCTTCAGGATTCAAAATGCCGTCGTTTTTGGTGAAAAAATCTATTTACGAACAATCATACTCCAGTTGTATATTGCTAGCTCAGTCAATTTACACCTGCGTGCCGGCTACAGTGAGCTCTATATATATATATCTGGAGTGAGACCTTATGTCCAAAAAGTGAAGCCAAAGATGGCGGAAATTGACGTCCAGTGCCAATCCCTTTCTATTGTTTTCGACCGCGCGGTTTACACAAGCCGGCAAGGAGTGTGCCGAAATTTCGTGTTTTTACTCCGATTTAAACAATAACATCATGATTTTATGAACTAATAACTTGATTAGCGATGCGATCTGTTAGATCTGCGATCAATTAGCTGGATAAAATGATATGAAAACTGTTTATGACCTTCATGAGTTTGGACGTCAATTGCCGCCATCTTGGCTTCACTTGGCCTATTGGCCGAACATTAGAAGTTCTTACTCCATATATATATAGAGCTCACTGGCCGGCTATTATATATTTACGTTGTCTTGGTTGCATAGCAACGACGCCATATTGGTTAAATTTGGCGTACAAAATTTGCAAATTTGACTTTAAAGTTGATTTTTACGGTAGCAAAATGTGCGATGAGCGAAATTTTTTAAAGGATAGTATTATTTAGAATTTTTGTCACGCCATTCTAGCTCGATTTAGTCTGCTAGCGGTTTAAAAGCGCGAAAAATGAGCGACAGTTTGCATAGGTATTCAAGAAGAACAACAAGCTCGCTCAAACAAGAACTGTTTCCCGCAAAGCAGCGTGGTTTTTATTCAGATATTTTACGCGAAGAGGCTGCAGGGGAACTGCAGGTAGGTGATGTCATGATTTTTGCTGCGATCGGTAGAATTACTTGACCAGATTGAAGAAGTTTTGACTGTGTAGTCTGTGCTATTATTTGTGTACAATATAAAATAGACGGTATTTAATACAGTGTCAGAATCGTAGTATCGTACGGTTATATCGGTTAACAACACCAAGGTGAATGCTAAAAAATACATTTGTTCAGTGATTTATATTTCCATGCTACTGCTGCAGTAATTTGTCTTGGAAAAGGACTAGATTAACCTATTTGTAGTAGAGATTGATGGTCAGACAAAGTATCACCATAGTTTGTATTGATGATATCTGTCCATGTGTGTATAAAAAGTCATAATTTAGACCAGGGCTGTCGCGAATGGGGAGGCGGGTGTAAGACACCCTCCTGAAAACGGTTGTCGGCAAACGAAGGATTTGTCGGCAAACTAAAAATATCACCATAAATGAATGGTATACGTTAAAGGGGGAAATTTTTTATTGTAAATGCGTTCAAATGATGCATATTGTCAGTAAGTAAAGAAATTCCTGTCAAATAAAGATGCGATATGGAAGCTGCGTTATCTGTCATGCCAGTATTAGGTATGGGTAAATATCAAGATTTTTTCTCGGCATCTCGTTCGATAGGACTAATAGTAGAAGGTGTTACCTTCTACTATAATTAGTCCTATCGAACGATATGTCGAGAAAAAGTCTTTACGGTATATTACTGTCAAGTAGTCTCCCAGAATGTCAGGAATTTGCTATTTCTGAGACTTTAGATTTCAATGAAGATTAGCATGTTATTTGAATGTTCAAAGCTACAGAACAATTTGAAGAGTATGGAAATCAGTTTTCAAAATGAGGACCAGATCCAAAGGATCTTTGTCAAAAGATTTTATCAAAGTTAAGGCATTATGTTTCTGAAGTCACTTTAATAAATTTTTATTATTCTTTAATATATCCATTTTTAATTTATGGGATAATAGTTTGGGGAAATACTTATACAATATCACTTGACCCATTATACATACTGCAAAAAAAAGCAGTACGTATTATCACATTTTCAAGTTTTGATCAACATTCAAGTCCATTATTCAAGTATTTGAACATTATAAAGTTTTTCGACCTTGTCAAACTTCATATTTCAATATTTATGTATAAATTTCATAACAATCAGCTACCATCGGTCTTTTGTAATTTCTTCATTAGTGTTAATAAGATACATAAGTATAATACTAGGCTTGCTTCAAAACAGTCTTATTATCTACCAAAAGCAAGAACAAATTATGGCATTTTTAATATTAGATTTCAAGGTCCTTCAGTGTGGAATTCTGTTGATGAGAATTTAAAGTCCTGCTCAATTGCATTATTTAAAACCAAAATGAAACAAAGCTTTTTAGAGCACTATTGATCCTCCATGTTTATATCTTGCTCTTGAAATTGATAAAATTGTCTTCCAAATGTATTATTGCATGATAATCTACAACTAAGTGTTTTGTGTGACTATATGTAAGTATTGTTTTGTGACCACGTGTAATTACTTATTTTTCTTTAACAATTTCACTTATCTGGCTGCTAGGCATTTTTAACCTTCTACGGTTATTTCTGGTGGCCAGAAATCCTACAAAATTTAAATTTAATATGTAAATAGACTTTAAAAAAAGGGATAAATAAAATACTTCTTCTTCTTCTTCTTCTTCTTCTTTGACGATGGAAAATCACTAGGTCCCTAAAGTTATATTTTGCCCCAGACTCTCAAACTTTCTGGGTGGCCTGGATGTATATCCTTGACACACTTGACTGTAATCATCTTTATGTGCAGGGTGTTAAAAATGGTCCTGCAAGAAATGAGAGCAAAGTTTGGAAGACGGTTAAAGAAAAACACATTCCTAAAGGTTAGTTGATAAACTCATGATGCCACAATGCACCCTACTTTTCCAGATGAGATGCAGTGATGTAGATAAGAAATAGGGTAGCCAGGCTAATAGTAGGGGCATACTAGTTGTTACATAAGAACTTACTGTGGTATACTTCAGTCCCCAGGGAAATTTTGAAATGTCTGCCTGTCAATGACACATTTCTTGGATAATTCAGTCCGTAGGTTAGTTTCAGGTATTATAATGTCGTCAACTGAGAATTAACAAGGTCCAACTGCATTTTGCATAGTATTGAGAACTGAGTTTTACTGTTAGACAGCTGTCTAACAGTAAAACTAACTTCTCAATACCATGCAAAATGCAGTTGGACCTTGTTAATGCTCAGTTGACGAACATGTTCCAGCTCTTCTATGTCATCCACTAAATTAGGACTAACTGTTCGCTAAAGCTATAATGTCACATTGTGACCTAATTATAAATCAATAACTTCCGATGGCATGTGGATGCAGGGTGTTGGATGTCGTTATTCATTCTTTGACTTTACAGTACTTTCAGCAACTGATATAATCCGGATTCTTATGGAGACAATTACTCCGATTTTCACACAAACATTTACAGTACTATTACACCTGTATCTTCTAGATTTTTAGCACAGTTTAAAGCCAGTCCAAGAGCGGAACATAACCGGGCCAGTGGCCAGTTGCCCGGCTATTAAATACATCACTGTGAGATGGCTTAAAACCAGTGGGCAGGGATAAAATTGAGACATATTTGTCATTTTTTCAGTTACAACATTCAAAGGACCTGAAGGTGATGAGTTTGAATCAAGTATTTCATTTGGACCATCCACAGCCTCTGTTACCAACTCTGTGAGTGAATTATTCTGTGTTTACATCACAGTCACAAATAACAAGTTAAACTGTCTGGATGCTAATGAAAACTCTATGCTAATGAAATGTTAAACCAGCATTTTATTTAGAAGGTTAAAATTAGCTGCTAAAATTAGCAGGGCTCAAAATAACGGCCGGTCACCGCAGTCAATGACCGGCCAAATTTTTAATATGACCGGCCAAATTTGTATGACGCCGGTCATAGTGACCGGTCAGATTTTGGCTCTGGGAACGAGATTGATTTTTGAGATGTTGTGGACCTGTTAAATATTATGTCAATTTGTCAATGCGAGTGTGATTCACGCGTTGATGTTCAACTTTCCCAACATGCTATGAGAGGTTGGATGAGCTGACCGTTTACGAAAGGGAAAATTGCATCGCCAACAGCCAAAACTATCTTGCCGAGAATGCTTCTTCGAAGATCAAGTGACAACGCATCGGTACCAGCATCATAGCGCAAAATATGATTTATGCGTTTTTTGTTGTGTTGCGTTTTCATTGTTTTTGGAAGGGCTCGAGGGAGTTGAACCGCGGTCACAGATGGAACTAACCGGTCACCATGACCGTATATGATGAAACGTTATTTTGAGCCCTAGCAAATCATGGAGCTAGGCTATTAGCGACTTGTGACTGTAGACTGCAGTAATCCAATGTTGGCAATGCACCTAATCAAAATTCTGCCTTACAAAATACAAATTTGGAGGTGCTAACTCACGTCAGACTGTCAAATCTCCTCATTACTGATGATGAGTTTTGGAGTTAGCCAGTAATTTCAGGCTTAGATAACTAACTCCACATGATTTTTGGAGTTGTTAGCCAGTAACTCCAGGTTTAGATAACTAGCTCTACTTCGTCCACGACATTTTTGGAGATTGCCTGTAACTTTACAACTCTTAATTCAACTACGTTTTGAAGCACACATTTCAAATTTGGAGTTAGCCCTTAGACTATGGGGGTAGCGTCGCCTTCATGACTCCCTAACTTCTGCCGCCATGTGGCAAATCAGCATGAGACTATTTGAACATGATTGGTTGATCAGATTGATACCTATATCAAATGCGGCTTGATAAACGTGAAAGTTCAAAATAAACAACATCTTTATTTGTGACTGTTCATCCTTAGATGTAAACAACAGTAATTAACATTCTAATAAATATTTCTAATCCTAATTTTATTGAGGCATTATTTAATCACGTTTAATTTTATAAGATAAAATTAATGCTAAACGCATACATCTTAATCTTATCAATTTAACGAATACTTATGTTTGTGCAAGAATAGTAATTTATATCCTTGTACCATTTCAGGACTTCTCGTGGTCGTCATGGGAACCTAAAGTTCAGGTACCATACGAGACGGAACCTGATCAAGTACCAAGAAAAATTGCCATTGAAAGGTAAAGACAAAGAAACAACAGAAAAGAATGTGTCTGGATGAACTTGGGCAAACAAAAGATAGTTTGTCCGATAATTTGTCTGTGTATATTAAACGTAGCAAGACGAACTTTTTGTGGAGTTCTTCTATTCAGACGAACTTGTCTGGATAGTTCGTCTTGACGGATGATCCGTCTATGTGTATAAATACGACATTAGACAAACTATCAGGAAAATATCAGACATGATTTGTTCCCAGAACCATTGTCAGTATAGATCGCGCTATTCTAATGATCTGTCTATGTGTATAAATACGGCATTAGATGAACTATCAGGAAAATATAACATGATTTGTTCCCAGAACCATTGCCAGTATAGATCACGCTATTCTAGCTAGTTCGTCTGGATAGTTCATCTTGACGGATGATCCGTCTATGTGTATAAATACGACATTGGACGAACTATCAGGAAAATATCAGACATGATTTGTTCCCAGAATCACTGCCAGTATAGATCACGCTATTCTAGCTAGTTCGTCTGGATAGTTCCTCTTGATGGATGATCTGTCTGTGTGTATAAATACGACATTAGACGAACTATCAGGAAAATATCAGACATGATTTGTTCCCAGAATCATTGCCAGTATAGATCACGCTATTCTAGCTAGTTCGTCTGGGTAGTTCATCTTGACGGATGATCCGTCTATGTGTATAAATACGGCATTAGACGAACTATCAGGAAAATATCAGACCTGATTTGTTACCAGAATCATTGCCAGTATAGATCACGCTATTCTAGCTAGTTCATCTGGATAGTTCATCTTGACGGATGATCCGTCTATGTGTACAAATACGACATTAGACGAACTATCAGGAAAATATCAGACATGATTTGTTCCCAGAACCATTGCCAGTATAGATCGCGCTATTCTAGCTAGTTCGTCTGGATAGTTCATCTTGACGGATGATCCGTCTATGTGTGTAAATACAACATTAGACGAACTATCAGGAAAATCTGAGACATGATTTGTTCCCAGAATCATTGTCAGTATAGATCACGCTATTCTAGTTAGTTCGTCTGGATAGTTCGATTTGTGTTTACACTAAGAATGGTATAAATCTGGTATACATCTCTGGTATAAATCGATCCACTGTTCTCTTTTGCTTTTTCCACTTCAGTCAACTTTATGGTGCCAAATTTCCAGTGCCATTTGTTCCGCCATTCCGTCTATATATTTGGATCAAACGTTTCGCGAAATAGATTAACGCGTTGTCTATTTTCTCGCTTTTATTATCTAGACTAAAACGTCTCTATGCAAACCAAGACCTTACAACTTTACTTGAAGAACGCGGAATATTAACCTCCGACTTAATGCCCCACAAAGATTTCAACATGAGAGTTAATCTTACCAAGGCCGACCCGAAAAACAAACGACTTTACCCACCCTTCCTGTCGTTGGATATTTTTGACAACACGGAGTTTGATTGTCGAAATCCTTGGGAATGGTTGAATCTTGGTGTAGTCAGGGGACATCAGAGACCTGTGTCGGGCAAAGCATTGTTGTCGTTGACTGGCAAGGATATAGCCGATCCTGACAGGTAGATTTTGAAGTCCTACATGCAGGATTACTTAAAATGCTGCGTTCGCGTTCCAGTTGCGTTCTGTACGCGTCCTGATCGCATTTGGAACGCATTTCGAGCGAATGAGGAACGCATCATGCGCCCTTAGTAACTCCCAAACAAAATTAAACCCCTTTCAGAGACAGACTTGGAGCAAGTCTACTTCGCGTTTTGAACGCGCTCTCTAATAGGTGTGTTTCACTAAGCACTATCGTGCAGCAGATGGTGGTCAACCTGCAGTTATCAGAATGAGAAAATAATTATTTTCATTATATGTTGTAGTATTTGTATTTGGTGGCATATACATGGAAACTAGACATGTAGTTTAATTTGCTTGCTCCTATACAGTGCGTGTGAACAGACCTGAAGTTGAGCATTTTTTTGTAATTTTTTTCGAGCACCCGCTCCAAATTCGTACCGGCCTGGAGATTGCCAGTTCGCTAGTACCAACTCCCCTGACAATTAAAGGGCCTTTGCTCGAAAGGTCGAGAAGTATGTATTTTTGTTCCGGATCGTAGCTGTCGTTAAATCCAACCAATGGTTTATATTCTACGCCGCGGGCAACGCTGGGCCCCCAAAGTTTTCCCAAGTGGTCTAGGCAATTTTTAACCCTGTTTCATGTCACTACGGACAACATTCTGACTTCGTCCCGGTCTCATGTAAACACAGTTCTCCCTAAACGTCCAGCAAGGCCTTTCCTTATTGGTCCATTGTTGCTACAAGAGGAAATCGGAGTACTCGGAGAAAACCTACGTTGTTTGGTAGAGTCAGACGGTATAACCACTCTTCTCACATGCGACTTTGAGGTGAAATTGTAATCGGACAACTGCATATTGCAGGAACTGCATACACTATCCACTGTGCCACTATATTCAATTTTTCGTGGTTCTATGTGTTTATCAGAATAAGTATAATATAGAATACAGTAGTTATCGTGTTTATGCTGCAGGTTTAAATGGCTGGATGTTGGAGTCCTGAATTACAACCCAGACAATAAACTATTCTTCGTCAGAGCGGCAGGACCCGGTGGGATACAACATAACGTTATCCCTAAAGGTACACAACTGAACGCGTATATCCAAAACGATGGCGAGAAATCCAAAGCTATCCCCGTCCCAACCTCGTTGACTATAGAGGGCTGCTGGATCCCAAGGATTCGCCTCATGTTCTGCGCTGAGGATCCGGTGATGTTTGCAGACAGAGTTGCTTATGCTTACAACCTGAGACTACAGACTGAGGCACTCTTGAGGTAATAAAAACATTATTAAATAGTATACACTGGAAATCTCGCTTATTTAAGGAAACTTAAGCCCCAGGATGAGAGTTGGCAAGCGATATTTGAGAGTTTTCCTCAACTTTCATCCCGGTCAAACGAGAACAAGAGTCGCATGGGAGTTAACTGGATATTACCACGCGTACCGGTCAAACGAGAAAAAATTCTCATCAAAATTTGAACAAGCTCAAAGTTGATGAGGGTCGATGAAAGTTGGCGGTCAAACGTGGCCGAGAGTTGCAACTTTCATTGACTCTCATCAACTCTCATCTTCGTTTGACCGGGGCTTTGCAATTGGCTAGTTGAATCAAATATGGTTATACACAGTATTAATATTTAAACTACAGTTCACTCAGAGACTGTATACCTCCGCCAGCAAATTAAGTCAAGTATTCATGCATAAATTATACATGCACTAATTACGCATTCAGTTCTTTTCACCCAGGGAAAGCAAAACAAACTTTTGTAAATTTCTCGTTCAATTTTCATCCAATTTGAACCACAATTTCAACGATTTATCCTTGACCTATGGCCGTTACCTAACTTGTTGAGTTATCGTCCTCACAGACAAGCACACAAACAAGCCCAGGTGAAAACATAACCTCCTGGCGGTTAGAATCATGTTTAAAAAGCCCCTATGTTGGTATGTAGTATTGTACTATATCATTGCTATACACAATTTCAAATTCAGGTACCATTTGTATGTTGATTGTATGCCTGTGGATGGAGTGGCGGACCTCGAGACATGCTCATTGGATCGTATGGTGGAGTGGACTAGTGAAACAAGCATGTTAAAGAAGGGACCAAAGTAAGAGACCTGTTCACACGATCTGATTTGTCGTATCCGATTATCCTCTTGACGTATGCATAGGCGGATTTTCAGATTTTGCTCTGGGGTGGTGCCGAAAATTTAGGGGGGGTCCCAAAAATTTAGGGGGGAGGTGAGCGACACGGTGCGTAGTGCCGTCGAGCAAGCTGCAGCAGGGGTCTGGGGGCACAGTTGGCAATGGGGGTAAGGGGGCGAAGCCCCCAGAAAATTTTGAGATTTTTGGTCTTATTTAGTTCAAAATCCTTGTTTTTAGTCTTACTTAGTTCAAAATCTTTATTTCAATCACACTACTGTCATTTATCCCAATGAGCATTTAAATTTTTTTGGGGGGGTGCAAATTTCTCTAGGTGGGGTGCGAAAACGTTTTGGGGGGTGCAAAATATTTTTGGGGGGGTGCGCACCCCCCCCCCCCCCCGCACCCCCCCAGAAAATCCGCCTATGGACGTATGTGATGTTCTGGACTTGCTGACAAGAGTAAGGCTATTGGCTCATACCTGGCGAAAAGTGTAGTTGTTGCTGTATTGTGTGAAATCGCATACGTCAGGAGGAAAATCGGATCGTGTGAACAGGAATGTGAACATGCCTTAAGGTACGTTCACACACAGCGATTTGTCGGGCCGATTTCAGATGCACGTTAATGATGTTTGAAAAATACGTAGCAAACGTCATCTGGTGATATCATCAACTGAAAATTTTCGTCATTAACATTCAGATAAACCTAAAATCGGCCCGACAAATCGCTGTGTGTGAACGTACCTTTAAAGAGACTTTAAGGTTAGTAGTAAAGGCCATGTTACACGGGACAATAATATTTACTGCAACTTGGAACGCAATTTCGGACACAGAGCGATGTTAGATAAAAAGTATATTCGCAGAGAAATTGTGAGCATGAGTATCGTTTTACTTTGCCGATATTTTTCTTGCTAAATAATAATAATAATAATAATACAAAAAATTTTACAATTTAAATAATGTCAAAGGTAAAAATTCAAGTGTTCTAAAAATCATAAAAAGTTTAAGGAAAGTAGATAAGAAACTAAACTAAATTGTAGGCCTGATTAAAAAGATGAGTTTTTATATTCGTCTTGAAACTGGTTACAGATTCACAACGACGAATATCGCTAAACATGCCCAGAAGACAACAAAGAAATAAATGAGAATGATAATATCGGTGGAGTGAAACGCGGGCCATGTTCACTGTTTTTCTGTGCGTTCATTTCTACATAACATGGCTCTGTGCAGAAATTGCGTTGCAAGTTGCAGCAGAATTGCCCCGTGTAACATGGCCTTAAGTGCCAACATCACTGAAGTTGACCGCCATTTGCTGCTCTTGTTACGCTTACTGAAGCCCGACAAAATTGTGTCTTTACTCTTGTATAGTTTTGGTGAGAAAGTTCACATCCTGTGCAATGAAATTAAACTGGACTTTGCAAGAGCAATGAATAAAATATCATTTGACAAGACAGTGACAAACATGCCACAAAAATTTTGGTATGTCACACTACCAGAAGACGATCAAGTCGTTGTCCCGGAAAAAGGTAAAATAGTATATCAATGTCTTACCTATACAATGACATACCATACCATACCATACCATACCATACCATACCATGCCATACCATACCATACCATACCATATACCATGCCATGCCGTACCATACCGTACCATACCGTACCATGCCATGCCATGCCATGCCATGCCATGCCATACCACATCATACCATACCATATCATACCACACCACACCATACCATACCACATACAATGCCAAACAATATCATACCATACCATAGCATAGCATGACCATACCATAGCATAGCATGACCATAACCATACCATACAATACCTTACCCCACCATACCGCACCATACAACACAATGCCATACCATACCATAGCATGACCAGACCATACCATACCACACCATACCATACCATACCATACCACATACAATGCCAAACCATGCCAAACAATATCATACAATACCATAGCATAGCATGACCATACCATAGCATGACCATACCATACAATACCTTACCCCACCATACCGCACCATACAACACAATGCCATACCATACCATAGCATGACCATACCATACCATACCATACCAGATAAAAGGTAGCAGTCCTGGTAGCATTTTCAATATCTTCAAAATTCATAGGCTACCATCCTGACGTCCCTGGCTGTCCATTCGATCAGAAGTTCGATCAATTTGCTTTCCTTTCCTTGCTAACACGCGCTGAAGTCATACACGCTACGGCGAAAGTTCGTGCTGAGTGCAACCGAGTCGCAGCCATGTGCTTGTTTCAAATCCCGATCACTAAAAGTATGAGATTGGAGGAATTCGAACAGACACAGAGTCAAGCAAGTTCGCAGGTAAAAGGTTGTAGATGGTAAATTTTGGTGGCTGTGTGGGTGGCACACTGGTTAGTGCATGTGTCTTTCACCTCTGTAACCGGGGTTTGATTTTCTGCAATATGCAGTTGTTTGATTATAATTTCTCCTCGGTCGCATGTGAGAAGAGTGCTTTCAGTTTGACTCTACCAAATATTACAGGCTTTTCCCGGGTATTCTGTATAAATATAGTTAGTCCAGTTTAAGTTTCCTCCTGTAGTAACACTGGAACAATAAGAGATGTGTCTTATTGCACCTCTAGGGAGAAAGGTTTAGAACTGATAGAGCTATCCAGTATAAAAGTTAGTTTAGTTTAGTTTATGTTTTGTCATGTAGAAACACTGGACCAATGAAAGATGGCCCTCAAAACAGTATATAATGTATGGGTTTCTCTCCTTAGGTTCAGTTATTCTTAAAAGACAGTTGGTTAAGTACATTACGCTCAGCAATCAGATCAAGTCTCAGTGAAGCAGGCAAGGGATGGTTTAATTTGGATGAAACTATATGGGAGGTGTATAAAATCTCCAAACTGGCAAAGTTTATGCAGCTTGTTAATTTTGCTATGCAGGTTTGTGATTTCGTTCCTATATAGAATAAGGTGTATTATATTGTACAGGGTGTATAAAAAAAACTGAGACCTTTAGAAATTATCCTATTGACTTTTAATTAACTTCGATTCCATAAAATTCGATTCAATTGTGTTTACGCACCCATGGGTTCAGTATACAGGGTGTATAAAAAAAAAGATATTCATATTGAATCGCACAAATCAGCTAAACTAATAATGGTGCAGCTCACAACAGAACAACGAATTTTCATAGGGCAGGCGAAGAACAGCACGAGAAAACAAAGTGAATATTTTAGAATATTACATTAGACTTTCAATGGCTGTGCAAATAATTACGCTTCTGGGATTTGAAAATACGTTTCCACGTGCAGTACTATCAAAACAAGCACACAAAGTGAATATTTTCAAATCCCAGAAGCGTAATTATTTGCACAGCCATTGAAATTCTAATGTATGATCTCAATTTCTAAAGGTCTCAGTTTTCTTTATACACCAAAAACCGCAACCACTTAATATTCTAAGATATTCACTTTGTTTCTCCGATCGTTGACGTTCGCCATTTTAAATTCAAAGTGAATATCTTAGAATATTAAAATTCACTTTTGAAATTTAATGTATGATCATACACCCTGTATATTAGCATTTATGCAAAGTCTTTATTCTTTTGAATATTCTTCATGAATTTCTAATACATTTTACTTTTACTGATCATACTTTTCTTCCAGGATACACTACGATATTTGGTTCAAGATTCTCTGGCGTTATACAGACAAACGATTCATGATGGATGTCATGAAGTATTGAATGTCAAAGAAGATCTTGTCTGGGGGGACGATATTATTAACAGTCCATACAAGTAAAAATCTTAGCCATTTTTAACCGAGTTTAGTTGGGGCCAGGGGGGAACAGTTTAGAACTGATAGGGCTATCCAGTATAAATAAATTTAGTTTAGTTTAGGTTTCCTCCTGTAGTAACACTGGAAAAAAAAGAGATGACCTTTACTGAACCTCTAGGAAGAACAGTTTAGAACTGATAGAGCTATCCAAGTAAATAAAGTTAGTTTTAAGTTTGCCTTATGAATATGCTCTTTGAATTTAACGTTCAACATTTCTTTCTCAAACACAGGCCAAAAAAGAACCCGTTGTTTTTCGTCGACCTGACAATGGACAAAGAAGGTGTCGGTTACGGTATTGACTTACAAAACTTTGAACAAACTGTAATAGGTCTCTTCGACAAGGGCATTGCTTGTACAAAAAACGTCCCACAACTTGAAAAAATGGTCATGAAGAAATTGTTCTGGAGTGCAACGCCATTATTGGAAACTGTGGGCGAAAATGAACCACCGGTTGTAGAGACGAGAGAGTTTATACGAAGAGCTATTCAGAAATCTATCATCCCGCTTATAGCGTATGCAAGACAGTATGAAAAACACTTGGAGTTGTTCAATTTGGATATCAATGAATATTTAAGGTAAGGGAGGATTAGTTTAACTTTCATACCATACCCTACCATAACACCATACATACCATACTATCCATACCATACCATCCATATCATATCACACCATACCGCATGCCATGCCATACCACACCACAGCACAACATAGCACAACCATATCATATATCATATCATATACTGTTACATCACCAACTAAAAATCACACAATCTCGGAGGTTTCTAACTGTATATTTCAAATAACAACTCACTCACACTGTTTGTCTGGATTTTTATAAACACACTACTCCTAATTTACATATATACACACGCTATTTACAGAATAATTATGAACTCATAACATCACCCCCTCCCATAGCAATCTTCGTCTCGGAGATTCGTTTAGAGTTCCAACCGTTTGGAAGGATGACGTGTTCTTACACCTCTCCGCGGCAAATCCTGACTTGACAACGTTACTTCACTTGCCGCCTGTTCCTGAAGTTCCATGAAGTTCCATGAAGTTCCATGAAGCCGCATGTTCCTGAAGTATATCCGTCTGATGAGATTTATCGTTCATAAATCTTTCTTCTGTTGGTTCGGAATCTTTCAGCCACATTTGTCGACGTTGTCCAGAGTACGTGCGTAATCTGTTCCTGTGCACAATATTTGCCTTGCAACGTGGTCCTGCTTGGATCTTGTATACCAAGTCATTGATCCTCTTGACCACGGTATAAGGTCCTTTCCATTATTTTTGTAACTTGGGAGACAGACCTTTCTTCCTTTGTGGACAATGTAGCCATACATTATCATCTCTATAAAAACCTGTTTTCGATGAATCGACATCGTATTGATTTTTCATGCGTTCTGCCGTAATCCGTAATTTGTTTCTGGCGAAAGAGTGGACACGTTCCAAACTTTCACTTAATCGTTGTGCATAATCAGTCTTGATTTCTTCGCAATTCGCCTCTGGTGGTGTTCCGTGCAGCAGATCAACAGGTATTCGGATTTCATGGCCCATCATTAGCATACAGTACTGCCTAGAAGTAACTTAACACAAATACACGGTTAACCGCAGGTCACACGCAGTGGTTTTTCTGTTTGTGGTGTGATTACCGCATGAACCGCACACAGCGCACCCGCTAACCACACGCACAGCACCCGCTAACCGCACACATCGCACCTGCTAACCGCACAAACCGCAACTGAACTGCAGTCTGTGTTAAGTTACTTCTAGGCAGTACTGTACCTGGAGTTTGTCCCGTAGACTCATACACCGCTGATCTCTACGCCATTAACACTGTGTCGATATGGTCATCTCAGTCAATTTGGTTCTCACTCACATACACGGAAAGCTGAATTGCCCAAGTTCTGTTGGAGCGCCTCTACCATTCCATCCGACTGCGGATGATAAGGTGTGGTCCTAGTTTTTGTTATTCCCAAGAGTTCACAGACTTCGTTAATTAACTTCGATTCGAAATTGCGTCCCTGATCCGGGTGCAACTCGAGAGGGGTTCCAAATCTGCCAATAAATTGTCGAACAAGAACATCAGCTACGGTCTTCGCTTCCTGATCCGGAAGAGGGTATGCCTCTGGCCACTTAGTAAAGTAGTCCATAGCTACCAGCAAATATTTGTTTCCACGTCTTCACGAAGGCGCAAATTGTCCCACTGCGCCCATAATATCTTGATTATCCTGCTGTGTGATGCCACAATTGACCAATCAGGGCGTTCTAGCCTCTCCTCTAACCACTTCAACACAGGACCAACATCTTTCTCTTGAGCGTTTCAAATTTCCTCTGTTGCAAGACTGTTATCTGGACTCAAACGTGTTACTCCGAAAATGTTCCATTGTCCATTACTCTGCACGTCCATGTTGTTTTCCCGTTTCGGCGAAGGCAGTAATCACACCCGAAATCCACACAAGGTCTCCGAGAGAGAGCATCTGCATTTCCGTGTTTACTCCCACGACGGTGGATGACAACAAAGTCATAACATTGTAACTTCTCCAACCAACGCGCTAACTGCCGTTGGACATTTCGGAAGTTCATGATCCATTGTAACGCGAATGATCGGTCCTTATAGTGAATACAGAAAATAATTGAAATATTCAACAACCGCCACGACGGCGAGTAGTTCTTTGCGAGTTACGCATTTAACGTTCTGCTAAAATATCCAATTACTCGCTCCACGCCATCTTGTTCTTGAGAAAGTACTGCTCCTACGCTGTCACAGTTGCATGCGTCGGTGTCTAGGATGAAACTTTGTTCAGGACAAGGATAAGCGAGAATCGACGCTGACATCAAACATTCCTTTAACGTTTCCCATGCAATTTGACAGTCATTGATCCACTCAAACGCTGTTCCTTTTGATAGCATATTATTCAATGGGGTGGCGATTTCGGCAAAGTCTCTCACGAACCGTCGATAATAAGAGCAAAGTCCCAAGAAACTTCTAATTTCAGCAATATTCGTCGGAATAGGCCAATCTTTTATAGCCTGAGTCTTAGTAGAATCCGTTTCTATTCCATTTTGTCCGATCTTGTATCCCAAGTACGTTACCTCTCGTTGAAATAGTTGACATTTCTTCGCATTAAGCTTGAGATTGGCACTTCTCAGGCGACAAAAGACGTCTTCCAGATGACGTAATTCTTCTTCAAACGACTTTGCGTGAACGATGATATCATCGAGATACACTAAACATATAGTCCACTAAACATGTAGTCCAACCAGGACTTGCTCCATCAGTCGCTCGAATGTGGCAGGTGCGTTACTCAAGCCAAAAGGCATCACTTGAAACTGGCAAAGACCTTCTCCTGTTGTGAACGCTGTCTTCTCTTTATCTGATCCTTCCATCTCTATTTGCCAGTAGCCGCTTCGTAAATCCAGTGTGGAGAAATACGTTGATCCCCAAAACGAGTGCAAGGAGGCGTCTATTCGTGGAAGAGGGTAGGAGTCCTTCTTCGTGACTGCGTTCAATTTCCTATAGTCCACACAGAATCTTGTACTTCCATCCTTTTTACGCACCAAAACAACTGGTGAAACCCACGGACTAGAAGAATGTTCAATAATGCCTTGGTCCTTCATTTCTATTACTATCCTTGCCGCACAATCTCGGAGGTTTCTAACTGTATATTTCAAATAACAACTAACTCACTCCCACTGTTTGTCTGGGTTTTTATAAACACACTACTCCTAATTTACATATACACACACGCGATTTACAAAATCATTATGAACTCATAACAATACCATGCCATACCACACCATACCACACCATACCACACCATACCACACACCATACCACACACCATACCACACACCATACCACACCATACCTCACCACACTACACTATACCATAACACACTACACTATACCGTATAATATGGGAGCAAGCAAATTGAACCACATCTCTCAATTCTCTCTATTAGCTTCCAAATACAAGACTACTACATATAATGAAAAGAATGAAGATTATTTTCTCACTCTGATAACTGCAGGTTGACCACCATCTGCTGCACGATAGTGCTTACTATAGTGAAACTCATCTATATTTCATTTACTTGCAGTGACTACGACAGCCAGGACCACAGCGCTGTGGAGGTCAAACAGGAAATTGAGAAACATCTTGCAAAAAAAGAGGTCCTTGAAAACAGTATACCTTCCTTGATCGTGATTGGGCCATTTCAAATCAACACAGAAACGGTCCGTCAAAAACTAGCCACTAAGAGGAAGGCATTGGCTAATCAAGTCATCGAGTTGTTGGCGAAGAAACTACGAAAACAAAATGATGAGGTTAGTGTTAGACTACTAATTGTTTTGTTTTGTAGAAAGTATCACGTTTATTTTATGTGTTTGGCAAAGTTTTCGATCCCTAAGCCCGAGTCTTCATCAATGCAAATATTGATTTATGCACATAAACATGATGTTTTCCTCAAAACCAAAACAATAGGGCCATTTATACGGGACAAAATAAGACCCGTCTTACATATGTAAGGCACAAATATAAAAGGCACAAAATATAAAAGGCACAAAATTCTTGTTCGCGTCTTGGATAAGACGCGACTTAGATAAAAACAGGGATTTTAGCTGTTCTTATTTTGGTCGCGTCTTAAATAAGCCAAAAAACCCTCGTATAAATGGCTTTTCGCGTCTTACATAAGACGAATGTAGAAATATTCTAGCTACGCATGCGTGGAACTCTGTGCATGAAACCTGGAACAACTCAAACAAATGGAGTCCATGGACAACAACAAGGCTCTAGCTCAAATTACTAAAAAATAAAACGCGAACCATTTATACAATACTTTCGCGTCTTATGTTAGACGCGTTCGTATAAATAGTAAAGTTAATGATCAAAACAATGAGTCTATTGTAGAACGATGAGTGACTGTTCGCAACGCCATCTTGCCAAGTGGGGGAAATACAATGGTAAATACATTACCTCGTCCCAATGGGAATACGTGTCCCTAGGGTCATGCTATTGTTTCTCTATTGTGTTTGCCCCACTTAGCAAGATGGCGTCGCGAACCCCGAAAAGGCGTATTATTATTTGCTTGTTATTATAGTATAGTGTATGTGTCGCTCGTGTTGTTTTCGCACGGACGAGCATTTATCATTCGAGTATGTGGCGTCTAATCTCGTGTGTACATTATATCGAATAGACCTCTTGCCTTGTTAACGTTTTGCTGGCAGGCAAATTATTTTAAAGCTCTCAAGAGAGCTTCGTTATTGTGATATGCATTGCTGACTCACAATGAAGAACACAACCTTTTGTATGATCGGAATTTACCTGCCAACAAAGTGAAAACAAGGCAAGGGGTCTACAGGGTGTATAAAAAAACGCAACCTCGGAATTTCCCAAGAAATCCACTTTGTTCTTAAGCGCAAAAGATTTTAGGCCCCTAGGAGCATAACTGTCGAATTACTACACACTCGAGTACATAAAGCAGGATTGAATAGAAATTTATGCATTTATTTAATGGCATTTAATAAGTTTTTATTTTACAAGTATAAACAACAGTTACATTATCAAGGGCCTTGTCCTTCAACATGTCCCCCATTTCTCTCGACACAAAGTACGGCTCGCTTGTGCATATCGCGGACTGCTCGTCTTATAAAATCAGGCTGCCGTCGTAATGCATCGAACTCGTCGGATATTCGCTGCTGTAACACACCGATATCCTGAGGTGGGCCGGTAGAAAACACTTATCCTTCAGATATCCCCACATAAAGAAATCGCATGGGGTCAAGTCCGGAGAGCGAGGTGGCCATTCCACATCACGACCTAACCCTATGACTCGGTTATTCCCGAACACTCCATTCAGTCGATCCCTTACTGCGATGAGGCGATGCGCTGGAGCCCCTATACACCCTGTATAGCGTTTTGCAACGGTACAAAACCAATCCGGTAAAGTATAAACGTGTCTTATTTTTGTATCTAACTATTTTCTTTTCTTCTGTCTTCTCCAGGTGTGTGAAGAATTCAAACAGATCGCACGTACGTTGTACGACAAGCCCAACTCCATAGAAGAACTGTCAGAACAACGAGAGTATATGAAAACCATCCCTGACGAACTGAAGAAAAATCAAGAATTGATCGACAAAGCTGTAGTGGACTATGAACTGATCGAAGAGTTTTACTACAGTATATCACAGGATGACTTCAGTGCAAAGTAAGTGACGCTACACTAATTGTATTTATACTGGATAGGGGCAATGCACCCATATGGACAATTCAACAATATGGACATTTTAGCCATATGGACCGATTTTACCCATATGGACATTTTACCCATATGGACAATTCACCCATATGGACATTTTACCCATATGGACATTTTTACCCATATGGACATTTCACCCATATGGACAATTCACTTCAATTCACCCATATGGCCTTTTTATCCCACATGGACAATTCGCCCATATGGATAATTCACCCATTTAGGGAGAACAGTTTAGAAGTGATAGAGCTATCCAGTTTAATTTAGTTCCGAATTCGCACTGTTTCAAGCTAGTCTAAATGTCACATACTTCTATCCCTATTTAGATGGACAGTGATAGGTTTCCCTCACAAAATCCAACAGCAGATCGAAGCTACAGAACTCGCCCTGCAAGCCGACGAAGAACATTTCCAGAAAAACCTGTTATCAGATCAAACTACCTTCCAAGATCGCCTGGACACGTTGAACATGGTAATCGCGGGATTTGCCGCTCATACGGATATCAACCGCGCTCACGAAATCGCGAATGACGTGAGACGAATTTCGAAACAACTTAAAGAATGTCAGGGTTTGGCTACAACGTATAATAATAGGGAAAGGTTGTTTGGGCTTCCTGTGACCTCGGTGAGTATACTTTATTTGTATGATTGGCCTGATTGATACTACAGACGGATGATCCGTCTTGATGAACTCGGGCAAAGAAAAGATAGTTTGTCTGATAATTCGTCTGTGTATAAACACAGCAAACAGTCGGATCATTCATGAAGATGAACTATTCTATTCAGACGAACTTGCATGCGTAGTTCGTCTTGATGGATGATTCGTCTATGTGTAGAAATACGGCATTGGATGAACTATCAGGAAAATATCAAGCATAATTAGTTCCCTGAACAGTTGCCAGTATAGATCACGCTATTCCAGCTAGTTCGTCTGGGTAGTTCATCTTTTGAACTCAGACTCTGTCTAACACCAGATGATTTTACTTTGCTGGACCTCTAGGAAGAACAATTTAGAACTGATAAAGCTATCCAGTATAAATATATTTAGTTTAGTTAAGGTTCCTCCTGTAGTAGCACTTGATCAATAAGAGATGGCTCTTACTGGACCTCTAGATAGAACAGTTTGGAACTGATAGAGCTATCCAGTACAAATATAGTTAGTTTAGTTTAGGTTTCCTCCTGTAGTAACACTGGAGCAATAAGGGATGACCCTTACTGGACCACTAGGAAGAACAGTTTAGAACTGATAGAGCTATCCATTATAAATATAGTTAATCAGTTTAGTTTAGGTTTCTCCTGTAGTAACACTGGGCCAATAAGAGATGACCCTTACTGGATCTCTAGGAAGAACAGTTTAGAACTGATAGAGCTATCCAGTATAAATAAAGTTAGTTCGGTTGCATTTTGGCTGCACCGAGTTAGTTCAAGGCCGTGTCTCACTACAAAAATGTATATTTATTTTCCAGTATGACAAACTTGGCAAGCTGCTAAAAGACTTCGAACCTTACAAGAACTTATGGCTAACAACATCAGACTGGCTAAAATGGCACGATTCGTGGATGAACGACCCGCTGACCACAATTGACGCAGAACAGCTAGAAAGCAATGTGAATAATTCCTACAAAACAATGCACAAATGTGCTCGGCATTTCCAGGAGGTGCCAAGTGTTCAGAATATTGCGAATGAGATTAAGGGATGGATTGATGATTTTAAACCGTTTATCCCGTTAATCCAAGGATTACGGAATCCCGGAATGAGGAGCCGGCATTGGGATCAGGTGAGTATGGGAGGGAAGTGTGGGGGAGATTTTGTTATTTTTAAGGATTAGTTTCAGGGTTATGCATTGCAGGGAGGGGAGCTTGGGGAGGAATTTATGTTATAAGAGAGCTAAAGTTGATCACAGTGAACTCAATATGTTTAGTGGGACGTTAATTCTTGCTTATTGTAGAATATTACCTACAATGAACCTGTGCATTTGAGATATATTTTTCAGGTAGTTCAGACACAAACCACATCAGCTTAATCTATATATTTACTTTCCCACATCTTACGACATTATCTTTTTCTTTCAGCTTTCAAAAGATCTTGGTTTTAAACTGGTTGCCAATCAAAACCTGAACTTTGCTAAATGTCTTGAACTAAAACTTCAAGATCACATCAGTGTCATTGCTAAGGTCGCTGAGGTCGCTGGCAAGGAATATTCCATAGAACAGGTAAGAGACTGGTCGTTAAGTATCTGCAACCCAAATCTTGCTTACTCATTTTTTAGAGATACGAAATATTTAATCAACAGATTGAGAGGGTACGAAACATTTGTTAACAAATACAAAAATAGTATTGTGTAAAAACCTAAATGTTTCAAGGGCATGAAGTTCGTACATGTGTAGAGCAGGTCGAGGGCAGGGATTTACTTAGATTGGATAGCTTCGCTGTTCTTGATAAGCTCATGTAAGTTGAGATTGGTTGGTTCTCTCCCGTCCTTCTCGAGAGGGTCATTGAGCCTGAGCCTATAATTAGAATTAGTCAAAACAATGAATAACTAGATGGCATGGAGAACAGTGGGATTTTAAAAACAATGAAAAGGCAATGGAACATTCCGATCACTGAATCGTGACTGGATGTCACTATTGTTATGCTACTGTAAGTGTTATGCAAAGAGCCATTATGATAATATACTTAAATTTCTATTTCTCGTCATGTGCAATCCAGGCGTTGGATAAAATGGAAGGTGAATGGGCTCCGATGGTGATGGAAGTATTGGCATACAAAGAAACAGGGACCTACATTATTAAAGTCAGTGACGACTGTTCACAGCTCTTGGACGACCACATAGTAATGACACAGAGCATGTCATTCTCACCTTACAAGAAACCTTTCGAAGACAGAATTAATACTTGGGAAGGCAAGCTAGTCATGACACAAGATGTGTTGGATGAATGGATGAATTGTCAGAGAGCTTGGCTGTATTTGGAGCCAATATTTAGTAGTGAAGATAT
Organism: Trachythela sp. YZ-2020; assembly: GCA_016169945.1. Lineage (NCBI taxonomy): Eukaryota > Metazoa > Cnidaria > Anthozoa > Malacalcyonacea > Clavulariidae > Trachythela > Trachythela sp. YZ-2020. Next base: position 319,570 of record JADLSH010000378.1, on the reverse strand, counting down.
AAACAGACAGTTGCCTATTGAGTCCAAGAGGTATCAGACGATGGAACGCATTTGGAGGAAAGTTATGAACAATGCACACAGTAACCCTCAGGTGGGTAGGAGGTGGAACTAACCTTTTACCTCAGCAACCAGGATCCATTCGTGCAATATGTATAGTTGTCTGATTATAATTTTGTGTTTTTACTTACTATTTATCTTCAGGTTATCTCGTTATGTGCAGATGCTCGTCTTCTTGATTGTCTCAAAGAATGTAACAAATTATTGGAACAGGTAAACAACAACTGATTAGAATTACAGGAGACTTGCTACAAGGTTGATGACTCAACAGACTTGCTACAAGGTTGATGACACAACAGACTTGCTACAAGGTTGATGACTCAACAGACTTGCTACAAGGTTGATGACACAACAGACTTGCTACAAGGTTGATGACTCAACAGACTTCAACCTTGTAACAAGTCTGTCGAGTAGGTGGAGTAACTAACCTTGTAGCAAGTCTGTTGAGTCATCAATCTTGTGACAAGTCTGTTGTGTCATCAACCTTGTACAACAGACATGTCACAAGATTGATGACTTAACAGACTTGCTACAAGGTTGGTTACTCCACCTACTCGACAGACTTGTTACAAGGTTGATGACTTAACAGACTTGCTACAAGGTTGATGACTCAACAGACTTGCTACAAGGTTGATGACTCAACAGACTTGCTACAAGGTTGATGACTCAACAGACTTGCTACAAGGTTGATGACTCAACAGACTTGCTACAAGGTTGATGACTCAACAGACTTGCTACAAGGTTGATGACACAACAGACTTGCTACAAGGTTGATGACTCAACAGACTTGCCACAAGGTTGATGACTCAACAGACTTGTTACAAGGTTGATGACACAACAGACTTGCCACAAGGTTGATGACTCAACAGACTTGCTACAAGGTTGATTACTGAACAGACTTGCTACAAGGTTGATGACTCAACAGACTTGCTACAAGGTTGATGACACAACAGACTTGCTACAATGTTGACGACTCAACAGACTTGCTACAATGTTGATGACTCAACAGACTTGCTACAAGGTTGATGACTCAACAGACTTGCTACAATGTTGATGACTCAACAGACTTGCTACAAGGTTGATGACTCAACAGACTTGCTACAAGGTTGATGACTCAACAGACTTGCTACAAGGTTGATGACTCAACAGACTTGCTACAAGGTTGATGACTCAACAGACTTGTTACAAGGTTGATGACTCAACAGACTTGCTACAAGGTTGATACACAACAGACTTGCTACAAGGTTGATCACTCAACAGACTTGCTACAAGGTTGATGACTCAACAGACTTGCTACAAGGTTGATGACATAACAGACTTGCTACAAGGTTGATACACAACAGACTTGCTACAAGGTTGATCACTCAACAGACTTGCTACAAGGTTGATGACTCAACAGACTTGCTACAAGGCTGATGACTCAACAGCCTTGCTACAAGGTTGATGACTCAACAGACTTGCTACAAGGTTGATGACTCAACAGACTTGTTACAAGGTTGATGACATAACAGACTTGCTACAAGGTTGATACATAACAGACTTGCTACAAGGTTGATGACTCAACAGCCTTGCTACAAGGTTGATGACTCAACAGACTTGCTACAAGGTTGATGACTCAACAGACTTGCTACAAGGTTGATGACATAACAGACTTGCTACAATGTTGATACACAACAGACTTGTTACAAGGTTGATGACATAACAGACTTGCTACAAGGTTGATACACAACAGACTTGCTACAAGGTTGATTACTGAACAGACTTGCTACAAGGTTGATGACTCAACAGACTTGCTACAAGGTTGATGACACAACAGACTTGCTACAATGTTGATGACTCAACAGACTTGCTACAAGGTTGATGACTCAACAGACTTGCTACAAGGTTGATGACTCAACAGACTTGCTACAATGTTGATGACTCAACAGACTTGCTACAAGGTTGATGACTCAACAGACTTGCTACAAGGTTGATGACTCAACAGACTTGCTACAAGGTTGATGACTCAACAGACTTGATACAAGGTTGATGACTCACAGACTTGCTACAAGGTTGATGACTCAACAGACTTGCTACAAGGTTGATGACTCAACAGACTTGATACAAGGTTGATGACTCAACAGACTTGCTACAAGGTTGATGACTCAACAGACTTGTTACAAGGTTGATGACTCAACAGACTTGCTACAAGGTTGATACACAACAGACTTGCTACAAGGTTGATCACTCAACAGACTTGATACAAGGTTGATGACTCAACAGACTTGCTACAAGGTTGATGACTCAACAGACTTGCTACAAGGTTGATGACTCACAGACTTGCTACAAGGTTAATGACGCAACAGACTTGCCACAAGGTTGATGACTCAACAGACTTGCTACAAGGTTAATGACGCAACAGACTTGCTACAAGGTTGATGACTCAACAGACTTGCTACAAGGTTGATGACTCAACAGACTTGCTACAAGGCTGATGACTCAACAGACTTGCTACAAGGTTGATGACTCACAGACTTGCTACAAGGTTGATGACTCAACAGACTTTCTACAAGGTTGATGACTCAACAGACTTGCTACAAGGTTGATGACTCAACAGACTTGCTACAAGGTTGATGACTCAACAGACTTGCTACAAGGTTGATGACTCAACAGACTTGATACAAGGTTGATGACTCAACAGACGTTCTACAAGGTTGATGACTCAACAGACTTGCTACATGGTTGATGACCAAACAGACTTGCTACAAGGTTGATGACTCAACAGACTTGCTACAAGGTTGATGACTCAACAGACTTGCTACAAGGTTGATGACTCAACAGACTTGCTACAAGGTTGATGACTCAACAGACTTGCTACAATGTTGATGACTCAACAGACTTTCTACAAGGTTGATGACTCAACAGACTTGCTACAAGGTTGATGACTCAACAGACTTGCTACAAGGTTGATGACTCAACAGACTTGCTACAAGGTTGATGACATAACAGACTTGCTACAATGTTGATACACAACAGACTTGTTACAAGGTTGATGACATAACAGACTTGCTACAAGGTTGACACACAACAGACTTGCTACAAGGGTTGATTGCTCAGACTTGTTACAAGGTTGTTCCAACAAGCTGATATCAGGTTGTGTTCATACTGCTTGTTCCCAGTTTATTTGACAACTTGCGACAAGGTATCACGAGGACATAAAATACTTTCTTAAGCATTTTATCTTTGGTTTAGGTTCAAAAAGGTCTGAGTGAATACTTGGAAACAAAGAGAAGTGCTTTCCCTCGTTTTTTCTTTCTGTCCGATGATGAACTGTTGGAAATACTTTCTCAAACCAAAGATCCGACTGCCGTACAACCTCATCTCCGGAAGTGCTTTGAAAATATTGCCAGGGTGAGTGTAGGGTGGTTTATTACCGCCATAGACAGGTAAAAAGAACTCGTTGAAAATCGGTAAAGGTTGATTGGCCTCATTTATTCCAGAGAATGGTGATCCGTCATGACGAACTACTTGTGTATTTCGTCTACTCAGATGAACTTGCGTGCATGTGTATAAATATGGCATTGGACGAACTATCAGGAAAATATCAGACATGATTTGTTCCCAGAACCATTGCCAGTATAGATCACGCTATTCTAGCTAGTTCGTCTGGATAGTTCATCTTGACGGATGATCCGTCTATGTGTATAAATACGGCATTAGATGAACTATCAGGAAAATATCAGACATGATTTGTTCCCAGAACCATTGCCAGTATAGATCACGCTATTCTAGTTAGTTCCTCTGGATAGTTCATCTTGACGGATGATCCATCTATGTGTATAAATATGGCATTAGACGAACTATCAGGAAAATATCAGACATGATTTGTTCCCAGAACCATTGCCAGTATAGATCACGCTATTCTAGTTAGTTCGTCTGGATAGTTCATCTTGACGGATGATCCATCTATGTGTATAAATATGGCATTAGACGAACTATCAGGAAAATATCAGACATGATTTGTTCCCAGAACCATTGCCAGTATAGATCACGCTATTCTAGTTAGTTCGTCTGGATAGTTCATCTTGACGGATGATCCGTCTATGTGTATAAATACGGCATTAGATGAACTATCAGGAAAATATCAGACATGATTTGTTCCCAGAAACATTGCCAGAAAATATCACGCTATTCTAGCTGGATGGCTCGTTTTGTATTTATACTAAGACAGATAAGAGGGACGATGCGTCTTTAGTTTAAATCGGCCCATTCATAAAATCCCACACATGAGAACAAGTGATGTTGTTTTATTTGCCTCCTAACACAAGACTACTACATATAATGAAATGAATTAACATGATAACTGCAGTTTGACTACCACCTGCAGCAGGATAGTGCTTGATGAAACCTACCAGTTTTAAACTTGACTTTATATTTCAGCTTCAATTTGAAGATGACTTACGTATCTCGAAGATGTTTTCTTCCGATGGCGAAGGGGTGCCTTTCTCCGAGGAGATGTATCCTCGGGGTAACGTGGAGGACTGGTTACTAGAGGTTGAGAGGGTCATGCAGGCAAGCTTGAAGAGCATCCTTCATCGGGCTATTGTTGCCTACGAACAGGTGAGACTTTGTTATGAGGAGTGTTGATGGCACAGTGGTTAGTGCATGTGCCTTTCATATTTTTTGACCGGGGTTCATTTCATGCAATATGCAGTTGTGAAGACTGTTTCCGATTTGACTCTACCAAACACCGACGGTTTCTTCCTGTGGTTATTAACTAGACCGATAAGGAATTGTCCTTACTGGACCGCTGCGGAGAGCAGTTTAGAACTGATAGAGCTATCCAGTATAAATAAATAAATAAAGCTAGTTTAGTTTAGGTTTCCTCCTGTAGTAACACTGGATCAATAAGGAATGATCCTTACTGGACCGCTGCAGAGAGCAGTTTAGAACTGATAGAGCTATCCAGTATAAATAAAGCTAGTTTAGTTTAGGTTTCCTCCTGTAGTAACACTGGATCAGTAATGGATAGCTGTTACTGGACCTCTAGGAAGAACCGTTTAGAACTGATAGAGCTATCCAGTATAAATAAAGCTAGTTTAGTTTAGGTTTCCTCCTGTAGTAACACTGGATCAATAAGGAATGATCCTTACTGGACCGCTGCAGAGAACAGTTTAGAACTGATAGAGCTATCCAGTATAAATAAAGTTAGTTTAGTTTAGGTTTCCTCCTGTAGTAACACTGGATCAGTAATGGATAGCTGTTACTGGACTCTAGGAAGAACCGTTTAGAACTGATAGAGCTGTACAGTATATATAAAGTTAGTTTAGTTAAGGTTTCCTCCTGTAGTAACATTGGATCAATAATGGATAGTAGTTCTTACTGGACCTTTCGGAAGCACAGTTTAGAACTGATAGAGCTATCCAGGTCACAGTATATAAAGTTAGTTTATAGTTACCTAAGCTTGATTTTCATTAATTTTTTGCTCATCACCTTTTCTTCAGACCCCGCGGCCTGAGTGGGTATTGCAATGGCCAGGCCAGATTGTCATTGCTGGTTGTCAGACTCATTGGACCAAGGAAGTGTCAGAAGCTTTGGAGAAAAACGAACTCAAAGAATTATATGTCAATCTGAAAAAACAGGTGTGCAAACTATAAGTTTGTTTGAGAACTGGCCCTTGAAGGCAAATGAGTCCGAAAACCTCTACTGTAAACTATATTATTCTACTTTTTCTAGTTAAGCGACTTAGTGTCACTTGTCAGAGGTCAGTTGAGCAAGTTGGAAAGAGCAATATTGGGAGCTTTAATTGTAATCGAGGTAGGTAGCGCTGCAGTATTCTATAATCCGTCAATAAGACAGCCAACAGGCATTTGACTAAGCAACAAGATTGAGGAACATTTTCAATATTTCGCACATACTTTATGGAGAGTCCTAAGGAATACCCTTTGCATAAATGCCAATATAAGTCAAAACAATCGATAGCTTGAATGGATGGCATGGAGCACAGTGAGATTTTCAAAACAATGAAAAGACAATGGAACATTCCGATCACTGGATCATGACAGGATGGCACCATTGTTATGCTAAGTGTTATGCAAAGGCTATTGTACGTATCTGCAGACCTGGAAAAAAGTGGGATCTCGGGATCCTAGATCCTGAGGAACATTTGCCTTAGCAACAAGATTGAGGAACATTTTGAATTTTCCACGCGTACTTTAAGGGAGAATTCTAAGGAAACATATTTAGTTATCTGCCATTTGAGCCTATTTTGAGATTGCGAAGTGTTCTTCATATCCTGTAAATATCTTGTTTTGTTTCCTCGGCAATTTTCCAAACAATATAGTTGAGATCCAGATTTTACTCGTGAGAAGCGAGAAAAATATTGTTCAGTCCTCATTATTTCATCTGAGGAACTCCTCAGCTGGAATATTATTTTCTGAGGAACCTGTCGTCTGGCTATCAGTGTATTGCATAAATAGCATGCAGTCGTACAGAGCCTGACCTATGCTGTGAGGAACCTATTTTTGGTTTGGAAGTGCTTATGCACTGAGGATTGAGGAGTGTTCAGTTCTTCATTATATACATTGGACTTTCCTGGCTTTCTTCTGTGTATAATGGTGTATGTTAAATAGAAATTAAAGATGGCGTTTCAATATTGATTGAATGCATGGGGAAATTATGCTGTACGCTTTAACAAATATCAATTACTTTATCTAAAGAAGTTACGCATCCGTCATCCGCACATCCAACCGAGCAACTACGTTGTTGCACGCGTAATGCACGGTCATGTTTCATTGTTTTTACGTACTTTTGAGCCGAGTTTGAGGAACATTTGAAAAAGGCAAATTCAGGACCCGAGGAACATTGCACGTTTTCCAGGTCAGCTTATCTGTCAATTGATAAATACAGTCAAATATACTTTATTGTTCCGCACATAATGACGTGTTGTACAGTCAATTTTTCTATTGTTTTACACACTTGACACTTTATCCTGGTCTGCCAGCCAAAGTAACGCGTATAGGAAGAGGTGTTTATCGCTGGTTTCTGTATTGCCCTGTGGGTGAAAGAAGCTAGGGGAAATAGATGCAATTTTAATTTTCTTATCTTAGGTTCACGCTTGTGATGTTGTTGACAAAATGGTGCTGGAAAATGTTCAGAATATCAACGATTTTGAATGGATCAGTCAGTTGAGGTACTGGATGAATAGAATTGGATTTTCTCCTGGTACTCCGGTTTCCTGCTATAGTAACACTGCAATTATAAGGGATGGCTCTTACTGCACCTCTACAGAGGACAGCTTAGAACTGATAGAGCTATCCAGTATAAATAGTTTAGTATAGGTTTCCTCCTGTAGTAACACTGAAGCAATAAGGGATTACCCTTACTGGACCTCTATGAAGAATAATTTAATACCAATACAGGGTGTATAAAAAAACGGAGTCCATCTTTTATACGTAGCATAATTATGCAATTTTATTCCATAGTTGCGCGTCAAATTCTTGAATATTGTTGTTTAAACTTCAATTTTGTCCTTGTCACACGAGAAAACTCAAAGTAGTGCATGGAAAGCCGTAGTTGTTGGGTTTTGATGATTCATTGCAAAAAGTTCAATTTTATCGCTTTGTTGATAAAAATATATTAGTATCAATTATTGTCGCATCTCAAATTTTAGATTCTCCACTCATAGTCACTTCAAATATTATTATTCGCAAACCAATCGTTCAAATTTGAAACGAAACCCACCGTTAGAAAGCTGAATGGCTACGCTTTAAAATGAATATAAACATGAACATTTTACTCTAGTAGTCTTTTCAAAATTTACATTTGAAGCGAGGACTCCGTCTTTTTTAAACACCCTGTAGAGCTATCCAGTATAAATAAAGTTAGTTTAGATTAGGTTTCCTCCTGTAGTAACACCGGAACGTTTTTGTTTAAGATATTATTGGGAGGATGGCCTACTCATACGGGCAGTCAATGCTGAGTTTAAATACGGTTATGAGTATCTTGGCAACAGTGGTCGTCTGGTTATCACCCCTCTCACTGACCGCTGTTACCTCACGCTAACTGGAGCGCTACATCTGACCTTTGGTGGTGCACCCGCGGGGCCTGCTGGGACTGGCAAAACTGAAACAACTAAGGTTAGAGTTTATGATTTATTTTTCTCAAACTCATAATAAACGGCCACAAATTGAATCGACTTTTGTCTTGAATTTCCTTTTAAATACTGGTTGTTTGAGAAGTTATATCATACACATGCAAATTGTCTAAAGGCTTGTTCACACGATCCGATGGAGGGGGGGGGGGGGGGCTGTGATTTCTGTCTTCGTCGGGCAAAGTAGTGTCCGCCCGCCCTCCCAACCAATTTTAGACCCGATACTAGAGACAGGGGATTCGTCTCGATCAATTGGCGAACTTAGGCCAAAAAAAGATTGCTTATGTGATAATTTGTCTGTGTATAAACACGGCAAACAGGCAAAAATCAAGATGACCCATACGAAAATTTCACATATAATTTCACTGTTCCAATTCCACATGTGAAATAGAAATTTCACATATGAACCTTTACTTTCACATGTGAAAATATATGTGAATTTCACATGTGAAATGTGCATTTTCACATGTGAAATGTTTCAATTCCACACATAATTTCACATATGAAAATGATATGTGAAATTTTCGTACGGGGGACTATCTGCGTAGTTCATGCATCTACACAGAAGAACTTGGGTGTGAAGATCTTCTTAACGGATGATAGGTCTATGTATTTAAATACGGCTTTAGACGAACTATCAGGAAAATATCAGACATGATTTGTTCGCAGAACTATTGCCAGTATAGATCAGGCTATTCTAGCTAGTTCATCTGGATAGTTTGTGTTGACGGATGATCCGTCTATGTGTATAAATACGGCATTAGACGAACTATCAGGAAAATATCAGACATGATTTGTTCCCAGAACCATTGCCAGTATAGATCGTGCTATTCTAGCTAGTTCGTCTGGATAGTTCGTCTTGTGTTTACGCCAAGGCAGATGTGTCTAGTTTAAATTGGGTCAATATTTCTTATAGGATCTGGCCAAAGCCATGGCAATTCAATGTGTTGTCTTCAATTGCTCTGATCAACTGGACTTTATTGCCATGGGGAAATTCTTTAAGGGGCTTGCAAGGTATTAGAACACGATTTTAAAAAGGGCTTCTTGAATTGAACAACAACATTTACTACAACTTCTAGACAAACTTGCTACAAACCTTGTATGACAAGCTTTGAGGTTTTTGTGCGTGCTTTATCAATTATTAAATTCCACTGATCTGAAAACAAGGACTGGATAGTGCATCTGCTATGCATAAATGAAGCCAATGGCGGCCATATTGGTGTGACCACCACAAATCTACTGTGTTGTTGGGGACATGTTTAAAGAGCTTCTATAAGTTTCTAGTTATTGGTGGGAAAGGACAAATATTGTCTAGATAAGAATTTATCATCAGTGGCCACTCTTTCTTCCTAAATTTTCCGCTGAATAACTAATGAGGTCACACCAATATGGCCACACCAATATGGCCGCCATAAGCCTCATTATGTGGTGTTTAAAACGTTCTAAAACTCATTAGAAGAGATGTTGGAAGCTATATTTCTCAAGTTACATAGGAAAAGATATTTGCTTCATAGTATCGCTAATTTAAACAGCTAACGATTTGACTAGTCAAGAATTTGACAGATTTATAAATCTGATCTCATTAAAAATATTCTGGCTTCAAAATTAGTTCATTGAATTCAATAGGATGCTCTATCCAGTCCTTGTTTTCAGATCAGTGTTAAATTCATACCTTCTTATTTCTCAGCTCTGGTGCATGGGCATGTTTTGATGAGTTTAACCGCATTGATGTCGAAGTATTGTCTGTGGTCGCACAACAGATTTCTACCATCCAGCAAGCACTTCAGAACAAGGTTTGTTAAAAAATTAATCTAAAATAGGCTAACTTTATATATATATACTGGATAGTTCTATCAGTTGCAAACTGTTCTTCCTAGAGGTCCAGTAATAGCGATCTCTTATTGGTGCAGTGTTACTACAGGAGAAAACTGGAGTACCGGGAGAAAACCTACGGCTTTTGGTACAGTCAAACTGGAAGCATTCTTCTCAGATGTGATTGAGGTGAAATTATAATCAGACAACTGTATATTATCAGACATTAAGTATTTACATCTTGCTTTGTTTATGCATGAGTATGCAAACGATAAGTTACCTCAAGCTTTCAAAGATTATTTTAAACCAGCTTCTAGCATTCATAATTATAACACTAGACATGCTTCAAAGAATCTTTTTGTACTACCATGTTCAACTAACTATGGTCAATTTTCTGTTAAATTAAATGGGATTAAAATTTGGAATAACTTGCCAAATGATATAAGAAATTTTTCATATTCAAAATTTAAGAAATATATAAAACATAACTGTTTGATGGCCTATATATAGATTTTCATTTCCTCTTGTATATTAATATATAGCCTCTTTTATACATTCTATCTAATACATCAATTTGTACATATTCATTATTACTATACACAATTTCAATGCTTGAAGACTGATCACACATTCTACTTGTGTGAGTTGGCTTAGAAAACTTTTAGTCACTCCAACTCCCCAGCAACACTGTAATATTACTAAAAAAAGGTGTGAAAAAAAGATTGATTTGATTTGATTTTGCAGGAATCAAACCTCAGTCACAGAGGTGAAAGGCAAATGCACTAACCTTGCAATTTCCTATTAGGTTGACAGGTTTATGTTTGAAGGAGTTGAACTAAAGCTACGTCATTCCTGTGCTGTGTTTATCACCATGAACCCTGGATATGCTGGTAGGACAGAATTACCTGACAACCTTAAGGTAAATGTCAATCTACTCTTTTAAGGTAAAGACTTATCAAAGGGAAATGGAACAAAGGTTGTGTTTGTCTATGTTTTTTTAACATTTAACTTTTTCTCTTAACCAGGCATTATTCCGGCCAGTCGCTATGATGGTGCCCGACTACGCTCTCATCGCGGAGATCAGTTTGTTCTCGTTCGGATTTTCTGAAGCAAAAGTTCTGGCGAAGAAGATCACAACAACATTTAAATTGTCCTCTGAACAACTCAGCTCACAGGTAAAGCATGTCGTAAAGTGTGGCCTAGGGCCATGTCGTTAAACTAAACTACTTAATTTATTTATACTGGATAGCTCTATCAGTTCTAAACTTTTCTTCCTGGAGGTCCAGTAAGGATCATCCCTTATTGATTCAGTGTTACTACAGGAGGAAACATAAACTAAACTATCAGACACTTCCATATTGCAGGAATCGAACCTTCGTTCCAGAAATAAAAGGCGCATGCAGCACGTGACAACTGTGCTACGAACACTGTACACTCTGACATTCTTTTGTGTTGATCATAGGATCATTATGACTTTGGAATGAGAGCTGTAAAAACAGTCATATCCGCCGCAGGAAATCTGAAGAGGGAAAATCCCACTATGGAAGAGGTTTGGTCATATTTTTTGTTTAGCTTGGTAACGCATGTTTATGTCCGTTGCCATCCAATTTAGTCACATGTATAGTTTAAATGCTTGGTTTTCTTTGTTCCATTGTATGCTTAAATTATTAGAACAGTAGTAACTAGGCATGTGAATAGACCTAATCTAAATTTGTTTTATTCTATGCTTACATTATCAGAACAATGGTCACATTATCAGAACAATGGTCACTAGGCATGTGAGTTATCTGAAAATGTGAATTGGTTACCTTTGTTCCATTCTATGCTTACATTATCAGAACAGTGGTAACTAGGCATGTGAGTTATCTGAAAATGTGAATTGGTTAGCTTTGTTCCATTCTATGCTTACATTATCAGAACAGTGGTAACTAGGCATGTGAGTTATCTGAAAATGTGAATTGGTTACTAGCTTTGTTTCATACATTATCAGAACAATGGTCACTAGGCATGTGAGTTATCTGAAAATGGTTCCATTCTATGCTTACATTATCAGAACAGTGGTAACTAGGCATGTGAGTTATCTGAAAATGTGAATTGGTTAGCTTTGTTCCATTCTATGCTTACATTATCAGAACAGTGGTAACTAGGCATGTGAGTTATCTGAAAATGTGAATTGGTTAGCTTTGTTTCATTCTATGCTGACATTATCAGAACAATGGTCACTAGGCATGTGAGTTATCTGAAAATGTGAATTGGTTAGCTTTGTTTCATTCTATGCTTACATTATCAGAACAATGGTCACTAGGCATGTGAGTTATCTGAAAATGTGAATTGGTTAGCTTTGTTTCATTCTATGCTTACATTATCAGAACAATGGTCACTAGGCATGTGAGTTATCTGAAAATGTGAATTGGTTAGCTTTGTTTCATTATATGCTTACATTATCAGAACAATGGTCACTAGGCATGTGAGTTATCTGAAAATGTGAATTGGTTACCTTTGTTCCATTCTATGCTTAGATTATCAGAACAGTGGTAACTAGGCATGTGAGTTATCTGAAAATGCGAATTGGGTGGCAATGGCCAATGGGCATAAACATGTGTTAACTAACTACGTCTATTCCCTTCTGTTTGTTTTAGGAACTTATTGTTCTGCGTGCTATCCGAGATGTGAATGTTCCCAAATTTCTGTTGGATGATCTCAAATTGTTCAATGGCATTGTCTCTGATCTCTTTCCAAAGATAAAGTAAGCTTTAGGCTTGAATGAAGAAAACTTCACTTGCATTGAATTGGTCTATCAGTTCTTTTTAAACTGCTTTCCCCAAAGATTCAGTACGGGCCATTTTTTATTGGTCAAGTCTTGCTGCAGTCCGCAAAAACCTGAAGTGTTTGGTAGAGTCAAACTTGAAGCACTCTTGTCACTAGACTAGCTTTACTTATACTCGATAGTTCTATCAGTTTAAAACTGTTCTTCTTTGAGGTCTAGTAAGGGACATCCCTCTTTGGTCCGAAGTTACGGCAGGAGGAAACCGGAGTACCTGGAGAAAACCTGTGGTGTTTGGTAGAGTCAAACTGGAAGCACTCTTCTCACATGCGACTGAGGCGAAATTATAATCAGACAACTGCATATTGCAGGAATTGAAAAACGCACAAGTTGTAGCAAACCTGCAGCAGATTTGTTCCAATGCTGTTTCAACAACTTGTTATCAGGATGTGTTCGCACTGCTTCATCTCAGTTTCTTGACAACTTGCTACAAGGTTGTTGACTCAACGGACTTGTTACAAGTTGTCCCAACAACTTGTTCCAACAACTTGTTATCGTCCTGAAATTCAACAACTTATTAACTATATATAGTTGTGAGTGACAACTTTGTAGCAACTTGATAAAATGACAACGTTGTTGACAAGCTTGCTACAAGCTGTTGCGAACACATCTTGTTGACAAGATGTGTAGATTTTTACGTGTGTAGTACCTGGCAACAAAATTAAGAAAGAAAGGAAGGAAGAGGGGGGAGTGGGGGGGTTCGGTAGAAGAAAAGAGAAGGATTTTGTAGTCAACTATTTTCTATATTTCCATAGGGAGCAACCAATTGATTATGGCGATCTAGATTCATCTATACGAACATCTTGCAAGAAGATGGGCTTAGAAGATGTTGATGGTTTTGTCACGAAGTGCATTCAGTTGTATGAGACAACAGTAGTTCGTCATGGCTTGATGATGGTCGGACCGACTGGATCTGGGAAAACAAGAGTAAGTCCAATGAAGGCCCTTATTGATCTAGTTTATTACCTCTGCCAGGAGGTTATGTTTTGTTTTCACCTGAGTTTTTGTGTGTGTGTGTGTGTTTGTCTGTTAGCACGATAACTCAAAAAAATCAAACATTAAAAATACGAACATTTCTGGAGCTAATGCCCATAGACGAAGAAAAACTGGTTAAATTTTGGTTCAATTTGGATGAAAATTGGATGAGAAATTTACAAGTGAAAATAACTGAATGCGTAATTAGTGCATGTATAACTTATGTATGAATACTTGACTTAATTTATTGCCGGTGGAGGTACACAGTATGTGAGTGTCCTCTATTTTATGAAGCGGCGTCCATTGAAAACCTGCGGTAGAATCACACTCGAACCCCGGTTATTTCACGTCGGCGACCATGACTTGTTTGCAATAGCCGCGACGACATGAGAAACAGCATTTAAGCCCCGGTCAAACGAAGATGAGAGTCAATGAGAGTTGCAACTCTCGCTCGGGTTTCACCGTCAACTCTCCTCAACTCTCATGCACTCCCACGCATGCCGACTTTGAGCTGTTTCAATATTTGATAAGAATTTTTGTTCGTTTGGCCGGTACGCGTGGTAATATCCAGTCAACTCTCATGCAACTCTTGTTCTCGTTTGACCGAGACACGAGAGATGATGAAACTTTCATGTAAACTCTTGCGTTTGTCGAGGGCTTTATTGCTCAACTGCTTTGTATTATTTCGTAACTTTGCAGTGTTATGAAGTTTTAAAAATGGCGATGACATCATTAAAAGGCAAGATGTCTCCGGCAGGCACGCAATTTGAAGAGGTTCATACATATGTCTTGAATCCAAAGTCCATTACAATGGGACAGTTATATGGAGAGTTTGATTTGATGACTCATGAATGGTAAGAAACAAGTCTAATAGTACGATACTGAGCTATACCATGCCATGCAATGCACACCATACCACACTACACTACTTCACACCATACAACACCATATCATACTATACCATATCACACCATGCCATGCCATGCCATGCCTTACCCTACCTTACGCTACCATACCATACCATACCATACCCTACCTTACCCTACCATACCATACCATACCACACAACACCATACCACACTACACCAACACACAAAATTTCTTCTCTTCAATATAACTACCCACATACATGTACATCTTAATTTCTCCCCCCATCAAGGACGGATGGCATTCTCTCATCAATGATCCGTGAAGGAAGTGCCAGTCCAACATCAACTAAAAAATGGTATCTGTTTGACGGTCCAGTCGACGCTGTCTGGATTGAGAACATGAACACGGTTTTAGATGATAACAAGAAATTGTGTTTGACCAGTGGAGAAATTATCAAATTAACAGAGGTAAACGTTTAGCCATAAACTAAACTAACTTGATGCACACTGCGTAGCTCTATCAGTTCTAAACTGTTTTTACAAGAGATCCAGTAAGAGTCATCCCTCATTGATCCAGTGTTACTACAGGAAGAGACCTAAACTAAACTTAACTATTTATACTAGATAGCTCTATCAGTTCTAAACTGTTCTTCCTAGAGATTCAGTAAGAGTCATCTCTTGTTGGTCCACTGTTACTACAGTAGGAAACCTAAACTAAACTAACTGTATATATATTGGATAGCTCTATCAGTTCTAAGCATGGTCCAGTAACAGCACAAAGACCACCAGAGTCGCACAGCCACGCTTTTCTGTATGAGATGGGACTATAGTAATGGACTAATGTATAGTCCTAGTAGTCTGTGCATATAGTCTTAGTAACCCAGGATTATAGTCATACTACTTAGTAAACTAAAATCATGGTAGTCGTCATTGACTATAGTCCTAGATGTCCGTGACTATAGTCTTATAGACCAGAATTATAGTCATAGTAGTTAATGACTATAGTTCTAGTCGTCCATAACTACAGTTCTTATAGTCCATAACTATAGTCCTAGTAATGACTATGGTCATATAGTCCAGAAATATAGTCACAGTAGTTCATGACTATAACCACAGCAGTCCATTACTATAGTCCTAGTAGTCCTAGGCTAATCCAAATGAGATACTCTTTCTTTGCAGTCAATGACAATGATGTTCGAGGTACAGGATCTGTCCGTGGCCTCACCAGCTACTGTTAGTCGATGTGGTATGGTTTATCTAGAACCCAGTATCCTTGGATTACAGCCGTTTGTTGACTGTTGGTTACGAAGGCTGCCTGACTCCGTGTTTGATCACAGAGATACATTCAAATCATTGTTTGATAGGTTTTTGGAAGTATGTGTATTGAATATTTGTTTGTCGTAAACTAAACTAAGCTAAACTAAACTAAACTAAACTAACTATATCTATTCTGAATAACTCTATCATTTCTAAACTGTTCTTCCTAGAGGTCCAGTAAGGATTACCTCTTGGTACATTATCATCAGTTTCTAACCTAAACTATAAGCTAACTTTATTTATACTGGATAGCTCTATCAGTTCTAAACTGTTTTCCCTAGAGGTGGACCCCGTCGTATCGTTCCTACAGGAAGAAACCAGAGTACCTAGGGAAAACCTGCGGTGTTTGGTAATGTCAAACTGGAAGCACTCTTCTCGCATGCGACTGAGATGAAATTATAATCAGACAACTGCACATTACGCGGGAATCAAACCCCGGTCACAGAGGCGAAAGGCACATGCACTAACCACTGTGTCATCAACACCCTTTCACCGACTCAGTGAGAACTCATTTATCGGGTTTTCGCAGTAACTGTAGTGCTTGGCTCCATCGATGTACATACAGCGCTACTCATATTTTAGGTTTATATTATAAAACGTATGCTTGCCTTTTTCTGCAGGTCAGCATCAAATTTCTGCGAAAACAGTTAAAAGAGTTCGTTCCCTCAGTGGACAGTAACGTTTGCTTCAGTCTTATGAATATTCTGGATTCATTTTTTGCTCCGTTTACTCCTCGTGAGGTAAGGTATGGGTAAGGTCACATGGATAGCTTTAAAGCCATGTTACACGACGCAATTTCTGCACAGAGCCATGTTATGTAGAAATGAACGCACAGAAAAACAATGAACATGGCCCGCGATTCACTTCACCGATATTATCATTCTCATTAATTTCTTCGTTGCCTTCTGGGCATGTTTAGGAAGAAAAATATCGGCAAAGTGAAACGAGATTCATGCTCGCAATCAATTTCTCTGCGAATATACTTTTTATCTAACATCACCCTGCATGTGTCCGAAAGCATGATGATTCATATCTATATGCCATGGTTTCCAGCAACGCTTTGAACGTAGCCATGTTGGTGGTGATCACTCGCGAGTTATAGTACACACGTAAAAATCTCACATCTTGTCAACACGATGTGTTCGCAACAGGCTTGGAGCAAGCTTGTCAACAAGTTGTAACAACGTTGTCATTTTATCAAGTTGCTACATGGTTGTCACTCACAACTTGTTAACAAGTTGTTGAATTGCAAGACGATAACAAGTTGTTGGAACAACTTGAAACCAGACTGTTGAGTCGACAACCTTGTAGCAAGTTGTCAACAAGCCGTTTACAACTTGTCAACAAGTTGGGAACAAGCAGTGCAAGCACATCCACATAACAAGTTGTTGAAACAGCATTGGTACAAATCTGCTGCAGGTTTGTTACAACTTGTGCGATTTAGCGTGTGTAGTACAGTTACGGGACTATTATTTGGAAGCTCTGCGTAGTTGTTATGATGCAGAGGACCCAAAAACGTGGAAATCTGTGTGTTTAAATTGTAACTCTTGTCGAAGTTTGAACAGTGTTATTAATTGTTGTTTCTAGTTATTAGTATGTGACTTATATGTTAAAAGGGCCCACAGTAATTGGTTTTAACTGTTGTGGTGTCCCCGCCATTTGTCAGTCGTCACTAGTTTTGTATTGTCTTGTATTGTGTATTGTATTGTTTTGTTTAGTAAATGAATGCACATGTAATTCGTGTAATTTTATCATTTGGCGAAGTTGTATAAATAAAGAAATAAAACTTCCAGACGAAGGGCCTTGCGTGTCCCACACTATCGTATGTTTTGTTTGACACAGGTTTGAATACAGTGAAGCACGCCATGCAGTGCTTTTTTGACACTCCCAAGACGAATTCTGTGTTTGTAGTCCAATCTCACTATTCTGTACTTCAGGGTGTAACAATACCACAAGAAAACCTGGACGAACTTGAACAGTTGATCGAACCTTGGTTCTTCTTCGCTTTAATCTGGTCAGTTGGCGCGACCTGTGATGGTGATAGTCGACACAAGTTTAGTCAGTTCCTACGTGAAAAAATGAAGGAAGAAAACGTATGTGAACTTCTGTTATATACTGGATAGCGCTAGCAGTTCTGAACTGTTCTCGTTAAAGGTCCGGTAATGGCCATTCTTTATTGATCCAGTGTTATAGATGTCCAGTAAGGATCATCCCTTGTTGATCCAGTGTTACTACAGGAGGAAACCTAAACTAACTGTATTTATACTGGATAGCTTTATCAGTTCTAAACTGTTCTCCCTAGAGGTCCAGTAAGGATCATCCCTTATTGATCCAGTGTTATACTACAGGAGGAAACCTAAACTAAACTAACTTTATTTATACTGGATAGCTCTATCAGTTCTAAACTGTTCTCTCTAGAGGTCCAGTAAGGAACATCCTCTATTTGTCCAGTGTTATTACAGGAGGAAACCTAAACTAAACTAACTGTATTTATATACTGGAAAGCTCTATCAGTTCTAAACTGTTCTCTCTAGATGTCCAGTAAGGAACATCCTTTATTTGTCCAGTGTTACTACAGGAGGAAACCTAAACTAAACTATCTTTATTTATACTGGATAGCTCTATCTGTATATACAATATAACTACAATATATTTTATTACTTTGTTATCTAGATCAGCATGATTTTCCCAGAAGGTGGTTTAGTTTATGATTATTGTTTGGATGACGCGGGGATCAGTAAATTTGGTGCGGATGATGACGAAATTGAAGATACGTCAAGTGGAGGCGAGGTACGAATATACAATCCGAATATACAATCCAAATGTACAATCGAAATATACAATCGAAATATACAATCCAAACATACAATCCAAATGTACAATCGAAATATACAATCCAAATATACAATCGAAATATACAATCCAAATATACAATCGAAATATACAATCGAAATATATAATCGAAATATACGATCGAAATATACAATCCAAATATACAATCCAAATATACAATCCAAATATACAATACAAATGTACAATCGAAACATACAATCCAAATATACAATCCCAAATATACAATCCAAATATACAATCCCAAATATACAATCCAAGTATACAATCCAAATATACAATCAAATATACAATCCAAATATACAATCCAAATATACAATCCCAAATAGCAAATCAAATATACAATCCAGATATACAATCTAAATATACAAGCCAAATATACAATCTAAATATACAATGCCAAATATACCAATCAAATATACAATCCAGATTATACATCCCAAATATACAATCCAAATATACAATCCAAATATACGATCCAAATATAGCTACAATCCCAAATATACAATCCAAATATACAATCCCAAATATACAAATCAAATATACAATCCAATTATACAATCCCAAATATACCAAATATATGTATATTTCAGTATTTCAGTGTTAGTATTGTAAGGATTAGGAATAGTTAGAAATTATGGTTGTTAATATGAAATTATTTTAATCTGCTCTAGATTCGGTGGAAACATTGGTTAGAGGGCGCACCTAAAGTGACGATCACACCAGAAACGAGATTTTCAGACATTATTATTCCTACCATGGATCTTATTCGCGGATCTTACATCTTAGGAATGTTGCTGACTAACCACAAGAAGGTAAGTATAACACTTATGCGAGCTTCGTTATGTTTTGTGAAAAACACCGCGTATATATTTTGCTAAACTTTCTATCCGTAAACCCAGATCTTCATCAGTTCTAACAACATATGTCTATTTATCTATTGATATGCAATGACGACTTGGCGTTTGTCCTCTCCAAGACAAGCATTAAATAATCACGATCATATTTCCTGCACTAAAATGAGATCAAACTCGCTTCAAAACACCGTTGACTCGATAGCTCAATGGGTGGAGAGCTAGGCGTTCTTATAGATAAATAGTTAATGGGAAGCACAGTTGGCAGATGCGGTTAACGCGCTGCCCCTTACCTCTGTGTTAAGCCTGCTATACAGCAAGTCGAGGGCAGGGATTTACTTAGGTTGGGTAACTTCCCTCCTGTGCTTCGAGGGTTTTTCTCCGCGGGTACTCCGGTTTTCCTCCCTCACTAATAACTAACCCGTAGGGATTAACCATAATTAAAACTAACACTCGGAGACCTTTGTCAATTGGGTTGTAAATCCTGTTAAGGCTTTTTGTCCACCTCAGAGTGGTAAACATATTAAACTAAGTATACAATTTGACTATTAACTTCCAGACGAAGTAGACGAAGTTATCGTTTCTTTTTCAGGTAGTTTGACCAAAATCTCAACAGTTCATTGATCTCTTTGTTTTCTTCAGGTGTTAGCAGTTGGTCCGACAGGCTCTGGCAAAACATTGTGTATCGGAGATAAACTATTGAGACATATGCCTAAAGATTATCTCTGTCATTTTCTGACCTTCTCTGCAAGGACTTCAGCTAATCAGACACAAGATATTATTGATGGCAAACTGGATAAAAGGTACATAATCCTATAAACTATAGACTAGCTTTATTTATACTGGATAGCTCTATCAGTTCTAAACTGTTCTCCCTAGAGGTCCAGTAAGAATCATTCCTTATTGGTACAATGTTACTACAGGAGGAAACCTAAACTAAACTAACTTTATTTATACTGGATAGCTCTATCAGTTCTAAACTGTTCTTCCTAGAGGTCCAGTAAGGATCATTCCTTATTGGTACAGCCGGTGTTACTACAGGAGGGAATCTAAACTAAACTAACTTTATTTATACTGGATAGCTCTATCAGTTCTAAACTGTTCTTCCTAGAGGTCCAGTAAGGATCATTCCTTATTGGTACAATGTTACTACAGGAGGAAACCTAAACTAAACTAACTTTATTTATACTGGATAGCTCTATCAGCTCTAAACTGTTCTCCCTGGAGGTCTAGTAAGGATCATCTGTTATTGATCCAATGTTACTACAGGAGGACACCTAAACTAAACTAATTTTATTTATACTGAAAAGCTCTATCAGTTTTAAACTGTTCTTCCTAGAGGTCTAGTATATAAGGGTCATTCCTTATTGGTACATTGTTACAACAGGAGAGAATCTAAACTAAACTAACTTTATTTATACTGAATAGCTCTATCAGTTTTAAACTGTTCTCCCTAGAAATCCAGTAGGGGTAACTCCTTATTGATCCGGTGTTAATACAGAAGAGAACTAGAGGGGAAAACGTGTTGTGTTTGTTAGAGTGAAACTGGAAGCACTCTTCTCGCATGCAACTTCTGTTTTCGTTTGATCAAGCAGTGAAAGTTGAGAAAACTCTCATGCAAGCTCTCGCTTTTCAACTCTCATGCACCTTCTGTTCTCGTTTGATCAAGCAATGAAAGTTGAGGAAACATTCATGCAAACTCTCGCTTCTCAACTCTCATACAACTCTTGTTCTTGTTTGCTCAAGCAATGAAAGGTAGAGGAACCTCTCTTGTTGAGGTACTCTCACTTGTCAACTGTTTTCGTTCAATAAAACTTATAATACTTTTTTTGTTTTGCTTTCAGACGAAAAGGTGTGTTTGGTCCGCCACTAGGAAAAACGTTTTTGATATTTATCGACGATTTGAACATGCCAGGTCTTGAAACATATGGTGCTCAACCACCTAACGAACTGTTGCGACAGTATTGTGACCATAACGGATGGTACGATAGAAAACAAATAGGTATGGTGTAACATTTATGACCTCATGTGACTTCAAATCAAAATGACATCACCCGGTTAATATATTATTTACTTGAATACAAATCCCTCCATGATCAAGTAGTTTTCCGCTTGCCTTGTGTGAACATCACTTGGAGAACATTACTCAATATGTTTAATCTACCTGAGTACAAATCCCACCGTGATCAAGTAGTTTTCTACTTGACTGGTATATAGACATCACTTGGAGAAACATCATCCAATATATATATAATCTACCCGAGTGCAAATCCCACCATGATCAAGTAATTTTCTGGTTTGCACATCCCACAAAGAACATTCAAATGAATTAATACTTAGTTATATTTCATTTTTACAGGCGCATTTCGTGAACTGGTTGACATCAACTTACTGGGGGCAATGGGACCGCCGGGTGGTGGTCGAAACCCCGTAACTCCTCGGCTGTTACGTCATTTCAACTTCCTCACTTTTACTGAAATGGAAGATTCAAGCAAGTTTACAATTTTCTCAACCATATTGAAGGGATGGCTAGGTAAGTACTTACACTAACTTTATTTATACTGGATAGCTCTATCAGTTCTAAACTTTAACTAAACTAACATTTATACTGGATAGCTCTATCAGTTCTAAACCTTTCTCCCTAGAAGTCCAGTAAGGGACATATTTTATTAGCGAGCTTAAGCAAGCGACGTTTTTGTCAACACGGACGTCAGATTGCCGAGGGGGGACTGGATTAAAAATTGTGTTTGTATCAGTTTGTGGTAATATTCAACACATATGACAAAACATAAGATTTTTAAAGTTTTTTGCTTCCTTACACGAGCGCTATGATGCAAAATGCCGCCAAAATTAGATATACCAATTTTCGGGTGACGTCCGTGTTGACAAAAACGTCGCTTGCTTAAGCTCGCTATTGATGCATTGTTACTATCAGTTCTAAAATGTTCTCCCCAGAGGTCCAGTAAGAGTCATCCCTTATTGATGCATTGTTACTACAGGAGGAAACCTCAACTAAACTAACATTATTTATACTGGATAGCTCTATCAGTTCTAAAATGTTCTCCCCAGAAGTCCAGTAAGAGTCATCCCTTATTGGTACAGTGTTACTACAGGAGGAAACCTAAACTAAACTAACTATATTTATACTGGATAGCTCTATCAGTTCTAAACTTTTCTCCCTAGAAGTCAAGTAAGAGAATGTGTCTTTGATCTCAATGACCGGGCTTCAATTCCTGCAATATGCAGTTGTCTGATTATAATTTCGTCTCAGTCTCATGCGAGAAGAGTGCTTCCAGTTTGACTCTACCAAACACCGCAGATTTTCTCCAAGTAGTTCGGTCACTTCCTATTGTAACACCGTAGCAAGAAGGGAGTAACTAGACATTCTGAGTTATCTAAAGTTGTGAACCGATCAATCCTGAACGATGATTTTGTTTGCTTTTTGCAGGTTATAGCAAAATATCAGGTTAGACAGTTTATTTTTAGTTGTAGACTAGGTAGTTAAGATAGCTGTAGCATATCACCATTGCTCTTTCTATCTTTTTATGAAGCTTGTCGGAGAGCCATATCTTCATAGTCCTATTCGTAGTATTTATGTATTTTCTGTGCTATCATATACTTTATTTTCAGACTCCTACCGGGGCGCAAATAAAGAAGATCTAGGCAGTCAGTTGGTCCAGCAGACCATTGCTCTGTATAATATTATCACTACACAGGTCAGTATGTAATGTTTACAACACGAGCAGCCGTGTTGTATCGGATATACAAACTCGAGTCAAAGACGAGATTTTGTATATCCGATACAACACTGAAATGAGTTTTAAAAACAACTTGTGAAACGTCTTGATGAGAACATTCGTATTCTTCAACAATTTAAAATAAATGAATGATATTTGGTGAGAAAATTGAACTTAAAGTTTATGTAAATCAGCATGATTCTGTATCAGACATACAAACTCATTCACGCTCATGATTTCTTTTGTGTTTTCATCATGAATTATTAATGAGTTTCACATGGTATGGTATGGTATGGTGTGGTGTGGTGTGGTGTGGTGGTGTGGTGTGGTATGATGTGGTGTGGTACTTACTCCTTCATTTTATTCATTTATGCTACTTTTCCAGCTTCTTCCAACCCCATCAAAAAGCCACTACACGTTTAACCTCCGCGACCTGTCCAAAGTTTTCCAAGGAGTACTCATGGCAAAACCGGAAAAACTGGAATCAAAACTGGATCTTCTTCGCTTGTGGTTTCACGAGAACTGTCGAGTCTTTCAAGATCGCTTGGTTAGTGGGCCAGATATGCAAAAATTATACTATTAGGTCGATATGTGCAATATAAAATGCACTCATAACAATTATATCACCAATATTATAATAAAGCGTTAGTTCAGTCGCTTAGCTTTGGCTACGTAATTAGTATGTACAATTTATGCATAAATATTTGACCAGATTTTCTGGCGGATGTATGCTGTCTCTGGGTTCCGGCTAGTTTAAACTACCAAATTAAATTTGGTGATTTTAGGAAAAAAGGTCTCACCTTTTACATATATTCACTATAATACTAGGTCAATGATGAAGATCGAAAATGGTTTATAAATTTGATGAGAGAGAAAATGACTACGGGATTTGATGTCGTTTATGAAGATGTTGTGGATAAGGTTCCCCTGGTGTATGGTGATTTTATGATCCCGAATGCTGAGAATAGAATTTATGCTGAAGTTACTGACTATAGTAAGGTGAGAGATGGAGGGGCCGATCATGTGGCTAGTCCGCTACCACGTACAGAGTTAAGCATGGTTAGATCATGAAGAGGTAGTATATGTTCTTGAATGTGGAATATCCTAAATTGATATGATGTTGTACAGAACTTATGTGAGTAGAGTTAAGTCTCTCTGAGTTAAGCATGTACAGAGTTAAGTACTATTTAAAACACGAGCAGGATATATCTGATAAAGCACGAACTGCGAGTGTTTTAAGTGGTTTAAAAAGCGACCCATCTTATGAGTTCATTGGCGAAGTAATTTTAAAAATAAACATTGTCTAAGCCGAGAAAATCAAAGCTAAAGTTTATGTAAATTA
Organism: Trachythela sp. YZ-2020; assembly: GCA_016169945.1. Classification (NCBI taxonomy): domain Eukaryota; kingdom Metazoa; phylum Cnidaria; class Anthozoa; order Malacalcyonacea; family Clavulariidae; genus Trachythela; species Trachythela sp. YZ-2020. The sequence continues at coordinate 294,802 of JADLSH010000378.1, read as the reverse complement.
ACATGATTTTTTATCACATATAAAACCACTGACACGGTAGTGATTTCCTTTGTCTTTTCCTCATGAATTATTAATGAGTTTTTTAAGCATGGTTAGATCATGAAGAGGTAGTACATGTTCTTGAATGTGGGATATCCTAAATTGATCTGATGTTGTACAGAACTTATATGAGTAGAGTTAAGTCTCTCTGAATTAAGCATGGTTAGATCATGCAGAGGTAGTACATGTTCTTGAATGTGGGCTATACCTTAAAGTGATCTGATGTTGTACAGAACTCATGTGAGTAGAGTTAAGTCTCTCTGAGTTAAGCATGGTTAGATCATGCAGAGGTAGTACATGTTCTTGATGTAGACTTTTGATTTTTAGATGGTTAAAATATTGGAGGAGTATTTGGAAGATTATAACCAGATCAATACAGCACAGATGAAACTGGTGTTGTTTACAGATGCTGTCCAGCATGTCTGCAGGATTGGTCGTATTATCAGACAACCATTGGGCAATGCCTTACTGTTGGGTGTTGGTGGTAGTGGGAGACAGAGTTTGACCCGTCTGGCTGCTCATATGTAAGTTTAGCATTCTACAATAAGCTGCCGTGGTTTGTGTCTGAACTACTTGAAAAAGATATCTCAAACGTGAGGGGTTCAGTGTAGATAGTATTCTACAATAAGCTGCCGTGGTTTGTGTCTGAACTACTTGAAAAAGATATCTCAAACGTGAGGGGTTCAGTGTAGATAGTATTCTACAATAAGCTGCCGTGGTTTGTGTCTGAACTACTTGAAAAAGATATCTCAAACGTGAGGGGTTCAGTGTAGATAGTATTCTACAATAAGCTGCCGTGGTTTGTGTCTGAACTGCCTGAAAAAAATATTCAAAACACTTTGACGTTTCGAACGAAGGCCCTTCGTCAGGAAGTTAGAAGATCTTTCGATATGTTGAAGAGCATTTAGTCTCTTTCACGTAGCCCAGATCCAAACCATGGCAGGTTGCTCGTCTATATTGGCAGCCAACAACTTTTCCTCGACAAGTTCTCCTTGAGAAGTCTTTTTGTGTAAAAGCTAATCGTGCCAGCTTTTGAATAAGAAACATTTATTCCTCTTGTTTCTGTTTACGGCTGACAAAAAAGCTTTATTGTATACTGGATTTTAAACTAAGGAACTTGTCAAAGAAAACTTGGAATTTTACATAAGCGAAAGGAAATCAGCAAATAGAAATTGTTAGTGACAAATCGATGGTTATAGATTCATGTCTCGCTGTTTATGGTTGAATAGAATTGGACCTTAATCCATAAACAGTGGCCTAGTTTTTGGCTTGTGGTTATTACCAAAAGAAAGTGTCTCTACCATATTCTAATTTTTTTTGCAACACTGTTATAATAACGTAATGTTGATTTACTTTCTATAGCACTGAATACGAATGTTTCCAGATTGAGCTAGCCAAGAACTACGGTGTTCCAGAATGGCGCGAAGATGTCAAGAAAGTTATGATGAAAGCTGGGCTGGAAAATAAACCTGTTGTCTTCTTGTTTGTTGATACACAGGTATGGAAAATGATTTACCGTACTTTAGGTGTTGGAGACACAGTTGTAAGTTGATCTACCTTTCACCTCCCTGACTGGGGTTTGATTCCTGCAATGTATGCAGTCGTCTAACTTTTGTATTTTCTGGTCCTACGATGCCCGGTATCCAATGAGCCTTGCCTATAGACGGATTTTCTGGGGGCTACCCCTAAATGTTTGTTAACCCCCCAAAAAAAAAACGTTCCTCTCTAAAAAAACATTTTTCCTCCCTCCCAAATTCATAATAAATAGTCCAACATGCAACCCTATAGAACCCTATGGGGGTTTACAGGGTCATTTAGCTCTCTCAAAGGACCTGCCAAATTCATTGACTTGACAACTTCGAATGCCTTCTGATGTGCTCTAGAAACCTTTATTTTTTCAAAATTTTCCGGGGTGCTTTGCTTTGTAGCCTCCCACCAGCAGCTCCACCCCTGGACCTCACCGGGGGCTGAGCCCTGCAGCACAACGTTTGGTGACGCCTTGTGTTACCTCACCAGCTCACCCCCCTAAAATTTCTGGCACCCCTCTAGTAATAAATATGAAAATCCGTCTATGGCCTTGCCCATAAGGAAAGTAATTATACAAAAAAGACCAATGGGATAGTCTGAATAATGTCTTTAATATCTGTAATTGTTGTCTCTTATTCAGATTAAAGATGAGTCGTTCCTCGAAGATCTCAATAATATACTGAATGCTGGCGATGTTCCCAACATCTATCAACCAGATGAGCTGGACAATATTTATACGACAATGAAACCGATCGTTCAAGATTCTGGTCAACCTCCTACGAAAGCTAACCTGTATTCTGCTTATACAAAATTGGTGCGCTCTAATATTCATTTGGTCGTATGTATGAGGTAAAGGAATTTGCTTTTCATTCTTTTTTATTATTATTTTATTACACGAATTATTATACAGGATAAACACTTCAGCAAGAAAACTAGCTGTTGTCAATGTGTGTCCTGATTACCGTATGGGGTAGCACGCCTTGCAGATGCACTTAGCGCGCAATCTGACCGCTGATTTAAGTTAGGGCGGTTAAGTCTGCTACGAAAGGTCGTGGGTACAGTGATGTTAGTCGATGGGTGACTACCTTGCTTTGACTTGATCTGTTTGAAAACTCGTGTAAGAAGTGGGTTTTTCTTTCCTGTGCTTCGAAGGTTTTCCACCGGGTACTGTGGTTTCCCTCTCTCACCAAAATCCCTTCCACCTTAACTGTGCTCCGTGATCAGACCTGAGTTGTATGGTAGCAGCCAGAGACGCCCCGTGCAGTAATCCTTCGACTCGGACACATTTGAGCTGCGTCCTTCGCCATTCGTCACTCCAGTTGCAAGGGTCGATCCTTGGACCTTTACTTTTCCTGATATACATCAATGACCTACCTAACTGCTTAACATCTACAAACGCATCCATGTTTGCGGACGACACTAATCTTTCCTGTCATGGCAAATCATCAATAGATATTGAGCAAAAAATTAACACTGACCTTGACAACGTTCACAAATGGCTAATATCGAATAAACTAACACTAAATATCAAGAAAACAGAATACATGATTACAGGGTCAAGACAAAAGCTAAACCAAATGTTCTTAAATCCTGAAATTGTCATTGGAGACCAAAAGATTAAAAGAGTAGAAAGGCGTAATTGTAGACGAACACCTTAAATGGCACGACCACATTGATATGCAATGTAAGAAAATTTCAAAAAATATCGCTCTGTTAAGAAGAGCCCTAACTATGATGTATAATTCCTTAGTCTTACCGCAGTTTACATACTGCTCGACAGTGTGGCATCATGGGAATGTTACACATATTGATAAATTACAAAAACTACAAAAAAGAGCCTCACGGGTTATCACAAATTCAAGCTTTGACATTAGAAGTGCAGAGATTTTCAAAAAACTAAAATGGCAACCGATTGGACATATCCTTAAGCAACGGGATCAACTAATGACATTTAAGGCAATAAGAGGAATGAGACGGAGATACTTAACAGAACTGTTCAGTACATGCCACAACAATAATTATGCTCTGAGAAGTAACGACCGAAAACTTAATCTACCAAAACCAAACACAAACCTTCTTAAAAATAGTTTCTCATACCGCGGAGCAGTATTTAACAGTTATTCTACGAACTCGAGTTGTATATGAGCTATTAGTCATATACGACGAGAGTGAGTCGAATACACAAGCTCTGGATCTGGATATTTACTTTTTTCAAGTAAAACTTGAATTTCCTCTTCATTTAATTGTCCAAATCTGCCAGCCATTTTTCTACTTTTCTCTACTAGCAGGATATGAGCTAATATCCTGCTAGTAGAGAACCAATGAGATTGCAGAATACCTCATATCCAGAGCTTATGTGTATAATAACATGGAATAGTCTTCCTCATGAAATTGTTGACAAATATGAGTGTCTCTCACTAGATTCATTCAAACGATTAATTAAGAACGGCTAAATATGACAGAAACACTCGTGCAAAATGTATTTGTACTGGAAGCACCATATTCCTTTCTCCAGTCCTATAGGTGAGATATTCCGTGCAAGATTGCGTCAATTTCCCTCCTTGGTCAACTGCTGTACAATTGACTGGTTCTCGGAGTGGCCCGAAGAGGCTTTGCAATCCGTAGCTACGACGTTCCTTGGAGAGATACACGAGCTGGAGGATTCCCCTTTTACACAGGGATTGGTTAGTATAAGCACGTGGATAGCTCTATCGGTTCTAATGGACCGTTCATTTTTTATTAGGGAGGGGGGGCTGGTGGAATTAGGGGGTGGGCCATCCAAAAAAAGATGGCCTTAAAAGGGTGGGCCACGCGAAAAATATTGGCAAAAGGGTGAGGGGTAGGGGTAAATGATACAATATGTTGCAAGAATGTCACCCAGAAAACGCACGAAATGGCGATTCTGGGATACTAAAATTCAAAATTTTCCGGGGGAGCATGCCCCCGAACCCCCATATCTATACAACATCCATGGAATGAGTATGTAATTAGGCTGAGCCTTGCAACTGCTGCTTAAATAAATCCTGACACATCTTGAGCATGATATTTACAACATAGTTACAACTTGATCTATCTGTTTATAGGAAAATATATTAGCTGTTCTCCCTAGAGGTCCAGTAAGGGTCATCTCTTATTGATTCAGTGTTACTACAGGAGGAACCTAAACTAAACTAATATTTATACTGGATAGCTCTATCAGTTCCAAATTGTTCTTCCTAAAGGTTTATAAGTCCATCCATTTGTCGAGTGTACTCATGAAGCAACCGGAGTACTCGGAGAAAACCTGTGGTGTTTGGTAGAGTAAAACTGGAAGCACTCACATGGGACTGAGGTGAAATTATAATCAGACAACTACATATTGCAGGAATGGAACCCCAGTCATAGAGGTGAAAGACACGTGCACTAACCATTTACTATCTTGAAACAGGTTGACATGTGCGGAGCTATCCATCAGTCCGTAGCGAAGAAATCCAAGCAGTATCTTGCTGAGCTCTCAAGATACAACTATGTTACTCCGACCAGGTAAAAACAACTACTTTTCTATAATTTGAAAGAGAGGAAGCAGCGGTTGCCCTGCCCCATAAACAATTGGGAATTCAGTCACCCCGCAGTCATCCGCAGGGCTCCTGTTGATAACAGTGCTTATTGTAGCGCTGATAGGATTTACCCTGATTAAATAAAGGTTTTTCATTCATTCATTTAAACTTTTATCTTCCAGTTACCTGGATTTGTTGGGAACATTCCGCAAGCTTGTGTCGCTGAAGAAATCTGAAATTGTAAATGCAAGGAACAGAACTAAGACTGGCCTTGATAAGGTGATCATCTTTATATGTCTTACTGCATATCAACTGGTAGTTTATGATTCATATATTGTCGATACGGACGGGAAAGATAGTGTTTGACTACTAAAGGGGAGGGGGTGGTTAGGGAATAGTTGGGGGCTGGGAAAGAGAAAAAATTTTTTAAAATTTTTTTTTTTTTTTTTTTTTTTTAATTTTTGTTTATTATTTAAAAATTTTTTTATAGAAGGTTAAAATAAATTAACTAAAATCATCAACCTTTTCATAACAACAATATTAAAATTCGATTTTTTCCGTTATTATTAAACATTCAGTTTTTATTGGCACTAAGCTGGTCAGCACTCATTTTTTTTTTTTACCCACCCCACCCCCCTAATTTTTTTTTTACCCCCCACCATTTCTTCTTTCCCCACCTCAGCCATAAATAATGACCGGTCCCTAAATAAGTTTTTCCCCTCCGAGGACTTTCCCATTGACAAGTAAAATCATCTGCTGTTAGACAGACTAAAATACTAAAGTCAACATCGTTCATATATAATTGATACGGACGGGAAAGAGTTAAGAAGATTGTGTTTACCTTCTAAATAAATATTTCCTGCCTGAGTATAATTTCAAGATCCATAGAATTTGGTCGTTTTCATAAAGTGCTGTATTCAAATTCTTATGATTCATGCTATTTCTCTAGTTGCTAACCACAGCTGAAGAGGTTGAGAAGTTACAAGAAGAGCTGGAATCAATGCAGCCGTTACTGGTACAGGCAGCCCAAGATACTGAGGATACAATGGAACAGATTAAGAACGATAGTGTAAGACTATTATTCTTGTTAGTCTCAGGACTCGACCACGTTATGACGTCATACTGTGTATCTATAACTGAACAGACAACGGCAAAATGTTCTCTATTTGTTTTATATGATAAAAACTGAAGAAAAGGAAATCAAATATTATTCCCCCAAACTTTGGGAAATTGAAAAGGTCGAAATTTAACAAATATCACGCGTACATGATCTATACAAATAAGGGAACACGATTGGCTGGTTTGAGTCACGTGCTGAATTGTGATTGGCTGGCCAAAACGAAGAGGCCATGGCCGCTAAGCCGCGACTGATCAAATTTTAAAATTCACTAAAAAATTCAAATAATTTTATTCATTTGAAATAACACAAAATTCTGAAATATATCACAAAAACATTATCAAAACGGTTAAAACCGAGCGATCGAAAGTCAATTATTCTGTTCTGAGCGATTATTGTTATTAAACAGGACCTTGGACGTTACCCGTATTTCTCTTCGTAGCCGATCGACGATTGAGACTGCTCGAGAATTTAGAAAAGCTCGCTATTTTCTACGTTAGCAAACCGGCTTTTTGTGTTTTGTGTCTTTTGTTGCTCTTCATATTCGTCAACAGCTTTTACTAAATCTTCCTCTATCTTTTCATTTGCCCATTCAGGAATAAATACCGTGGAAATTTCAAATATTTTTGCCATTTTATATGTAAAAAATCAAAACAATGTTTTTGTGATGTCATTCCGTGCGTCTGTCCTCTAATAGATCATGGCTCTCGACCAATGAAATCGCTTTAATTCTTTAAGTTATTATATAACACTGGATAAATCAATAGACGACTCTTACTGGAACTCTAGGAAGAACAGTTTAGAACTGTTAGAGCTATCCAGTATAAATACAGTTAGTTTAATTTTACTTAACAAATGTGTTTTAGGTGGTTGCAAACGAGACGAAAGTCGTGGTACAACGAGAAGAAATTGGGGCAACGAAGAAAGCAACAGAAACTCAAGCTATTGCTGATGATGCACAGAGAGACCTTGATGAGGCGTTGCCTGCTTTGGTGAGCGTTTGATTCCGTTGTTTGTTTGTCGATTTGGAAATCACTTGCGTGATAACGTGAATTAATAATCCACTGATTGGTTGAATAATAGACCTAATCCGGTAACGCTCTTGCCACTAGGCTAGGGCATTAAGCGACTTCCACACAACTTTATGTCCATGTTTTACAGGAAAACAATTTTCAAATATATAAATACCGAAAGGACAATTGAATATCGTTATTGTGATACGCCAAGCGCTTTAATCAGCCCTATGAGAAAGGCCAGCCCACTTTGGTGCATTTATATAGAAATTTCCAGCCCTACTTATGGGGAGATTTCGCCTAGGAGTGCCGGCCCTCTTCTCAAATGAACGAATAAGGATTTCAAGGGATCTTGCCTAGGAGGGCCAGCCTTTCATTTAGGGGTCATGCAAACATCCCCTATGAAAGTCATCTATTGACAAAGTTATTCTTTGCTCATTCTAGGAAGCCGCTCTCGCCAGTCTCAAATCACTCAACAGAAATGATGTGGTCGAGGTAACTGACCTATATACCGAACTGAACTGTATTGTCTTGTTTTCAAAATACACCGAATACACTATACTAACTTTATCTCTTTTTGAACCTTCACTTTAGGTGCGAGCACTCCAACGACCTCCCCACGGCGTAAAGTTGGTCATTGATGCTGTGTGTATCATCAAGGGAGTTAAACCCAAGAAAGTGGCTGGAGAAAAGGTAAATATGTCGCACTAGTAGGTTCAAATTTGACTTGAGTTAAATTTATATTGACAATACATTGTTGGTTTTTGCTATGAAATATTTGGTATCAATGTATATATTCTCCTCATTGTCCGTTCAAACGAGGATGAGAGTTGAGAGTCTCGTCGAAATATCCCTTCTTCCATTAGAATTTAGGAGAGAAATATCAGACCCATTGCTGATTTATAAGTCAAGAAGTGGTCTTATAGATTCCCATATAAACAATTTTTTAAATACTTTTGCATCACCTTATCGGACTCGTAACTTTGATCCCAATAATTATAATCTTATTATTGAACACAAACAGGATTATTTTCGTAAGTCCTACTTTATCAGAGCTGCTCAATTTTTTGTGTATTTGTTGTGAACCAGGTTGGCACAAAGGTTGACGATTACTGGGAGCCTGGTAAAGCATTGCTACAAGATCCTGCAAAGTTTTTAGAAAGTCTCTTCAAATTTGACAAGGTTAGTGTGCACTAATTTTTATTCTCAACTTCATTGAAGTGTTTCCGTTAGCTTACTTCTATAACCAATGTTCATTTTCTTTAGGACAACATCCCTGACAGTAATATTCAAAAGATTCAGCCTTACATCGACAACGAAGATTTCACCCCCGCAGCGATTGCGAAGGTAGGATTTAGAGCTTGTGCATAGGACCGCCGAAACTGATAGGGGGCCCCGAAACTGATAGGTGCCCCCCAATTAATTTTAGAGGATGCTCCCACATTTGAAGTATTTCATATTTTTCCAGGTTTCCAAAGCGTGTACGTCAATTTGTCTGTGGGTGAGAGCCATGCATAAATACCACTTCGTTGCCAAATCTGTTGCACCAAAAAGGGTAAGTATTCTTTTACAGTATATCAATTTTTTTACGAATTAGTTACAAATATCTTTCACCTCTGCGACCGTGGTTTTATCCCTGAAGTATGCAGTTGTCTTTTTATGGTCGTATGTGAGAGGATTGGTCCTAGTTTGACCCTACCAAACACCACAAGCACTAGTTTCGTCTTGTTGTGACACTGGAGCAATAAGGATATTCCTTATTGGACCTCTAGGGAGAATAGTTTAGAACTGATAGAGGTTTCCTCGTGTAGTAACACTGGAGCAATAAGAAATGACCCTTACTGGACCTCTAGGGAGAACAGTTTAGAACTGATAGAGCTATCCAGTATAAATAAAGTTAGTTTAGTTTAGGTTTCCTCCTGTAGCAACACTGAACGATAAGAGATGACCCTTACTGGACCTCTAGGGAGAACAGTTTAGAACTGATAGAGCTATCTAGTATAAATAAAGTTAGTTTAGTTTAGGTTTCCTCCTGTAGTAACATTGGACCAATAAGGAATGACCTTTATTGGACCTCTTGGAAGAACAGTTTAGAACTGATATATCCAGTATAAATAGAGTTAGTTTAGTTTAGGTTTCCTCCTGTAGTAACACTGGATCAATAAGGTGTGACCTTTATTGGACCTCTTAGAAGAACAGTTTAGAACAGATTGAGTTATCCAGTATAAATAGAGTTAGTTTAGTTTAGGTTTCCTCCTGTAGTAACACTGGATCAATAAGGGTGACTCTTACTGGACCTCTAGGAAGAACATTTTAGAACAGATTGAGTTATCCAGTATAAATAGAGTTAGTTTAGTTTAGGATCAATAAGGGTGACTCTTACTGGACCTCTAGGAAGAACATTTTAGAACAGATTGAGTTATCCAGTATAAATAGAGTTAGTTTAACCTCCTTACAATATAACTCTTGTATGATATATGTCTCCAGGAAGCTCTAAAGAAGGCGACAGAAGACCTGCAAGAAACACAACGTATCCTGGGTGAAGCAAAAGAGAGACTACGAGAGGTTGAAGAAGGCATAGCCTCGCTTCAGGCGAAATATGAGGAATGTATTGCGAAGAAAGAAGAGCTGGAATATAAAACTGAGTTGTGTACAGCTAGACTGACACGGGCTGAAAAGGTAAGAAAGAAATATATTAATATAGCTAGGTTTTATGTAGTACTATCGTGTACTATCGATGGTGGTCAAACTGCAGTTATCAAAGTGAGAAAATGGTGTCAATTCTTCTCATTGTATGTAGCAGTTTTGTATTTGAAGGGGAAGAATTGAGAGATGTAGTTTAATTTACTTGCTCATTTAAGGTGGCTCGATACAGTTTTCAAAAATTCAGGTGTTCAGCACTTTGAAATGATTAAACTCCGTATTTTTAGGTTTTATTCATCAGGTATCAGGGTTTTCATATATTTTGATGTTTCTACTTTCAAATTATGTTAGTTTTAGTAAAACATAGTTCGTTGCTATGGCAACATACGCGTACGAAATTCACTCTAAAATAGCCTATCGCCTCGTGTAGTTGGAAAAGAAGCACGGTGACCCCCAATTTTTTTTCGTGCATTATTTTATTTGCAAGACAGACTAACAATAAGCAAAATATAAAAAAATTCTGTAATGCCATTTTTTTGAAAAAGGCAAAAATGTCGTTTCCCTCGATAATTTTTTTTTGGCATTACAGAATTGTTTTATTTTTGTTACAATGAAAGATTTTTGCGGTGCAATACAGCATGCAAAATTTGAACATAAGTCACCGGACAAAATAATGAGATATAGCGCATTGTTTTTCAAAAATGGAATTTTTTAATGACGTCAGCAATTGATATGAAACGGTATATAACACGCGTAATGACGCGAGATGGCGCGTACAACTGCTTACGTCAAATCATTTTGTAAGTTATTTCGTTAATATTCCCGAGCGCACAAATGGTCACACGGATTTGTTCATAGAGTATGAAGTTTTGTTTTCGCGATTCTTGAATAAGGTTTTTGTGATTACTATATCGAGCCACCTTAAGCGTCAACATTTCTGTAGTTGACCACCATCTGTTGCGTTGTAACGCCAAACCGGAATGAAAAGCGAAGCCATAGATAGCTGATTGTAGTGGTGGTGGCACAGTGGTCAGTGTCACGTTCCTGTCACCACTGTGACCTGGATTCTATTCCTGCAATATGCAGTTGTCTGATTATAATTTCACCTCAGTCGCATGTGAGAAGAGTGCTTTCAATTTGACTCTACCAAACAACGCACGTTTTCTCCAGGTACTCCGGTTTTCATCCTGTGTTAACACTGAACCAATAAGTGATGTCTTTACTTTCATTTTAAGAGCACAACAAACTGAATCATATTATTTTCTAACTTCAGCTTATCGGTGGTCTGGTGGACGAGAAAGGTCGCTGGCAAGAGTCTGTCACCGAGTTTGATGGTCAGATTATTAACGTTGTGGGTGACGTCATGATTTCATCCGGGGTTATTGCTTATCTTGGAACGTTTACGGTAAGTGTTATTGAGGAATTACAGGATCAAACGACCTGAAAAATATAACAAGAACGTCGGCGTTTCGGGTGAAAGCCCTTCGTCTGGAAGTTAGGTGCGTGGGTCGGGGAAAGTCGATCAGAAACGTTGACTAGACAGCGAAGCTCGTTGCTCACTGGTGCAGAAAATGAAGCCTAGACATAAGAAATCCGCCAGGATTAACCACTAATAGATAATCATAATAATAAACGACTTCGAGTGTATGATATAACTTCTCAAATTACGAACCAGTATTTGAAGAGAAATTCAACGCGAAAGTTGACTTAATTTATGGACGTTTATTACCGTGGTATCAAGACAACGATACGCTGCTGACTCTGAGGTTTCAGTGAGCGTTATCGAGCAGCAGATGGCGGGCGTCAACTTCAAAATCGTTGACACCTAAAAGAGCAGGCAAAGTTAACAAGATCACTACATATCATGAAAACAGTCACACGATAGTGCTTAGTGAAACCAACTTAACCTTTTTCCTTTGACGTTTTTGCTCATGAATTGTTAATAAGTTTGAGAAAACCCATCACGTTTTGCTAATGTGTTGATATTTAGGGTGAATACCGTACGGCAATGGTCACCGAGTGGTTAACTCATCTAGTCGAGCTTGAGATCCCTCATTCTGACGCATGTTCCCTCGTCTCTACACTGGGAGATGCAGTTAAGATCAGAAATTGGCAGATTGCTGGACTGCCCAGAGACACGTTGTCTGTTGAGAATGGTGTTGTTGTTCAGAACTCACAGAGATGGCCGCTGTTCATCGATCCACAGGCACAGGCCAACAAATGGATTAAGAATATGGTATTGTATTTTTGTTTCGTTTATGTGATTGTCTAATTTTGGGTATCTCGATTCTAAATTTCTTTTTTTCTATCGTGTAATGCCTATCTGGCACAGTGGTTAGTGCATGGCTTTCACGTCTGTGACCGAGGTGCAATACGCAGTTGTCTTATTATAATTTCACCTCAGTCACATGTGAGAAGAGTGCTTCCAGTTTGACTCTTAAGGTGGCTCGATACAGTTTTCAAAAAATCCAAGTGTACAACAGTTTGACATTTCTAAACTTCGTATTTTTAGGTTTTATGCAACAGATATCGAGATTTTCATATATATTAATGTTTCTTCTTTCAAATTTTGTACACATAGTTCGTTGCTATGGCAACACACGCGTCCGAAATTCACTCTAAAACAGCCTATTGGCCCTATTGCTTCGTGTAGTTGGAAAAGAAGCACGGTGACCCCCAATTTTTTTTCGTGCATTATTTTACTTACAACATAAACTAACAATTAACGAAATATAAAAAAATTCTGTAATGCCAATGTAAAGGCAAAAATGTCGTTTTCTTCAATAAAATTTTTTTGGCGTTACAGAATTTTTTATTTTTGGTATAATGAAAGACTTTTGCGGTACAATACAACAAGCGCATTGTTTTTCAAAAATTGAATTTTCTAATGACGTGAGCAATTGACATGCAACACGCTATACAAAAGAAAATTCTTCCCGCTTTGTCTTAGAGGGAAAGCCCTAGAGGGAAAGTTTTCTTTTGTATTTCTTCTTATGCTTATCTCACTCGTGTGAACCAGGCCTTAAGTGTTGTGTCAAGGGTCCATTACATTAATGTGTTTACTTATGCCAGAGTAGCGAAATCTGACGTTTTTCCATTGACGTTTCATTCTGTAGGAAAAGGAAAGTGGTGTGGATGTGGTCAAACTGACAGACAAAGATTTCTTACGAAGTCTTGAAAATGCTGTGAGATTTGGCAAGCCATGTTTGTTAGAAAATGTAGGCGAGGAATTGGACCCAGCTTTGGAGCCGATCTTGTTGAAACAGGTTTGTTTGAGCGTTAGTTGTGTGGTATGGTATGGCATGGCATGGCATGGCATGGTATGGTATGGTATGGTATGGTATGGTATGGTATGGTGTATGGCGTGGTATGGTATGGTATGGTATGGTATGGTATGGTATGGTATGGTGTCTGTTGTATGGCGTGGTAAGGTGTGGTATGGTATGGTATGGTATGGTATGGTATGGTATGGTATAGTATAGTATGGTATGGTACGGTGTAGTTTTAGTATGGTGTGGTATTGTATGGTGTGGTATGATTTGTTATAAATGACCACTCTTTAGATAGGTTTAACTAAGCACTATCGTACACCAGATGGTGGTCAATAGAATCGAGAGATGTTGTTTAATTTGTTTGCTCCTAGAAGTCCATGAATGACCACCATCTCGTAACGCTTGCTGAAGCACACCTGCTAACATAACTGACTTACATTTCAGACCTTCAAGCAGTCTGGTAGCACGGTGATTAAACTGGGAGATGCAATCATACCATATCATGATGATTTCAAATTCTATATAACAACCAAACTACCCAATCCACATTATACCCCAGAAGTGTCAACCAAAGTCACTATTGTCAATTTCACTTTAGCTCCAAGGTGAGAAAGCTTTGTCTACCATGTTGTTTTGGAAGATTGACAAACAGGCAAACATTTGAAGAGGATTTTAAGATGTTTTCTAGTTTGCCCACGACTTAAGGATCGAAAGGTTAAGATGTAATATATCATACACGAGAAGGAGTTTATTATAGTGATTTGAAACACCGAAAAGTGTGTTGAAAAACAAGGCGCTAGCCGAGTTTTTTAACATACTTTGAGGTATTTTTAAATTACTATAATAAACGACTTCGAGTGTATGATATAGCTTCTCAAACAAACCAGTATTTAAAGAGAAATTCAACGCGAAAGTTGAGTTAATTTATGGGTGTTTATTACCGTGTTATCAAGACAACGATACGGTGGTGATGTCCTTTGTGTTTTGATCATGAATTATTAATGAGTTTGAGAAGACTATTTAATCCACACGTGAACCTCTTAGCCAATAGGCTCTTTGTGTAATTGCTAATATTTGTCAAAACAATGAGTGACTGGATGGCATGGAGAACAGTAAGATTTTCAAAACAATGAAAAGACAATGGAACATTCCGATCACTGGATCATGACTGGATGGCATGGAGAACAGTGGGATTTTCAAAACAATGAAAAGACAATGGAACATTCCGATCACGGGATCATGACTGGATGGAACTACTGTTATGCTTAAAGCACATACTTCCCTTTGAAAGGGTTAAATGTTGTTAATCTTAACCAAGTTCTTGGTTAAACGATAACGTGCACTAATAACTCCATCTCTATTTTAGTGGTTTAGAAGACCAGCTTCTAGCCATAGCTGTAGCAGAGGAACGCCCTGACCTTGAGGAAGCGAAGAACCAGCTTATTGTAAGCAATGCCAAGATGAAACAGGAATTAAAAGAAATCGAGGACAAGATATTACATAAGTTATCAACTTCGGAAGGAAATCCTGTCGATGATGTGGACCTTATTCAAACACTCGAGGCTTCTAAAGTTAAAGCTGGAGAGATTAAGGTAAGAACGGCTGCTTAGTCCCCGTTTACATGAGACCGGGACGAAGTCAAACCGAGACGATTTCGTTTCGTTCATAGTATTATTTATAATAGATGTTTACATGACCAGACCGGTCTGAAGTCATCCCGCATGCTGGACTGAACTGACTATCTTCAGACCGGGACGAATTCGCAACGGGATGAATGTAAACACAAATTATCAGACCGGTCAGACAGGGGCGCACATTTCAAAAAAGTTTGGGGGGGGGTGTCCATTGTTCAGGGACCAACTTTTAATATTTGTTTGACCACATCAAAACATGTATTACAAGTTAATGTAAAAATATGTGTAGTGCCAGGGGTGTAGAACACTTGTTAAAATATAGGGGGCCGAAAATTTTGAATTTGTAGAGTCTGTAGATCGTCGGAAATGGCATTTTCAGAGTCTTCTCTACCTCTTTCGTTATAGGCCCTTTCATTAATATATATAAGATTTCAAACACTCTAGTTTCGAATTCAAATATTTCGCTGCAATTTTCTTTAAATGCAGTTATTTTAATGAAAACGCCCCCCAAAACGTAACCTTCAACATCATAAAGACCCAATTAGAAACTGCATTTTTACAACAGAGTTTACTTAATTTTACTCAGAATACTGACGTGGAAATAGAACGCACAATGCGGCAGAGCAAAAGTTAGAAGGTTTTGCGCAGTCGTGTATGGCTATGTCATCTTACATTTGAGTATATTGCTTTAACAGGAAAATATATCTCTGGGTTTTGCAATGTTGATTTCTTTTATTGACAATTTTTGTATCGTTTATTATACGTTTTTTAGACAGGATGTTTCGGACCAACTCGGACCGAATTAAGTAGTGTAATTTTACAATTTGGGACCGACTTTTTTGGAAAATTCACAAATGATGGGGTGGGGTGTCACACCCCCCACACCCCCCCTAATGTGCGCCCCTGCGGTCAGACGTTTGTTACAACGCTGATAATAAACAACGGTAGACAAGATTAAAAACATCAGTTGTGGACTGCACTTTTGATATACGTAAAAGAGTGTGTAAAGCTACGGATACACGGGCAATATTTTTCTCGCGACGGCAATGCAATTGTGGTAAAATCGTTGCATTGCCGTCGCGAGAGAGAAATTGCTCGTGTATCATGCTCTGCGACGGCAACGCAAAGCTTCACGCAATCGTTGCCGAAATTCCAAGTCATTGAATTTTGGGCAACGATTGCCGAATGTTAGACGGTGTGGTCAAGGCTGATGATTGACAGGTTTCTTGATCAGCCAATGAAAAGCGTTATAAAAATGTTGAATATTGCATGTGTAGCCACCTTGTGCGACGGCAATGCAATACTATTATCAACCGTTGCGTAAACAATTTCAATTTTCATCCCGTTCTGACTTCGTCCCGGTCTCATGCAAACGGGGCCTTAGTTGTCTTAACACAGATTATTGTTTGGCAGAGGTACTAGTTCATGAAAATTCCATAAATATAATTAAACTTGCTTTTACACAGAATAAAGAAGTATATGTACCCGCTCACATTCTCCTTTCCAAACACATCCGTGGCTGAAAAGCATGAAAAGGCATACAATCAGTAAATCGTTCAGTTTCCATTTCATGATCCACGCATTTTTATTTTAGTAGTATCAGTTTTTGCATGAAATTCCTGGCAAATGTGGCAATTGGTCCTGAAAATTACATATTTACATCACGAATATATAGTCCTTAAAATGTCCTTAAAATTTATGTTCAAATTAGGGCAAGAACCCTGAATCTATTCAAATCTTCCTTGACACAATCTATCCGATGTTTTCGATGTGATTTTTAAACACGAATGTTTTGAATTACAGGCAAAAGTCGTCATAGCGGAACAAACGGAAAACGACATCGACGAGACTCGAAGTCAGTATATCCCTGTGGCTGTGAGAACACGATTATTGTTCTTTTGTACCTATGACTTGGTAAGATATTTTTCTATTATCTAAAGATTTTCCTTTTTACTGTTTCAATCTGACCAAATTGGCTATTGCTGTCCATTTATTCACTAAAAGATTATCAATGTCATTTTATAGGCAAATATCGATCCAATGTACCAGTATTCGTTGGAATGGTTTATCCGTATTTTCCTAAACAGCATTGCAAATGCTGAACAAGCAGGTATTGTAGGAACTCCTTGATCTTTGTAGATTTTCAATCTTTACTTTGGAGCTCCTTACCAAATTACCGTGAGGAGGAGAAAGACATTCAATTAATATATTTTATATTAAAACCTTTTCAAAATAGTTTTTGTAACCCTACAAGAAGCTAATTGTTATATTTTCTTTCTGTTTTTTCACAGATAATATTGCTCAACGTATTGAAAATGTGAACGAGTATTTTACATTCAGTCTGTACAGCAACGTGTGTCGAAGTCTGTTTGAGAAACATAAATTGCTATTTTCATTCCTCGTCTGTGTCAGAATCTTACAGAATGAAGACAAGATCGATATTGTAAGTATATGACCGGTCAAATTAATTAATATGGTAGATTTTATGTTTTAAATTAGATATATATTAAGTGTTTTTCGTCCGCTACTCTGGTTGAATTAACAAACCTCGCATACTATATTCCTCTAGGATGAATGGCGCTACCTCCTAGCAGGCGGAACAACTGTCCCAGAACAAGTTCCCAACCCGGCCGAGGAATGGATCTCGGAGAGAGCCTGGAATGAAATCTTGACTCTGCCGGCGCTACCAAAGTTCACGAGATTTGCCAAAGATTTCAGAAAACATCTTGCGGGATTTAAGAGAATTTTCGACAGTTCTGATCCGCATAGGTGAGACATATAAACTGAACTAAGCTATCTATATTTATACAGGATAGCTCTATCAGTTCTAAACTGTTCTTCCTAGAGGTCCAGTAAGGATCATCCTTTATTGATCCAGGGTTACTACAGGAGGAAACCTGAACTAAATTACTAACTTTATTTATACAGGATAGCTCTATCAGTTCTAAACTGTTCTCCTTAGAAGTCCAGTAAGGGGCATCCCTTATTGATCCAGTGTTACTACAGGAGGAAACCTAAACTAAACTAACTTTATTTATACTGGATAGCTCTATCAATTCTAAACTGTTCTCCCTAGAAGTCCAGTATGGATCATCTTTTATTGATCCAGTGTTACTACAGGAGGAAACCTAAACTAACTTTATTTATACTGGATAGCTCTATCAGTTCTAAACTGTTCTTCCTAGAGGACCAGTAAGGATCATCTCTTATTGGTTCAATGTTACTACCGAAGGAAACCTAAACTAAACTAACTTTATTTATACTGGATAGCTCTATCAGTTCTAGACTGTTCTCCCTAGAGGTCCAGTAAGGGCTATTCCTTGTTTGCCCAGTGTTACTACAAAAGGAGACCCAAGTACCCGGAGAAAACCTGCGGTGTTTCCTAAAGTCAACTGGAAGCACTCTTCTCACATGTGACTGAGGTGAAATTATAATCAGACAACTGTATATTGTAGGAATCGAATCCGGTCACAGATGTGAAAGGCACATGCACTAACCATTGTGCTACCAACTGTGTACTTTATCATTTCAGGGAACCATTGCCTGGATCGTGGGACAAAGATTTGGATCATTTTCAGAAAATACTTGCTCTACGTTGTCTTCGAGCTGACAAAGTCACGAACGCGATGCAGGTAATGAGATTTATGGAAATTTCAACTCATATTTTCATCCCAATAAAGATAATGTGTTAATGGATGTTAACATTTATTCTTCATATTAGGATTTTGTCGCTGAACATCTTGGTCAAAAGTTCATCGAACCGCAGGTAATATATTTGTTAACAATTGGTTAGCTTTGTTCCATTCTTTGTTCTTATCAGAACAGTGGATGTTATCTGGGAATTTAAATTAGCTTCTAATCGTATTCTACATTATCAGAACAGTGGAGTTACTAAAAGGTGAATTACTATTTTAAATTCCAGGCCTAAAATCGTTTGTGCTTATCAGAACAAAGTGAGTTATCTGAAAATGTGAATTGGTTAGCTTTTTTTTTGATACACCCTCAGTATATTGGTGTTATCTGAAAATGTGAATTGGTTACCTTTGTTCCATTCTATGCTTACATTATCAGAACAGTGGTAGCTAGGCATGTGAGTTATCTGAAAATGTGAATTGGTTAGCTTTGTTCCATTCTATGCTTACATTATCAGAACAGTGGTGTTATCTGAAAATGTGAATTGGTTAGCTTTGTTCCATTCTATGCTTACATTATCAGAACAGTGGTGTTATCTGAAAATGTGAATTGGTTAGCTTTGTTCCATTCTATGCTTACATTATCAGAACAGTGGTAGCTAGGCATACGAGTTATCTGAAAATGTGAATTGGTTAGCTTTGTTGCATTCTATGCTTACATTATTAGAACAGTGGTAACTAGGCATGTGAGTTATCTGAAAACGTCAATTGGGTGGCAACGGTATGCGTTAACTCGTTAGGTCTATTAGGAAACATAAGAATATAAGATAAGTAGATATACAAGTATATCCTCTATTTACAGTTGATATATCAATCACAGTATAGTTTTGGCTCATATTGAGCAGTAGCTGTCTAAAGAAAGAGAAACTAAGTCTTTTAACTAAGAAAACATTCGCTTGATAATCGAGTTTTGTATTTTTTCTTCAAACATTTCAGACAGCAGACCTCTCACTGGTGTTCAAAGACTCGTCACCCACCTGCCCTCTTATCTTTGTCCTCTCAACTGGTACTGACCCTGCTGCCGATCTCTACAAGTTCGCCGAGGAGATGCGATTCTCTAAAAAGCTGAATGCATGCTCCCTTGGACAGGGGCAGGGACCCCGGGCTGAGGCTTTGATGCGTTCTGCAATGGAGAGGGGCAAGTGGGTGTTCTTTCAGAATTGTCATCTCTCACCAAGCTGGATGCCTAACCTGGAAAGATTGATCGAAAATATTGACGTGGATAAGGTAGGGGTGTCGATTTATTGATTGAGTCATTGATTGATTGATTGACTGATTGAATGACTTGGTTGATTATCTATGATTATACTGGATAATATCGGTAAGGCACACTGGTTACTGCACGTGCCTTATTAGGGAGCTTTTGCAATGACTACGAGTACGAGATTCGTCATTTTCGCGCCAAACGCCGTTGTTTGTATACGCCATCTCGCAAAAGTCGTAGTCGTTGGGCTTTTGACTACGACTTTTGGGAGATGGCGTATGCAAACAACGAATCTCGTACTCGTAGTCGTACTCGTAGTCATTGCTCAAGCTCTATTCACCTCTGTGACCGGGTTCCATCCTGCAATATTCCGTTGTCTGATGATATTTTAACCTACATACATACACACATACATACATTATTCAGCTCACTCCCCATTGGGGCTTTTCAGTGACCGATTACATCAAGTATCTCGCTTACCTATATTATGTACGTAGCCTACATTAGTACATTATCTATTGTTACAACAATTGTGATATTATTTTCCTAATCTGTATATCCCAACGCACCCAGTCAACTTTCCCACGACTTTCGGCAGAGCGTTGACTTACTCTTTTCACATGAGTGTGACGAGTAAAGTCCTCAGCGAGAATCGAACTCAAGACTCAGACGTGAAAGGTACTTGCTCTGACGACTGCGCCACCGAAGCCCCACGCGCCAGTTGCGGTTACTTCTTCGGGCACTTGGATTTTAGCCTCAGTTGCATGTGAGAAGAGTACTTCTAGTTTCTTCCTTTTGTGGTAACACTGGAACAATAAGGAAGAGCCTTTACTATATCTCTGGGAAGAACAGTCTGGAACTAATAGAGCTATCTAATTTAAAACTGGACTGATAAGGGATGAATCGTATACTAGACTTCTAGGGAGAACGGTTTAAAACTTGTCCGATAGAGCTATCCAGTATAAATAAAGTTAGTTTAACATTATCTTCCTAGGTTCATCGTGACTTTAGGCTATGGCTAACCAGTATGCCCAGCCCTAAATTCCCCGTTTCAATTCTTCAAAATGGCTCCAAGATGACAGTTGAACCGCCTCGAGGAATCAAGGCAAACCTTCTCAGATCTTTCACTGGATTTAGTGATGAATTTTACGCCGGATGTAAACGGGTAAGAATATTTTAGACCTGCGGGTCCAGTGTAGGTAGTATTCTACAATAAGCTGCCGTGGTTTGTGTCTGAACTACCTGAAGAAGATATCTCAAATATGGTGGTCCAGTGTAGGTAGTATTCTTCAATACGCTGTCGTGGTTTGTGGTTTGTGTCTGAACTACCTGAAAAAGATATCTCAAACCTGGTGTCCAGTGTAGGTAGTATTCTACAATAAGCTGCCATGGTTTGTGTCTGAACTACCTGAAAACGATATCTCAAACGTTGGGGTCCAGTGTAGGCAGTATTCTCATTGTATTAACTGTTTATTTAAAAGGTTGAAGACTTCAAATATTTGCTGTTCTCTCTATGTTTGTTCCATGGAGTAACACTTGAACGACGAAAGTTTGGTCCGCTTGGCTTTAATATTCCGTACGAGTTTACTACAGGAGATCTTAGGATCTGTATTAGTCAACTGAGTATGTTTCTGGACGAATATGAGGGAGTCCCTTATAAGGTTGGTTGATTTGATTATTGATTGATAAATTGATTATCTATGATTTGATTTATGTATTGATGGATTAATTGTCTATGATTACGATTAATTGATTGTATTGATTTATTGTCTATATTATG
This sequence comes from Trachythela sp. YZ-2020, assembly GCA_016169945.1. Classification (NCBI taxonomy): domain Eukaryota; kingdom Metazoa; phylum Cnidaria; class Anthozoa; order Malacalcyonacea; family Clavulariidae; genus Trachythela; species Trachythela sp. YZ-2020. The sequence goes on along the minus strand of JADLSH010000378.1, from coordinate 273,345 downwards.
ATAAATTGATTTGATTGAATGATTGATTGATTTACTATATCGAGTGGTTGATTGATTGGATTAATGGTTGATTGAATTATCGATTGAATCTTTGACTGACTGATTGATTGATTGATCGGTCAGTCTGTCGGTTTGTTGGTTGGGTGATTGTGTGATTGATTGAATGATTCTATGATTCTTCAATTGATTGATTGATTGTTTTCAGGTATTAAAGTACACGGCAGGTCAGATCAATTACGGAGGCCGCGTCACTGACGACTGGGATCGACGATGCATCATGACAATCTTGGCAGATTATTATGGGTCAGATGTCCTGGAACCTGGGCACCCGTTTTCTAAAGCCGGAGTGTATCATCAGTTGAAGGGCGAAACACCCCATGAGGTAATTTTATGATAATGTTTCGTGGATTATGCAACAATTATATATAGGCCATTTCCAGAATCACAGAATTTAGCCTTGGTCAAACGAGGATGAGAGTTGATGATAGTTAGCAAGCGAGAGTTTGCATGAGAGTTTCATCAACTCAAGAGTTGCATGAGAGTTGACTGGATATTACCACGCCTACCGGTCAAACGAGGAAAAACTGTCATCAACTCTCATCAAAATTTGAACCAGCTCAAAGTTGATGGGAGGGCATGCGAGATGATGAGAGTTGGCGATCAAACGCGAGCGAGAGTTGCAACTCTCATCAACACTCATTGACTCTCATCAACTCTCATCAACTCTCATTGACTCTCATCAACACTCTCATCAACTCTCATTGACTCTCATCAACTCTCATCAACTCTCATTGACTCTCATCAACTCTCATTGACTCTCATCAACTCTCATTGACTCTCATCAACTCTCATTGACTCTCATCAACTCTCATTGACTCTCATTGACTCTCATCAACTCTCATCAACTCTCATTGACTCTCATCAACTCTCATTGACTCTCATTGACTCTCATCAACTCTCATTGACTCTGATCAACTCTCATTGACTCTCGTCAACTCTCATTGACTCTCATTGACTCTCATCAACTCTCATTGACTCTCATTGACTCTCATCAACTCTCATTGACTCTCATCAACTCTCATTGACTCTCATTGACTCTCATCAACTCTCATTGACTCTCATCAACTCTTATTGACTCTCATTGACTCTCATCAACTCTTATTGACTCTCATTGACTGTCATCAACTCTCATCAACTCTCATCAACTCTCATTGACTCTCATCAACTCTCATTGACTCTCATCAACTCTCATTGACTCTCATCAACTCTCATTGACTCTCGTCAACTCTCATTGACTCTCATTGACTCTCATCAACTCTCATTGACTCTCATTGACTCTCATCAACTCTCATTGACTCTCATTGACTCTCATCAACTCTCATTGACTCTCATCAACTCTCATTGACTCTCATCAACTCTTATTGACTCTCATTGACTGTCATCAACTCTCATCAACTCTCATTGACTCATTGACTCTCATCAACTCTCATTGACTCTCATCAACTCTCATTGACTCTCATCAACTCTCATTGACTCTCATCAACTCTCATTGACTCTCATCGACTCTCATTGACTCTGGGCCAACATGATTAATAAATTGTCATGTAGGTGTGTTTGTTTGCTCTTTTACTAAAGTGTTTCGACTCCACTTGGGCACCCTGACTTACTATCCCTACACTGCCGACGAAAACAAACAATTAACAAATTGCCATGTAGGCAGTGTGGATTATAACAATTTCGCTTGGGCCTGACAAATGTCCGATCAAGTAGACAGTTTCTCGTACATTGGCTAAGAATGGTCGGCTTTGCCTTTAATAGTTTTTACATGTACTGGTAAGAAAACTCATAATTCATGTTGAGTTGTTATTATATTTGCATGAAATGTCCTATAAAGCAACACATAATTGCAATAAAAATGCAATGAGACACACTTTTTTTCAAAGAGACCTTTAGTTTTTTTAGTATCCGTTGTTATACGTTTAAGATAGAGGAAAAACTGTGTATTTTATTTGATCGGTCAAAATGTCCCTGCAGAATAAAACCAATCGGTCATTCGGTGTGTTTGTTCGGCAAATAGCCGAATGCCGACCGTTCTAATCCACACTGCATGTGGGGTTTTCCCTCTGTTACTAAAGTTATTATTGTTATAATTTTCCTTCTAGGGCTATCTTCATTATATTCGAAGTCTACCGATCAACGACACACCAGAAATCTTCAGTCTACACGATAATGCCAATATCACCTTCGCACAGAATGAGACATTTGATCTTCTACATGGAATACTGGCCATGCAGCCCAAGACTACCGCAGGCGCAGGGAAATCACGCGAAGAGGTTAGTAACTAGAAACTCCCTAGAGGTCCTGTAAGGATCATCCCTTGTTGGTCCAGTGTTACTATAGGAGGACACAAGAGAATCCGAAGAAAACCTGCGGTGTATATTAATGTGAAACTGGAGGCACTCTTGTCACATACGACTGAGATGAAGTTGTATATAGTGCAGGAGTCGACCTCGCAGAGGTGAAAGACACATGTACTAGCCACTGTGCCAACACTGCAGTAACACTGGAGAAGAGAAGGCCCTTACTGGACTTCTAGGGAGGACAGTTTAGAACTGAGAGAGCTATCCAGTGTAAATAAAATTAGTTTAGTTTAGCTTTCGTCCTGTAGTAACACTGGACCAATAAGAGATTACCCTTACTGGACCTCTAGGGAGAACAGTTTAGAACTGATAGAGCTCTCCAGTATAAATAAAGTTAGTTTAGTTTAGTTTAGGCGAATCGCAGGTTCGATTCCTGCCAGGGACCTATAGTTGCATTTTTCCCAGCTGTTCCTGGTTAGGTCTAATAAATGTATATAATTTACACTCGATAATTTTCCATCTACAAAACCCTTCAATTATTATTCAATCGAGTGAGATGCCAACAAAATCTAGATATTTAGTTTAGTTTAGTTTAGTTTAGTTTAGTTTAGTTTAGTTTAGTTTAGTTTAGTTTAGGTTTCCTCCTGTAGTAACACTGGATCAATAACAGATGACTCTTACTGGACTTCAAGAGAGAACAGTTTAGAACTTATAGAGCTATTCAATGTTACCAACGCCAGTTACTTTAACTGCCAAACTTCGATTTAGATTGTGGAAGAAATCGGTCGTAGTATCCTCGATAAAGTCCCAGCTCCTATCCCAATTCTATCAGTCATGGAGAAGTACCCGGTGAAGTACGAAGAATCCATGAACACAGTTTTGACCCAAGAAGTTATACGATACAACAAACTATTGACCGCCATTCGTAGTTCCCTAAATGAAATGTTAAAAGCATTGAAAGGTTTGGTTGTGATGTCGCAAGCTCTTGAAACGATGGTGGATAGTTTGTTTAAGAATGCTGTGCCTGATCTCTGGGCCAGTAAGGTATGAGAATAGACAAGTATTTGGGTATTTGATGAGTATTTAAGTATTTTTTCAGTATTTGCTGAGTATTTTCTGAGTATTTTCTGTGTATTTGCTGAGTATTTGCGTATTTGCTGAGTATTTGAGTATTTGCTGAGTATTCGCTGCGTATTTACAGAGTGTTTGAGTATTTCCTAACTATTTGCTGAGTATTTGTTGAGTATTTGAGCATTTGCTGAGTATTTGCTGAGTATTTGCTGAGTATTTGCTGAGTATTTGCTGAGTATTTGCTGAGTATTTGCTGTGTATTTTCTGTGTATTTGCTGAGTATTTGAGTATTTCCTGTGTATTTGCTGAGTATTTGCTGAGTATTTGAGTATTTGCTCAGTATTTGAGCATTTGTTGAGTATTTGCTGAGTATTTGAGCATTTGTTGAGTATTTGCTGAGTATTTGCTGAGTATTTCCAAACACAAGGTCAAAACATTAGTGAACAATTTAGTCTCTCTGATAACTGTTGACGACCATGTGCTGCGCTGTTCCATTTTGTGAAACCTGCGCCTAATTAAATTGTTTGCAGATAATTCACTACTGCATGACAATCGATGATCACTGTAATTGTGAAGTAAAGAGCAGCACAATATGTTTTCATTCTATTATTTTTCTAGGCGTATCCATCGTTAAAGCCACTGTCGTCCTGGGTCACAGATTTGATAGCGAGAGTTGCGTTTATACAAAAATGGATTAATCTTGGAACACCTCCGGTAAGACATAAAGGCCATGTTACACAGGGCAATTTTTGCTGAAACTTGCAACACAATTTGTGCACAGAGCCATGTTATATAGAAATGTACGCACAGAAAAACAGTGAACATGGCCCGTGTTTCACTCCACCAATATTATCATTCTCATTCATTTCTTTGTTGCCTTCTGGGCATGTTTAGCAAGAAAAATATCGGCAAAGTAAAACGAGATTCATGATCACAATTTCTCTGCGAGTTTACTTTTTACCTAACATCGCTTTGTGTCTGAAATTGCGTTGCAAGTTGCAGCAAAAATTGCCTCGTGTAACATGCTATTGCATGGTCTTTTCGCTGAGGTGCAAATTTTTAAATACAATTTGATTGATTGATTAATTGGTATGTTGGTTTGTCGATTGATTCTACCATATTGGCAATAGGTAGGAGTACTATCGTGCAGCAGATGGTGGTCAACTAGCAGTTATCAGAGTGAGAAAATAATGTTAATTCTATTCATTATATGTGGTTGTCTTGTATTTGGAGACAAATATATAACATTGAGAGATGTAGTTCAATTTTTTTTGCTGCTATAAGTGTCAACAGTTCTGAAGTTGACCACCATCTGCTGCTCTGTACCGCTTACTGAAACACACATATACAAACAACTGAACAGGTATCTATCATTTCATATTTTGTTTTCAGATATTTTGGATCTCAGGTTTTTTCTTCCCTCAAGGATTCCTAACAGGAACTCTTCAGAATTACGCCAGAGCTTCGTCCATCTCAATCGATGTGATCACCTTTGATTTTGAGGTACGATTTATATACTGAGTTTTGGAATGGCCGTAAAAGTCATCTCTTGCGGTCCAGTGTTACTAAAAGATGAAACCTAACTTTGTTTATACTAGATAGCTCTATCAGTTCTAAACTGTTCTCCATAGATGTCCAGTAAGAATCATCACTTATTAGTCCAGTGTTACTACAGAAGGAAACCTAAATTAACCCTATTTCTACTCGATAGCTCTATCAGTTCTAAACTGTTCTCCCTAGAGGTCCAGGAAAGATCATCCCTTATATGTCCAGTTTTAGGCCAAAAAATATATATTCTGTTTTCTGGCAAATACGGTCCATCAATATCCTTGCAAAATGAAGTACTGTTAAACTCTATTAAACCTGCATATTTGGTGATAGTTTAGTATTAAAAGCATAAAATATCACTATACACTTTATAAAAAATAGAAAAATACTCACCCATTTCTCCAATAAAGAGCCTCCTTATTAACTCTTAAGAAAATAAAAAGGAGGAAACCTTTAGTGCAGGAGGAAACCTAAACTAAACTAACTATATTTATACTGGATTGCTCTATCAGTTCTAAACTGTTCTTCCTTAGAGGTCCAGTAAGGGCCCTTATTGATCCAGTGTTACCACAGGAATTAACTCAAACCATCTCTCATCTAGGTGTTAAGATAAGATAAGAAACTTTATTTAAAGAGGGTGACAAAACCTAGTTAGCAAATGCTAATCTTACCCAGGGCCCTCTATCAATTAAATACATCAACTATTATATATTACTATAGCTACTAAATTATTAAGAAGAACAAAATTAATTACAATGAACTAAAGTGAAAACCAAATAACAAAATAATTTTAAAAGTGCTAAAAAATGTTTTGATAAATAGTTTCTTAAAATTTTGAACTGATATACCACTTAAATTGTTTGTTTTGTTCATGAAATTCTATAACAAGGCTCCTTGGTATCGCAGCCCTTGTTTAGTTAATTTTAACCTAACTGCTGCATGGTACTTGCATGTCTTTACGTGCACACGCCCTAGTGTTCATTCTGTTCTCTGTTGACATCGTTGAAAACATATTGGCAATATAAGGGGGTGCAGATTTATTTAGAGCTTTGATAACCATTGTTAAATTTCTAGGTGTTATCTAAATCAGCATCTGAACCAAGATCTCGGCCCGAGAACGGATGTTATATCCGAGGCCTTTTCGTTGAGGGTGCTCGGTGGAGTGCAGACAAGCATGAGCTAGCGGAGTCGAAGCCGAAGGAACTGTATACGGATATGCCAGTAATCTGGCTCAAGCCTACGGCCAACAGAGTTAAACCTGAGACTGGGATATATGAATGTCCCGTGTATAAGACATTGACTAGAGCAGGTATGGTATAGTGTGTTGTGGTGTGGTGCGGTGCGGTGCGGTGCGGTGCGGTGCGGTGCGGTGCGGTGCGGTGCGGTGCGGTGCGGTGCGGTGCGGTGCGGTGCGGTGCGGTGCGGTGTGGTGGTATATAGTGTGGGAGGGTATGGTACTCAATAGGATAGCAGATGGTGTTGAACTGACACTTATCACAGTGAGAAAATAATGTTGTAATCCTTTTCATTATATGTAGTACTCTTGCATTTGGTGGCAAATAAATAGCATTGAGAGATGTAGTATAATTTCGTTGCTCCTATAAGTGTCAACATTGCTTAAGTTGACCACCATCTGCTGCCCTGTAACACTAACTGGAACCCGTCAATATACATATAAGTTTTCTTTGTGATAATATCTCAAACGTGGAGTCCAGTGTGGGTAGTATTCTGCAATAACCACGGCAGCTTAATCTAACTATATTCTTGTCATTTTAGGAACGCTTTCAACGACTGGCCATTCGACAAATTTCGTCTTATCAATCGAAGTGCCAAGCAGTAAATTACAACAGTATTGGATCAAACGTGGAGTTGCTTTGATGTGTGCATTGAATTATTAAACAACGCCGTCAATGCTCTGTGTTTTTGAAGAGTAACAATTTTTCTATTTATTTGCAAAAACCATTCGTACACGTGGTCAATATATTTCGTGAAAATGTATAGATATTTTATCGGTGTATATAAACTTTTGTATAAATATAATTAATATAAAATTGATTTCAGAAAGTGTTTTAACAAAACAGAAAAGTAACTAAACTAACTTTATTTATACTGTATAACTCTATCAGTTCTAAACTGTTCTCTCTAAAGGTCAAGATATGGATCATATCTTGTTGTCCAGTGTTACTACAGGAAGAAACCTAAACTAAACTAACTTTATTTATACTGGATAGCTCTATAAGTTCTAAACTGTCCTCCCTAGAGGCCCAGTAAGGATCATCCCTTGTTGGTCCAGTGTTACTACAGGAAACCTAAATTAAACTAACTCTATTTATACTGGATAGCTGTATCAGTACTAAACTGTTCTCCCTAGAGGTACAGTAAGGGTCGTCCCTTGTTGATCTATCGTTATGAGGAAACCTAAACGAAACTGTTCTCTCTAAAATACTAAAGTCAACATCGTTCATATATGATCGATACGGACGGGAAATAGTTAAGAAGATAGTTTTTAACTACTAAATAACTCTTTCTGTCCAAGGACTTTCTCATTGACATCTGCTGTTAGACAGAGTAAAAATGTAAAATGAACAAAAATGAACGAGAATTATGTTTTACCAGAAATATTTTACGGAATTTCTAAATTATAGTGGAAACACCTACTAAATTTTATTCAAAATGGCGTTCAACTCGTCTCCAAAATATTATATTTTTAATAATTATAAAACAAAACAATTCTTCGGTGACCGTGTGACAGAGCTTTTATGACTAATAAATATTGCATGCTGGGCGCCCGATAAACAAAAAAAAATGACCGATACACAGCATATAATGCATCTTGTGGTTAAAAAATGCAGCTGTTTAAAGCCTGTTTTCGAACTTTATTACTTGGCGTGTTTTAGTTGGCTAAATTGTATATGGCAGAAAGAGAAGAACGAACGGTTAACTTGTAAAAATGCCTGGAATTATCGTGTTTAATCGTCGCTGGGTCGTTGGGAGTGATGACTTTGTGATACCTTTTGGGATCGCGTTTGTATTACGTGTGATATGGTATGTGAATTTGTTAAATAGATGTTCTCTCTGATTATATATAAGTAGTTAATTTTTAGTTTTATACAGTTGTTTTAGCAGCGATGTTTTAAATAAGATTATGTTTAAAGTATTGGATCATCTTAAGTATATATAAGCCTGTTTCTGTTCAATAATCGTGATACTGATGGATTTGGTAAAGTTTTATGTTCGAGAATGTTGTTCTGAACTTCTGATGCTGAACGATTGTTCTGATTATGTACTGTATATGTAGTTAATTCAGTTTTTATGCAGTTGTTTTACGCCAGATGTGTTAAATCAGATTAGGTGTAAAGTATTGGAACGTATTAAGTATAATATATTAAGCTTGTTCGTAAATCAAAAATCGAGCTAATTTTGGCGAAATTTTATTATTAGAATTTGTAAAAGGACTTAATACTGTTACATTTAATTGCAACACTGCTTAACAAATTTGATAGATTTATCGAGTTTTGAACAGTTTAAACAGGGAATTGGTTATATTCAGCATATTTGTTCCTGTATGTCTTTGATATATGCTATAATGTTTATTTGTGCTTCAATTACATTGAAATTGAATTCTATACGAAATATGGCAATACTATATAAATTATGTGACCTTCAGGAAGCTGAACTATCTTTATTTATACTGGATAGCTCTATCAGTTCTAAACTGTTCTCCCTAGAGATTCAGCAAGGGACATCTATTATTGGTCAAGTGTTACTATGGGAGGAAACCAGAGTACCTTCAGAAACTCTGTGGTGTTTGGTAGAGACAAACTTGAAGCACGATTCTTGCATGTGGCTAAGGCAAAATATAATGCATGTACCAGGAATCAAATGCCATTCTTTTTTTTATTTTTTATTCAACTTCGCCTCAATGGCAGGGAGTCCACAACAGCGTCAGCCAATTACTGTGGCCCCATTGTTAGTTCCTAAGGGTTAGTATTAGAGGGAGGAAACCGGAGTACCCGGGGAAAACCCTCGAAGCACAGGAGAGAATCTCAACTTACATGAGTTATTTGAGCACACTGCCGATCTCATGCGAGTACCAACAGTGACCTCGACCTGTTGTGAAACAGGCTCAACTCAGTGGTAAGAGGCAGCGCGATAACCGCTTCCGCCACCCGTGCTACCCTAACTAACTAAGGTTCTCACCGATGTGAAAGGCACATGTGCCACTAACACTGCATTTGTAAGTGTAGTCGCTAGTGAATGAGTACATTTGTCTTTCACTTCTGCAACTATAGCTACACACATAAACATCTCGCATCTTGTCAACAAGATGTGTTCACAACAGACTTGTGCAAGTTTGTCAACATGTTGTAACAAAGCTGTCATTTTATCAAGTTGCTACAAGGTTGTCATGCACAACTTGTTAACAAGTTGTTACATAGCTGTTGAGTCAACAACCTTGTAGCAAGTTGTCAACAAACTGGGAACAAGCAGTGCGAACACATTCTGATAACAAGTTGTTGAAACAGCATTGGTACAACTACAAGTCAGCTGCAAGATTGTTACAACTTGTGTGTTTTAACGTGTGCAGCATTCAACTCCTTTCATCTCTTTGACCAAGAGAGTATCAAGTCTCGTCACATGAATAAATCATTTTCGCCTTAGGCAAATTATCCAAAGAGGCATATTTACCACTTTCCTTCAGTTAAAATTGTCCATGCAAATTTACCAGGGTTTGAAAATATCACGTTAAAAGACAAAGTAACAGTTTGTGATATGACCTAGCGTCCAATTAAAGCGGCATCATTTTGCTCTTTCTTTAATATATTAAGAATTCTAGAATTAAATATTTATTTCAAACACTTTTATGTGAGAATGCCTCATCTATTTTTTATGCATTGAAAATATTTAATAGTTGGAAACAGAAGTACCCGGAGAAAACCTGCGGTGTTTGGTAGAGCGAACTTGAAGCACTCTTCTCACATGCGACTGAGGTCTGAGGTGAAATTATAATTGGAAAACTTCAATGAACAGTTAATTCATTATTGACCTTGTTATGACCAAACTATTATGTTATAGATAAAACATGAGCAGTCGATCTTTATCTGATATAGAAACTCGAGCCGAAGGCGAGCGTTTGTATATCAGATAAAGATCGGATGCGAATGTTTTATCGAACTTAAACAACGACCCATCTTATGGGTTCATTGGCGAAGTAATTTTAAAAATAAACATTGTCTAAGCCGAGAAAATCAAAGCTGAAGTTTATGTAAATCAGGAAAAACCTTTATCCGATTTGCAATCATTGATTAAACATTCATTTCTTTTGAATTTTCCTCATGAATTATTAATTAGTTTTTTAAGATTGGATAATACTTAATGAGTTTCTATTTGGCTGGATGTGAACATAATAATAATAGTGGGCTGTGGTTTGATGTAATCTTTTGAAGGCACGTCTTATAAAGGCTTATGCTTTGATAACAGTGTGTGAAAATGTAAGTAATAGTTCAAACACGAGCAGGAGGACTTCCTCCGATTTCTAAACACCGAGAAGAGTTGAATATACGAGGCGAAGCCGAGTATATTTTAACGAATTTCGAGGTGTTTAGAAATCGGAGGAAGTCCTCTTTACGCGTGTTTGAACTTACTTCTCAAACGAACGTGTATTTTGCGAGAAAACCGACGTGAAAGTTCACTTAATTTATGTAATTTCTTCCTCTGATTTCAAACCATCTTCCACGCTTATGATTCTCTTTGTTTTTGGTTCATGAATTATTAATGAGTTTGAGAAACTTCTTTCAAAGACTTCGATCTAAGGCTAAGCACAATATGGCGAGATGACGTTCCTTAGCCTTTGATCATAAATATTTCAATAGTGTAAACAAGCCTTGCGTGAAAGTGAAGCCAAATGCTTACTGTATAGACCGACAATTCAACACGCAAAGTGGCTTATTAATTCTGACACTGCAAAGACGCATGACACGCATCGTTCTTTATCCAAACAAACTAGCTAGAATAGAGAGATCTATACTCCCACTGGTTCTGATATTTTCCTGATAGTTCGTCTAATGCAGTATTTATACACATAGACAGGTCGTTTAAATGTTTAATAATACTGTCTCGACAACCAAAATACGACTTTTAAGTTTAAATATTGCAGAACTAGATTATTTTGTTGTGAAATTGACAAGCAAATGAATTTTATGCTTATGTAATGAGAAATTGTGAATTAAAAAATATTTTTCTTGAGTTATATTATAAAAGAAATAGAATTTAACAGGTTGCCACTCCCAACATCCCATTTTCACCTAATACGAATGATAAAAATCCCTACGTCTCCCCTACGTCTCAAATGCAATTTTCCCCTACGTTCCCCTACAAATATCATATTTCCCCCATAATTTCCCTAAATATCTCATTTTGCTAGTAAGCTGACATAATTGTTTTGCCGTTACGAGGCGGAAAAGCAATTAAGATTAGTGTGAGCTGTCATCCGTCTGTCAAGATAATTAAGGCGTGTTCATATATAGTTCAGTGGGCGTGTTAACGTAATTGTACAAAAGTAACATAATTCTAGGAATGCGGTATGAAAGATTAAATCTAGGCGATTCTAGATTGTTCGTAAGTCTAAATGTTCCAAAGTTATTTATGTCCTTGCGCAAAAACAGCAAATATTTTGTGTGTGCCAAACCGTGATGTAAGTAAGCCCCTACGCTCCCCTACAAATGACTTGTTTTCCCCGTAGATATCTCCTACCCCCAACAAAACTCAATAATCCCCTAACGAAGGGGAAATCCCCTACGAGTGACAGCCTTGAAACTCCAAAGTTTCTAGGTTTTTTAAAAATAAGCCACTGATTATTTTTCGTTCTCCCAAACTCCCACGCGTGTTTCTATAACTATATAGAAACACGGAAAATGTTTTCTATTACTTAAATAGAATATGTTTTGTATTTACACTAAGACAGATGATCTGTCAAACGGATGACTGATCTCTAGTATAAAACAGACTAATCCGAGATATCTCTTCTAGGATGATTTCGCTGGGTATTGTGCTGGCTCTCTATCATTCATTCGACTACTCAAGTACAGATATTTCTTACTATGGATGTCAATCAACCTTCGACTATTTTACAAGCGGTTACATTGTGCTACTCTTTGCCACTAACCTCCTGGAATTCTTACTGTCCTGGCTCAGTAGCAAAGGTATGGTAAATAGTTGCTTTATTGGCATGGCCTAAAATTAAAAGTACAGTCTAACCTCTCCTTACGGACACCTCTCTAATACAGATTATCTCTAATACGGACACCTCTCTAGTACGGACATCTCTCTAATACGGACATCTCTCTAATACGGACATCTCTCTAATACGGACACCTCTCTAATACGGACATCTCTCTAATACGGACATCTCTCTAGTACGGACATCTCTCTAGTACGGACACCTCTCTAGTACGGACATCTCTCTAATACGGACATCTCTCTAATACCGACATCTCTCTAATATGGACATCTCTCTAATACGGAGATCTCTCTAATACGGACACCTCTCTAATACGGACATCTCTCTAATACGGACATCTCTCTAATACGGACATCTCTCTAATACGGACACCTCTCTAATATGGACATCTCTCTAATACGGACATCTCTCTAATACGGACATCTCTCTAATACGGACACCTCTCTAATACGGACATCTCTCTAATACGGACATCTCTCTAGTACGGACACCTCTCTAATACGGACACCTCTCTAATACGGACATCCCTCTAATACAGACACCTCTCGAGTACGGACACCTCTCTAATACGGACACCTCTCTAATACGGACACCTCTCTAATACAGACATCTCTCTAACACGAACACCTCTCTAGTACGGACACCTCTCTAGTACGGACACCTCTCTAATACATATACCTCTCTAATACATATACCTCTCTAATACATACACCTCTCTAATACAGACACCTTGCTAATACGGACACCTCTCTAATACGGACACCTCTCTAATACGGACATCTCTCTAGTATGGACACCTCTCTATTACGACCACCTCTCTAGTATGGACACCTCTCTATTACGACCACCTCTCTAATATGGATACCTTTCTAATACGGACACCTCTCTATTACGGACACCTCTTTAATACGGACACCTCTTTAATACGGACACCTCTCTAATGCATGCACCTCTCTAATACGGACACCTCTTTAATAAATGCACCTCTCTAATATGGATACCTTTCTAATACAGACACCTCTCTAATACGGACACCTCTCTAATACAGACATCTCTCTAATACAGACACCTCTCTAATACAGACATCTCTCTAATACGGACACCTCTCTAATACGGACACCACTCTAATACGGACACCACTCTAATACAGACACCACTCTAATACAAACATCTCTCTAATACCGACACCTCTCTAATACGGACATTTCTCTAATACGGACACCTCTCTAATTCGGACACCTCTCTAATACGAACATTTCTCTAATACGGACACTTTTCTAATATGGACATCTCTCTAATACGGGCATCTCTCTAATACATATAATCTCTAATATGCACACCTCTCTAATACAAACACTTTGCTCTGTCACTTATTGTCCGTATTATAGAGGTTGCTGTTAAAGAAATATATGAGCATTTCATCGGGACATAAGAAACTGTCTTTATTAGAGAGGCGTCCGTAAGGAGAGCTGTTCGACTGAACCATATTCCACCATTAAGGTTACATCACATAATATACGTGCGTTATGGTAGATTGGACATTGCGCAACGAATTTTAGGTGTAGTTTTACTAAGTGTACAGTTTACCCCAAATCTTGTCTAGATGTCGCAATTTGAATCTCCATAAGTAAAGTAAAAATAATGTGTGCGGAAATTTTCTCTTCTTTAATGGTTATTTTGATATGCTGTGTTGTTCTACGGCTTCGTGAACTACCATGACAAGATCAATTAAGATCACTATAAAAAATAAACCATTAAAGAGGAGAACGTTTCCGCACACGTTTTCTTTACTTTACTTAGGAAGATTCGATTTTGTTTTTATGGGGTACCTATATCTTCATTCAGTCAGACAAAACTAGAAAGGTTTTACCTGAACACCCATCAAACGAAATATTTCGAAATCAGCATTTTTCTGTCTTTTTTCACTGAAAATGTGGTAAAATTACACCTATTATTATTCATTGTACTGTGTTCTCGTTGGCTAAAAACTTGCGAATTATTATCGATATCTGCCGGTGCCCGCGCTATTTTTCAGCGGAAACTGTAATCTGCAGAGATAATTGGACGGCGCCCGGAATATTCCAGCGGTATATCGCATAAAATTACAAATAAGTGGGAAATTTTGAAGTTTGTTTTGTCCTCAAGTTTGTTTTGAAGTTTGTTTTGTCTCATATTTCTTCTGTATTGATATTTATGAACAGTAATAAAATCTTTGTTTTCAATATTTGCTTGTTCTATTCGTCAATGCATGTTACAAAATGAATAATAAAACAATTATTGAATTCGGCTTACGCAGGATATCGATAATTATTCAGACCTCGGTCAACGTTATCCGCCTCAGCTTCGCTTCGGCAGATAACGTTGACCTTGGTCTGAATAATTGTCGATATCCTGCTCCGCCTCATCCAATAATTGTTAAAAATTCGTTGCGCAATGTCCAAAATACCATAACGCTCGTCTATCGCACATGATGTAACCTTAAATTGTGATTGCCTATCAAAATCAATTAAACATTTTTCTCTTGTATCTTTCAAAGGCACTATCATGGACGACACGCCTCGCCAAGTAATACCAACCGTCTTGTACATTCGACTTTGCTTTAGCATTACTGAACTTTGCTGGCTTTCCCTCGGAATAAAGTGGATATTCGTGGATGGAGACCACTGCGAATCGAGTCCGAGCTGGAAAATATCAAAAGGCGTAGTGATTTTTAATTGGATTTTCTTAATATTTGTCGCCCTGTTGGTGTTTTGTAGTTTTGACTCGGCTGGCAAGGATTGGGTTCGGATGGTGAAGCATGCACGCACTGAACATTATGACACAATAAGGACTCAGATTTCTGATCGCTATATGAGTAGATGGAAAGATTTCTTTCAATGCTGTTGCGCATGCTCCGGCGTGAACGACAATATGAACGATCAGAGTATATATGGCTTTATTGGCATGTAAGTTGAATGATGTCATTACCTCCGCCAGAAGGTTGTGTTTGTTGTTTGTTTGTTTGTCTGTTTGTTTGTTTGTTTGTTTGTTTGTTTTGTTTGTTTGTTTTTGTTTGTTTGTTTGTTTGTTTGTTTGTTTGTTTGTTTGTTTGTTTGTTTGTTTGTTTGTGAGCAGGATAACTCAAACAATATCAAACATTTTAATACGAAAATTTGTGGAGCTAACGGCCATAGGCCAAGGACAAATCGATGAAATTTTCGTTCAGTTCCGATGAAAATTGGATGAGAAATGTACAGAAGTTTGTTTTGCTTTCCCGGGCTGAAAGGAACTGAATGCGTAATTTGTGCATGTATAATTTATGCATGAATACTTGACTTAATTTGCTGGCGGAGGTGTGCAGTCTATGAGTGCCTTCTAATTTCAATTTGCTTGTTCTTATCAGTGTCAGCATTTGTTTTACCATCAACGCTTGCTGAACCCCACCAATAGATGGTAAGATTAACTATCAATGAACAGTCAGATACTGAACACTAAACTAAACTAAATCTTCGCTCGAATTTCTAGGACTTTGTCAGAATTTTTCCAAGATTTAGACGTAGTCCCAAGTGACATTGCGGCCGGGTTAGTTTTACTTCGACAAATTCAGAAGAGAGAGGAGAATCGCCTCCTGTACCAATCTCTCGCAAATGCTTTACCGACTGAACGCAAGGTAAGTTTTGAGATTTTATGGAAAGAGATCCAGTAAGAGTCATCTCTTATTGATCCAGTGTTACTACAGGAAGAAACCAAAACTAAACTGATTTTATTTATAATAGATAGCTCTATCAGTTCCAAACTGTTCTCCCTAGAGGTCCAGTAAGAGTCAACTCTTATTGATCCAGTGTTACTACAGGAGGAAACCTAAACTAAACTAACTTTATTTATACTGGATGGCTCTATCAGTTCTAAACTGTTCTCCCTAGAGGTCTAGTAAGGGTCATCCCTTATTGATCCAGTGTTACTACAGGAGGAAATCTAAACTAAACTAACTTTATGTATAATGGATAGCTCTATCAGTTCTAAACTGTTCTCCCTAGACGTCTAGTAAGGGTCATCCCTTATTGATCCAGTGTTACTACAGGAGGAAACCTAAACTAAACTAACTTTATTTATACTGGATAGCTCTATCAGTTGTAAACTGTTCTCCCTAGAGGTCTAGTAAGGACCGTCCCTTCTTGTTCAGTGTTACTACAGAAGGAAACTGGAGTACCTACATGGAGAAAACCTGTGGTGTTTGAAAGAGTCCAATTGGAACCACTCTTCTCACATATGACTGAGATGAATTATAATCAGACAACTGCATATTGCAGGAATCAAGCCCCAGTCATAGAGGTGTGAGGCACATGCACTAAGCTCTGTGCCACCATGGTGTTTGCATAGAAAGTTTTAATACAGTTTTTAGGTATATTAAACATGTTTAAATTGTTTTATTCTGTTGTCTTACATAGCCAGGTAAAAGAAAAGTAACAAACAGCTTTCAGAAGACTCGGACGGCGAAATGTTTCGCGCTCGAAAGTCCGGTTAGTATATCGTACTGTAGGCTAGTTTCAGTAAGCGTTACGGGGCAGCAGATGGTGGTCAACTTCAGCAATGTTGACACTTATAAGAGCAAGGAAAATAGATAACATCTCTCAATTCTATTTATTTGCCATCAAATACAAGACTACTACATATAATGAAAAGAATTAAGATTATTTTCTCACTCTGATAACTGCAGGTTGACCACCATCTGCTGCACGATAATGCTCAGTGAAACCCAACTATAGCAAACAGAAATTATAAGTTCAATATTTTATTATTTGTGTTTTAGGACGAACATCGTGTGTTTGAAGATGTAGTTCATTACGCTCACTATGCTGTTGGGGCGTACGGGTGGCCTGTGTACTTGTTGACTGACTTGAAATGTGCTTGTTGTTCATTGGCCAATACTATGAGGTAAACAATAACAACAACAAAAGGACAACAGCAACAGTAACTACTAGAACAACAACAACTATAACAACAGGAATAACAACAACGACAAGGTGGGCATGGTGGACAAACAAGGTGGACAAACAAGGTGGACGAGGTGGACGGAGTTTGACTAATAGTCGAGGGTAATAGGTCGAGGGCGAGGGTAATAGGTCGAGGGCGAGGGTATAATAGGTTGAGGGCGAGGGTAGAATGTCGAGGGTCGAAAAATGCATGTCGAGGATCGAAAATAGAAAAATATGGCGAGAGAAGTTCAAGAAATTGAAGAAATCTCTATATCTTTTTTATGAAAGAGGGGGAAAATTTTTTATATCTTTCTAGATCTTTATGAAAGAGGGGGCAAATTTTAGATACTTTTCTTTAGTACATATACGTATAACAATACTGATGCGAGATTTTCGCGCAGTTTCAATTTGGACAATGGACATGGAAATAAATATTATACATGCATGTCCTATAGAATAAATTCTAATTAGATTCCTAACTGTCAATATTTTGTGTCACCGTGGCAAACATTCACACACGGATTATCTTTCGCGCATGTTACGGCAGTAAACGTTTTTCGCACGGTCTGCGTGAATTCTAATACTGCGCGACGTTTTAAATACAAGTAACTATATTTTAGCTAATTTATCTATCTGCATTCTATAGAGGGCTGGGTAATATAAACCCAGTTCAAACCTTTATCCAGACATTTTGCCGACAACTATGTGTGATAATCAATACAACAAAATCGCAGCAAAATGATATACCCGTAAAGGCCCAGACACACCGGACGCGATTCGGCAACGCGACGCGATTTTTCAGTTTTTAAAAGTAAATAAAATCGTCTATGGAAGGAAATTTTAAAAGATATGCAGGCCAAATAACTCAAACTGTTATAGCGCTTCTGAATATTTGAAAAACATAAAACAGGATCAAAGTTATATGTCAGTCAAAATCGAAAAATCGCGCCGCGTTGCCGAATCGCGTTCGGTGTGTCTGGGCCTTAACACTGAAGTAATAAGAGCCTGTGAAAGAGGTTGCCTAAAATATAGTTACTTGTATTTAAAACGTCGCGCAGTATTAGAATTCACGCAGACCGTGCGAAAAACGTTTACTGCCGTAACATGCGCGAAAGATAATCCGTGTGTGAATGTTTGCCACGGTGACACAAAATATTGACAGTTAGGAATCTAATTAGAATTTATTCTATGGGACATGCATGTATAATATTTATTTCCATGTCCATTGTCCAAATTGAAACTGCGCGAAAATCTCGCATCAGTATTGTTATACGTATATGTATTAAAGAAAAGTATCTAAAATTTGCCCCCTCTTTCATAAAGATCTAGAAAGATATAAAAATGTTGCCCCCTCTTTCATAAAAAAGATATAGAGATTTCTTCAATTTCTTGAACTTCTCTCGCCATATTTTTCTATTTTCGACCCTCGACATGCATTTTTCGACCCTCGACATTCTACCCTCGCCCTCGACCTATTATACCCTCGACCTATTATACCCTCGCCCTCGACCTATTACCCTCGCCCTCGACCTATTACCCTCGACTATTAGTCAAACTCAGGTGGACGAGGTGGGCAAGGTGGACAAGGTGGGCAAGGTACAAGGTGGACGAGGTGGGCCAAGTGGTCGAGGTGGGCCAGGTGGACAAGGTGGACAAGGTGGGCGAGGTGGTCAAGGAGGACAAGGTGGGCAAGGTGGGAAGGAGGACAAGGTGGGCAAGGACAAAGACAATAAGGACAACAACATCATCTACAACAACAGCAACATTTGTTTAGTTATAAAATCTTCTTTACAGGTGTTGTTATTCCTGTCGAAAGCAAGACGCGAGATTTGGTCCAGTTCTTGAAGACAATTGTTGTCAGTGCAATTTCTCCGCAGTCAAACAAACTTTGGGTGATTTCTTCGAAAATGTTGATATTGTCTACACCTCTTTCGTTGATGAGGTTTGTTTGTATTTCTCTGAGCATAGTTAATAGAATACAGGTCATAGTCGCTAAGAGACAGTAGTTTGGGCACACTGCTATCGTCAGAGGGGAATACACTGCCCTGTTAATCCCAGTCTCTTGCCCACAGAAAAACAATGTACAGGCCTAAGACCAGGTCATAGACACTAAGAGGCAGACTATTCCCCTTTCGGGGGTCGTGGATTACTGGATTTACTCCGGGAACGTATATAATTTAGGCGTAACGTTAACAATGTGTCTTAAGAGTAATATAAAGTCTTGCTTATCATAATTTGTTTTTATATATTTCAGCTTTGTGTCAGTCCTTTTTACGTCGCTGTTGATCATGGCAAGAAATCTGTTATCATTTCAATACGAGGCACCCTCTCTTTACAGGTAAGCTGTTTGCAAACTGCTTGCAGTTTGACTTTACCTTAACGCCGCAGGTTTTCTCCAGCGATTCCAGTTTCCTCCTGTTGTAACACTGGATCAATAAGGGATGACTCTTACTGGACCTCTAGGGAGAACAGTTTAGAACTGATAGAGCTATCCAGTATAAATAAAGTTAGTTTAGTTTAGGTTTCCTCCTGTAGTAACACTGGATCAATAAGGAATGACTCTTACTGGACCTCTAGGGAGAACAGTTTAGAACTGATAGAGCTATCCAGTATAAATATAATTAGTTTAGTTTAGGTTTCCTCCTGTAGTAACACTGGATCAATAAGGAATGACTCTTACTGGACCTCTAGGAAGAACAGTTTAGAACTGATAGAGCTATCCAGTATAAATAGAGTTAGTTTAGTTTAGGTTTCCTCCTGTAGTAACACTGGATCAATGAGAGAAGGCTTTTGTAACAATTAGCACACAACTAACCAACTATTTTTCTTACAAAATATCTTCATTTCAGAATATTCTGACAGACCTTATAGTTGAGCCGGAGAAGATCCCTTGTAGTCGAAGTCACATGTATGATGAATGGTTTGCACATAAAGGAATGCTTAGGACGGCGTTGAGTGTCAAGAATGTTCTGGAAACCAAGGGAATATTGACTGAAGCTTTTAATAAATGTCCTGTGAGTAATTATTGTCTGATTGTTTAAACATGATTTGTGTTGGCCTATTTTTTACTTAAGAGAATTTCGTTTGTCTTCCCCAGTTAAGCATGGTTAGATGACTTAGATTATGCAGAGGTAGTACATTTTTTGAATTTGGGCTACCTTAAAGTGATCTGATGTTGTACAGAACTTGTGTGAGTAGAGTTATGTATACAAGAACGTGTATACAGAGGTAGTACATGTTCTTGAATGTGGTCTACCTTAAAGTGATCTGATGTTGTACAGAACTCATGTGAGTAGAGTTAAGTCTCTCTGAGTTAAACATGGTTAGATTATAGAGAGGTAGTACACGTTCTTGAATGTGGGCTGCCTTAAAGTGATCTGATATTGTACAGAACTCGTGTGAGTTAAGTCTCTCTGAGTTAAGCATGGTTAGATCATGTAGAGGTAGTACATGTTCTTGAATGTGAGTTACCTTAAAGTGATCTGATGTTGTACAGAACTCATGTGAGTAGAGTTAAGTCTCTCTGAGTTAAGCATGGTTAGATCATGTAGAGGTAGTACATGTTCTTGAATATGAACTATCCTAAAGTGATCGTTCTTGAATGTGGGTTACCTTAAAGTGATCTGATGTTGTACAGAACTCATGTGAGTAGAGTCAGGTCTCTCTGAGTTAAGCATGGTTAGATCATGCAGAGGTAGTACATGTTCTTGAATGTGGGGTACCTTAAAGTGATCTGATGTTGTACAGAACTCATTTTTATTCTGTATATTTCTTCTCCAGGCAAATGAACGCAACAATTATCAACTGATCATCGTGGGTCATTCACTCGGAGCTGGTGCCGCAGCGGTATTAGCAATATTACTAAGAGAGAAATACCCGAACCTATTCTGTTATGCATATTCACCTCCCGGGGCAACATTGAGCAATGATGCTACGAAGTACGCTGAGGATTTCATCTTGTCCGTTGTTATTGGGAAAGACATGATAGGAAGGTAGGATGGTGTTAAACTATTCTAAATACTAGAAGTTACTACCGCAAGTGCTGCCGAAACCCGATATCAATACTATAAGGGAAAGACAATCAATATAAATACCACTAGGATGCATATTACAACTTGAACTGTGTATTTTCTTCCAAAACAAAGTTCTTATGATCATCATCATCATCATCATTTTAATTCGCCACGAATACCATTTACATCTTTTATAATAATTGATCTATATACATGATTTCAACAAAACCAGCGAGTTTTTTCGCTCGAATTGTTAACAGGAAGTGAGAGGATTTAAACAAGAAGTGAGGAACTTTGAATCGGTTTAGGAACATTGCAAATTCCTTCAAGGGATTTGCAACGAATTTTTTGCAAATTGAAAAGGTAATTAGGAAAATTCCAAATGAATTAGGAACTGAAAAGGGGAACGCTTGACGTAGTTTACCTGCAAGCCTGGTTCCATTTACTAGTTACTGTTGCGAACATGTCAAGGTGACCGATGTAATAGTGTTGATATATCTCTATAGTCAGTTAAGACCGATTTACATACAGCACACAAAAGACACTTGAAGATACATCCTGACTATTTCCCATAGTCGAAAATGACTTATTCCCAAGATTTATGACCAAATGCCTTAACCGGGCCTTAGAAAAATATATAACAATGTTGAAGCAGTTCCAGCTAACAAAAGCAACCAATTGAGAAAGTTGCTGAATAGTTGTGTATGCTTTGCTTTGCTTTCACATGGTTTAGGAGTTATGAGAGCTCTCCAGCAAACTGAATATTTTTAGCTAAACACAGGGGTTTATTTATTTAGCTTCGCCTATAATTACTTAATCAATCAACACGTAAAACACAAACCATTCCTGTTCAACCCCAAAACGCGCAAACTTTAACGCCCCCTTGACATGCACCCTTGACCGTTAAAACTAGGACGGTTTAAATTTTACAATCATATATCTTCATTTTAAAATAGTTTGAAATTTATGAGTACAATATTGGAAAATACGGAAAATTGCTTAAAAGCTTGTCCTAGAGCTAGACAATACTTATCGAAACACAGCAAAAGCGCCCGGCCTCCACGTTTCAAGGTTGAACAAGAAAGTAACAAAAACAACAACAAAAAGGCGGGGACACAACAACAGTTTAAAACCAATTACTGTGGGCCCTTGAATATAGAAAACACATAACTAATATTTAAATTATAACTGATAATGTACATGTACTAATAGCAGCACGTTAATGGCTGCATGAGTCTGCGTGATGTGTTGCATTTCAAGCAGACTGTTCTCCACGTTCTGGCGTTGTCCACATCATAAAATGTCTTGGCTTGAGTTAAAAAATGCTTGAGAAATGCCGTGCGAGGTCGTACGCTCTATAAATGGCGTACGTTTCATCGATGTTGACGTACAATTTTCTAAACTAGTTTTTTACCCATGTTTTCTGTTGTATCGTGGTTGTATTTATTTTCTCCTTGTAAGAAATAAAAAATTTCGCGGGCGTTTACCGAGTTTTCAAAGCAGGAAAAGATGAGCCTTACTCTAACTGACTAAAATATTCAAAACGTTGTTACTCGTTAGTTAGCCGTTAAACAACGTGAAATTTTACTAAAAAGCGCTGCAGATAGCGAGATGGAAAATTGATGACGCTAACTTAACTCGGACCAGAGAATGCTCGTTATTTGAAGTAATTGTAGGTTAACACAAAGGGGCCGTAGTAAGTGTACGTTATCGTACATTTCCTTAGATACTTGACGTACGCTTCCTTACGCCAAGCATTTTCGGCGTACAATCGTACGTCCGTACGCCTATTTTTTAACCCCTGTAAACAAGATGATTTTGGTAGTCTTCAGGTATATAATGTTGTCAAAGTTTATTGCCAGCCAATTCTATCATTATGATGTGCATCCACATGCCAATATGCCATATCAACTTATATTATCAAGCTGTATTTTGCAAGACTTTGTACCATGTATGGTATATTTAACAGTTATTCTACGAACTCGAGACAGTCGTATATGAGCTGATAGGCTATCAGTCATATACGGCGAAAGTGAGTAGAATAACTGTTTTA
Source organism: Trachythela sp. YZ-2020 (assembly GCA_016169945.1). Taxonomy (NCBI): domain Eukaryota; kingdom Metazoa; phylum Cnidaria; class Anthozoa; order Malacalcyonacea; family Clavulariidae; genus Trachythela; species Trachythela sp. YZ-2020. Next base: position 250,105 of record JADLSH010000378.1, on the reverse strand, counting down.
TTATACACACAAGCTCTGGATATGAACAGAACATTTTGGCGTACTTTTTTCATCTAAAACTTGAATTTCCTCTTCATTTAATTGTCCAAATCTGCCAGCCATTTTTCTACTTTTCTCTACTAGCAGGATATGTAAGAAATATTATATGAGCTCGAGTCGGATATTGGCTGATAGCCAACGAGGCGCTTATTCACTTATAATATAGCCAGCCACAATGCTCCATTCTATAAAATTAAACGAAAAATAAAAGATGTTTTCATGTTTTGTTTTGTTTTTATGGCCAAATCAGGCAAATGCAAATTAAAAAGCGATTATTTTGCGATACAGGTTTACTTTTCGTAATTTCTTTTTAAGTATAAATTTTATACACATTTACATTTGGCTTACCGTCAAAAACCTTCATTCCAAATTTTGTTGCCTTTTTTGTGTTCTTAGGCGTGCTATTTTTAAGCAAAACTCCAATTTCTTCATCATTCATGCTTACAAATCTGGAAGCCATTTTGTTTTTTTTCCCTACTAGTAGGATATTGCTCTACTAGTAGGATATCACAAAATATCCTGCTAGTAGACAACCAATCAGATTGCAGCATTGTGGCTGGCTATATTATAAGAGCTAATATCCTGCTAGTAGAGAACCAATCAGATTGCAGAATATCTCATATCCAGAGCTTGTGTATATAATAATTAAGTATATTTAAATGATATCTGGGAAGGTTTGAATGTAATGTGTTTGTAATTTATGATTTACTTTAGTGTTCTAAAGTAATGGTCAAAATATTACTGTGTAGCTCATAATTTGTGAAGAAAATACAATATGTGACTGTCATAATCATTCTCATATCATGAATCTATAATACAACAGTCGATGAACCAGTTTTCGTATAGGATTGTTCAAATCAAAAGAAAACACATGGAGCGAATTACTGTATTTATTAATCGGAATACCGATTCAATGGCATGTTTATCATTTTGAAGATGTCATTGTGCTGTTAAAATTATTTAAAAAATAGCCGATCAGTAAAATGAAATTAATTTTAATCAAAATTTCTCAAACTATTGCAAACTAAACGAATGCAAAAGATGGAAAATTTTCAAGGAATGTGCTTTTTAAAAAAAAGTATTTTTCCCATATATCATAACATTATATTTACATTTTTTAATACTTAAAAGTACCACACGATACCACACGATACCACATATCATACCTTACCATACCTTACCATACCATACCTTACCATACCATACCATACCATACCACACCATACCATACCATACCATACCACATCACACCTTACCATACCACACCACACCACACCACACCACACCAGACCAGACCAGACCACACTATACCATACCATACCATTTTACGAACCTTATTTACTCTTTTTTGATAGGCTGAGTTTAAACAATCTCAAAGATTTACGAGACCGAGTTATGTTTCTTGTTTCCCGAACAAGAAAGCCGAAGGTACATGTAACTTATAACTCTAACTCGTAACTGGACCTCTATAGGGTTAGTTTAGTTTAGGTTACCTCCTGTAGTAACACTGGATCAATAAGAGATGGCCCTTACTGGACCTTAGGGAGAACAGTTTAAAACTGACAAAGATCAGTGTCGCCGGCAGGATATTTTATTGAGGGGGCAAAATACGTTATGACGCATTCCGGCCTTTGGAGAATTCGGGGGCATTCATCCCCGGGAAATTTTTTGAATTGGAAGTCTCTGAAACGACATTTTCAGATACCCAAGTTTTTAAGGCAGTTTAGAGCAAATATTTTTTGCAGTATTTTCAAGGGTGTAAACCGCAAATATTCTTACTAATGTTCATTTATATATGAAATATTTCGGTTCAAAAACTGAAAAAAAATATTTCGCTTCGGAACCAAAAACATAAACGATTTCCCATACAATATATTGTACTTTTTCAGAATGTGAGAGACCGAAGCATGTAGTGTTGAGGCGGGTGGGTGTGGGTGTCAAAGGATTTTACCTGAAATTTGAATTTCAATGTAAAATTTCAGCTATATGGAGGTATTTTTAAGAGATCAGGTTCATTCAATAATTTAACATTATCACTTTACAAAATATAATGACTTTATCACCCAACTTTTATCTGAAAATGTCAAAATTTTACCTTGAATTTTACTGATTTTTTTACCGTTCAGAGTTGCGGGTGGTTTTTACATCTCCACCCCCACACCTCTCCGCCCCCACTCCCTAGGTCCCTGTGTAAATTTGTTTTATAGCTAATGTTTTTGTCACTTCTTGAGGGTGTTCTATCTATCTTTTAGCTGTAAATTAAGGTAAACTGATTTTGATAGTCAAATATATTCCTTGCCTTCTCATCGGATTTCGATGGATCTAAAATCACATTCTGAAAAATGGGGGACTGCCCCCCCTTGTCTCCCCCCCCCTTGCCGTGCCGGCACTGACAGAGATATCCAGTATAAATAGAGTTAGTTTAATTTAGCTTTTCTATTTTAGTGGAAGATTCTTCGACGATGTGTATGGCGTTCTACAATGTGTTGTTGCTGTGGTCCAACTAAGGCCAAGGGCAACTCGCTCCCAGACGCCGACTTGGATCAGCTCGAGAAGAAATTTAATGAATTCACAAGACAGTCATCGACTACACCGGATTTCTATCCCCCGGGCAAAGTCCTCCATCTCGCAAAAATAAAGTCTATTAAAGGGTAGGTTCTGAAACAGGTGATTGTTTGGAAAAATCGTTGTGTACATAGCTAGCAGTTATCAGAGTGAGACAAGAATGTTATAACTGCGATTCCGGTGCAGCGCTCTAACCAACTGAGCTACAGAGTCCAGTTGCGGAGCATTAACCGCAAATTCGTGTATATATGATGGGAGTGATGCCAGTATATGGTATGGGTCAATATCAAGGGTTTTTCGGCATCTCGTTCGATAGGGCCACAAGTTCGATTCCTGCCAGAGGGCCTAAAGTTGCATTTTTCGCAACTGCTCCTGGTTCGGTCTAAAAATGTATATAGATTTTCGTTCGAATATTCCATCTACAAACACCTTCTACTATTAGTCCTATCGAACGAGATGCCGAGAAAAAATCTTGGTATTTTAATTTTCTTGCTCCTATAAGTGTCAACATTTATGAAGTTGATCACCATCTGCTACCCTGCAACGCTTACTGAAGCCTAGCCTGCGTGGCAGGCGTTCTATTGTTGGGGAGGGAGTTTCGCTCTAAACAAACTCCCTCCCCCACAATAGAACGCCTGCCACGCAGGCTAACTGAAGCCCACCAATAAGCCAATTCATAGTGTTGACTGCGCATCCAAATGACGCGTTCTGCGTCCGCGTGAAGTTACAGTTGAATCCTAACAAGTTGCTGAGACTGGAAGATTTAAAATATGCATATCAAAGTTTTCAACTGTTCAATCACCATTTGTGTTTCACATATAGCGACAATACAGGGTGTATAAAAAAAACCGCAACCACTTAATATTCTAAGATATTCATATTGTTCTTAAGCACAAAATATTTTAGGCCCCTGGGAATTTAAAATGGCTTCTAATCGCACAAATCAGCTAAACTAATAATGGTGCAGCTCACAACAGAACAACGAATTTTCATAGTTTTACAGTACAACCGAAATCAAAACACAACTGAAGTGCAAAACCTTTTTCGAGCAAGATTTCATGATCGGGACCCTCCTCACAAAGCGACAATCTTGAGGAACGTCAGGAAATATTCGAGTGAAGGAACAAGCCTTAATCTCAACAAAGGTAATTCTGGCAGGCGAAGAACAGCACGATCGGAGGAAAACAATGCCGCTGAATTCCCAGGGGCCTAAAATCTATTGTGCTTGAAAACAATATGAATATCTTAGAATATTAAGTGGTTGCGTTTTTTTTTATACACCCTGTATAGAACTGTCATTAAATCATTTTTGAACTAGCATATTTTGTCTCTACAGGGTGTCCCAAAAAAAACTGACCCTTTAGAAATCACCCTTTTGTTGTTAAACGCACGTTATTATATACCTGGGAATTTAATTAAATGGTATGATTTAAAACTTCGCTTCGTCCAAATTGTATTTCTGACAGGTGGATTCCGATTGGGAAATCGTATTCTAAATGCGTTTTGCACTGCGTTTACACTTTGTGTTAGGGTATAATTTGTTACAATAAATACTCGTTGCTCTGTAGTCAGTTGAACCATGTTTACTCAAACTGAAATGCTATTAGGAGCCATTTTAAATTCCCAGGAGCATACAATTTTGTGCTTAACAAAGATATTTTAATTTCTAAAGTCTCCTTTAGTGAGCACAGTGCTCAGGCATTCAAATTATAATACTGTAGGATAATTTCTAAACTGTCAGTTTTTTTGGGGACACCCTGTAAAGCCCGCCGCACACTAGAGCTATCAGCTTAGCAAAGTTTCACTCGTGACTGTTGGCGTAAGCAAGTTCCCCCAGTGTGCGGTGGCGTTTTGAGCGCTATTGTTCACGCGTGCCATCGGCACCTGATATTCAACATGTTGAACAATTTTGTGCACGAGTGAACATTTCCTCCAAGTGTGCGCGCGCGCAAAGCTATCGCCTTACAATGTCATACGAATACGCATGCGTAGAAGTGCTAATCGCGACAAATAAAATGGCGGCGAGTAGTGATTTGGTGGCTGAAGCAATGTTGGAAGACAAGATAGCTGATATTTGGCCGGACTATCCTTGTCTATACGACGTAAGGTGTCCTGAATTTAAAAATCGAGATATGCGCGGTAAATCTGTTTTTCCAAGTTTTCCAGCCATTTCGTGCATAGATTTATCGCGCATATCTCGATTTTTAAATTCAGGACACCTACGTCGTATAGACAATAGATCGGCCAAATATCAGCTATCTTGTCTTCCAACATTGCTTTCACTATAAATCATGCTATTTGTCGCGATTATTTGATGACAAACATGCAAACATTGGCGATAGCTGCACACTTGGAAGGAAATGTTCACTCGTGCACAAAATTGTTCAACATGTTGAATATCAGGTGCCGATAACGCGTAACATCGCTCAAGCCACCACACTGGCGGGCTACTTGCATAACAGTCACGAGTGAAACTGATAGCTCTAGTGTGCGGCAAACTACAAAATAAGAAAGTGCACTAAAGGGAATATACTGTATTTTTTAATTCAAAGCGAGTCAACCGTGCGCAAACTAATTGTTCTTCGAGCAACTTTGCTTATTCAAATGATGACTGAACAGTTGAATACTTTGATATGCATATTTTAATTCTTCCAGTCTCAGCTACATCACAGTATAAAGACGACCAGTAGGGCCACTCGGCGATACAACATGTAGCCGGCTTTTTATGCAAAAATATGCAGTTTACTGGCCAGGAAAGTTAGTCCAGCTTGCTTATCGGCCAGAAAAAACAATTGACTGGCTGCCAATGCGTAATGAGCGTCCACACAAAATTTCAAATGAGTGGCCCTACTGGTCGTCTCTATACTGTGGTTACATGTTATGATTCAACTGCAATATTATCCCGACGCAGATCGCGTCATTTGGATGTGCAGTCGCCATTACGAACTTGTGTGTTGTAATTACAGGCTTGGTATTTGATCCCAAAGGGAATACTTACCTAATTTCCATTCCCAATTAACATGCAAATTCCGTCAATTTCCACCAGGCGTTGCTTTAACAAGAAAAAGGAATTTGAGCCGTTCTTGTCAAGCAGCGAAGATTTCGAAGAGATATTAATATCAAGTTTGATGTGGTCGGATCACATGCCTGATTTCGTTTTAAAAGTCCTTAAAGATACATTGCTACGGCTTAACAGCAATTCAGACAAGGATGGTGAATATTTAGCCGCGTGTAGATCGCATCATCATGGATTACAGCGATGTATGAGCGATAATGGCTCGTGTTATATATCTGTGCTCGATTCACCTACAGGTAAGAACAGTGAGTTGCCGTGGTTTGTGTCTGAACTACTTGAAAAGGATATCTCAAAAGTGGTGGTCCAGTGTAGGTAGTATTCTACAATAAGCTGTCGTGGTTTGTGTCTGAACTACGTGAAAACGATATCTCAAAAGTTGTGGTCCAGTGTAGGTAGTATTCTACAATAAGCTGTCGTGGTTTGTGTCAGAACTACCTGGAAAAAAATTGAGAAACTTAGCGCTAAATAGATTAGTGCTATTAATGTCGAAGGAATGGCCCTTGCTGGACCTCTATAGGACTGATAGAACTATCCAGTATAAATATAGTTGGTTTAGTTTAGGTTTCTTCATGTAGTAACACTGGATCAATAAGAGATGGCTCTTACTGGACCTCTAGGGAGAACAGTTTGGAACTAATAAAGCTGTCCAGTATAAATAAAGTTAGTTTACTTTCTTTTGTTAGCATATTTATACAAAGTTCGAATCTATTTCCTTCTCCCAGGTGCCATAGTCGATCAACCCGGTGATATTGACTTGACATATGTGTGAATCTACCCTCGTTTGGTCCAGCCAAATTGAAGTTCGTGGTCCCGAAATTCCCACGCGACTCGCGTGAAACGCGCGTGTGAAAATCCCGCGAGTGAATTCCTCATGGATCTGTATGTATATGCAAATTTCTATCATATAGTATTATTTTATTAATTGTGTATAATCAAATTGTATATTAATTGATTAGTTGGATCGCCAATAATCAGGGGTGAATATTAAAGATAGTCAAGCAACGCTCGCAGGAAATTTTAAACTGATAGCCACTGATAGTCAATCGAATTTTCAGGTTGATAATAACCGCAATTTTATCAACTCTTAAATTATTTTGAAGCGATTTTGCGTTCGAAATGATGTTATATAAGCTATTTCAACCAAAATTAAGTTAAAAATTGTGCGTAAATGACTTGACACAATGCATGGATAAGATACATAAAGTATTTAACACAATATGAAGACTACAAGTCTATAACTAAGGTATAATACACTGTATAAAAGCATGCAGGAAATTATACTTTATCTTGTGCGCGCAAAAAGAATTTTCCACTACTGGTTACCATAATGGCTTAATTTCTCCGGCCTTTTGCGTTGGCTAACCTGTGCACAGCCGTAAATTATCGCATAGAGATAGGCTAACATGATCATAAAGACAGATTTGGGATGGGGTTGGGTAACATGTTGCTTTTATTCATACAGACGTACGCGGCACATAGCATAAATTTAGGTGTAATATGCTTCTAAGTTTGGCAACTGAAATATGCCCAGAATGGAATAATGGCTCATAAGTGCTTAAGATATTGCTGCGAGAATACGTTTGTCATAGTAACTCATGTTGGACCCGGGGTAATGGTTGGGTGATTTGCATTTCCAAGAAGGGTGCCTTGCTACTTTATCACCCAGCTGCCACAAAATTTCCATAAATCGCACGCGAAATACTTTGTGTAAAATTAAGTAGAATGTCCCGAGCATTTCGAAGTTGTCCGAGTTTTATGGAATGTGGAACGAAGTGACTTATCTTAATTAACTAATTAAATAATAGTGTAGCTTTTAGTAAATAATATTAATCCTAATTATATTCTTAAATAAGTAATGGCTCTTGCATAACACTTAGCATAACAATAGTGCCAGCTAGCCTGCCACGATCCAGTGATCAGAATGTTCCATTGTCATCATTGTGTTGAAAATCCCACTGTTCTCCATGCCATCCAGTCATCATCCAGTGATCAGAATGTTCCATTGTCTTCATTGTTTTGAAAATCCCACTGTTCTCCATGCCATCCAGTCATCATCCAGTGATCGGAATGTTCCATTGTCTTCATTGTTTTGAAAATCTCACTATTCTCCATGCCATCCAGTCACAATCCAGTGATCGACATATTCCATTGTCTTTTCATTGTTTTGAAAATCTCACTATTCTCCATGCCATCCAGTCACAATCCAGTGATCGACATATTCCATTGTCTTTTCATTGTTTTGACATATTTGTGACGATATGCAAAGGCCTAATCGTAGCTTCTTTAATTATAATCGTAGCTCTATAAACTAAATACCTTAATTAAATAATTATTTTAAAGTATATAGCAAATTAGAATTTCCAAGGAAAGTTACATATTATAAAGTTGTGTTATTTTTGCATTACATTTTAATTATTATATTCAAATTATAAAGCTACGGTAAATATATAAAAGTAAATTGTACATAATTGTCTGCATGTAGTTAGGAATGGCTCGATTGCAATGCAATAGAAATAATTTTCATAAACATTAATTATATAATTGAGACTTATATATAATTGAGACGTAAGGTAAATTATATATTGGATGACATTCTCCAAATGATGGCCACATATATAGTCCGTAATTAAGCATGGTTAGATCGTGCAGAGGTAGTACATGTTCTTGAATGTGAGCTATCTTAAAGTGATCTGATGTTGTACAGAACTCGTGTGAGTAGAGTTAAGTCTATCTAAGTTAAGCATGGTTAGATCAAGTAGAGGTAGTACATGTTCTTGAATGTGAGCTACCTTAAAGTGATCTGATGCTGTACAGAACTCATGTGAGTAGAGTTAAGTCTCTCTGCGTTAAGTGCTATTTAAAACACGAGCAGGAGTGCTTTATCAGATATAAAACACGAGTGCGCAAAAAAACGACCCATCTTATGAGTTCATTGGCGAAGTAATTTTAAAAATAAACATTGTCTAAGCCGAGAAAATCAAAGCTAAAGTTTATGTAAATTAACATGATTTTTTATCACATATAAAACCACTGACACGGTAGTGATTTCCTTTGTCTTTTCCTCATGAATTATTAATGTTTTTTTAAGCATGGTTAGATCATGTAGAGGTAGTACATGTTTTTGAATGTGAGCTATCTTAAAGTGATCTGATGTTGTACAGAACTCGTGTGAGTAGAGTTAAGTCTCTCTGCGTTAAGCATGGTTAGAACATGCAGAGGTAGTACATGTTCTTGAATGTGAGCTGCCTTAAAGTGATCTGATGTTGTCCAAAATCCAGTTTTTCTCATATATTGTGGTCTAAAATACGAAAGCGTCATCCAAAATATACTAACAGCGCCAAATAATAAGACTAGATTAATTTAGGAAGATATGACAATATAGTAGAATTTATTGAGTTGTTGCGTGATTTACAAAATTAACAAATGTAAAATTCTAACATAGATTTAAATAATATTATAACTGCAAACAAACTGTTGTGTGATGTTTTTATTATTCTTATTTTATTTACAGAGTTATTTGTTTGCATCTATTATATACACGTATAAATTAAAACAAATTAAAACATGCTTTGGAACTTAACATTGACGACTGCACATCTACGTGACGCGTTTCTGCGTCAGTCTCACCTACATGTTATGATTCAACTGCAATCCTTTCCCTATACGCAAAACGCGTCATTTGGACGAGCAGTCGACACTATGAATTGCCTTAGTAATCATTCGTCGGGATAAAATTGCAGCTGAATCATAACATGTAGCTAAGATTGGAAGAGTTATAATATGCATATCGAAGTATTCAACTGTTCAATCATTCATTTGTGTTTCACATATAGCCACAATAGAACTGTCTTCTGTGGAAGCAAAATAAAGAAAGGTGCACTTAAAGCGAGTCAACCTTGAGGAAAGAAATTGTTCTTAGAGCAATTTTGCATATTCAAATGATGATTGAACAGTTGAATACTTCGATATGCATATTTTAATTCTTCCAGTCTCAGCTACATGTTATGATTCGACTGCAATTTTATCCCAAAACTCCAAACTGACTTATCGGTATACGTTGTGTTCCTTCGTTTTGAAGGGGGACGGGGGGGGAGCGTATAGTGCGAGGACTTAATATGTTTCTTCTTCTAAAGGGGGTGGTTATTAGATATGAGGGTGTATTTGAAAAGGGGTATATTTGTATAGTATTTACAGTATCTCCCATGTGAAAAATAAGTTAGATTTTTGCGATATCAATTCCCAGTTAGCCCACGAAGTGCTGTCAGGGTGTAGCACTGATCTGAAAACAAGGACTGGATAGAGCATCCTATTGAATTCAATGAGCCAATTTTGAAGCCAGAATATTTTTAATGAGATCAGATTTATAAATCTGTCAAATTCTTGACTAGTCAAATCGTTAGCTGTTTAAATTAGTTATACTATGAAGCAAATATATTTTCCTATGTAACTTGGAAATATAGCTTCCAACATCCCTTCTAACGAATTTCAGAACGTTTTAAACAGCACATAATGAGGCTTATGGCGGCCATATTGGTGTGACCTAGCTCATTAGTTATTCACCGGCAAATTTAGGAAGATAGAGAGGCCACTGATGATGAATTCTTATCTAGACAATACGTGTCCTTTCCCACCAATAACTAGAAACCTTTAGAACCTCTTTAAACATGTCGCCAACACCACAGTAGATTTGTGGTGGTCACACCAATGTGGCCGCCATTGGCTTCACTTATGCATAGCAGATGCACTATCCAGTCCTTGTTTTCAGATCAGTGTAGTGATTACTGCAGCTTTGACCAGTGCACTGCTTCACATCTGCGCATGTGCGCAAACGCCTCTTACATTAAATATCATTTCCCAAGCGTCTCACTCTAAACTCGGCGCTATTTTAACGAGACCTGCCGCTTTTTGTCGTGTTTTAACTTTGAAAATACGTTTAAATAACGAACGTTCGTTTTCTTTGTCCTTGGTAAAGAGTTCACTTTCTTAACCGAAGGTTTCCAGCGTAATTTTCGCCGTCTAACACCTTCCAGTATTGCTGAGAACGCAGAACGAACGTTATCTAGTTCCTCTGAGGCAGATAATTCGAAGAATAAGCATCCTAGTTGATGTGCTGCTGTGTTGCCCTCTTCTCGTGGAACTGTAGAAGAGATAAATAGATTACTCCTTTGATCGTAATGTTTGTACTTCATGCCAAAGCTAAACTAAAACTAACTTTATTTATACTGGATATCTCTATCAGTTCCGAGGGGTCCGTCACGGCAGGAATCTCGTACACTCGACTCAGAAATCAGGTTCAGATTAGAAATCACGAAATCAACTAAAAATCATGCAGATGATTTCGAAATCAGAAATCACAAAAATACTAGTGAAAGACTTAAATATTAGGACTGTGGGAGCGAAATTGTGACCCTTTATTTTTGTGTTTGTCTGACGATATTTCATAATTTTCACAATATTCCGATTTCAAATTGCTCCAGAGTTTGAGTAAATGCTTTACAAACGTTAAAATATACCAACACTGCTGTAACTGATATCTTCAGGAAATCTTGAAATCAGTGTTGAAATCAGTAGAAATCAAGAAATCAGCTCAGAAATCAAGTGATTTCGAAATCTCGTACACTTTGGACAGCCGTGGCGGACCCCTCGATCAGTTCTAAACTGTTCTCCCTAGATTTCCACTAAGAGCCATCCCTTGTTGATCCAGTGTTGCTACAGGAGGAAACCTAAACTTTATTTATACTGGATGGCTCTGTCATTTCCAAACTGTTCTCCCTAAGCAATCACATCAGTAATTTGTTGATTAATTGATTACTATCCAATTAACTATGTAATTTATATGTGAGTTAATTAAGTTAGTGATTAATTTACTAATTGGTTCATTACGATCCTCAGTAAGATGCTCACCTGATCTAAAATGCTCTAAATCCTTTTTGTTTCCAACCAAAGCAATGACGACATCCTTAGTTTTCTTTTGTTCATGTATAGCCGAGATTATTTGTAAAGCTGAGTTAAAACTTGTTCTATCCGTTATGGAATATGTCACTGCAAATCCTTCTCCCCAGGCAATGCTTTTGACATCTTTTAATGATGATTGTTCTACCTATAGAGAGAAAGGCATGATGTTAGAGTTTTGTTGTTTAGTTTATAGCGTGATGGCAAGTCTTGCTTGTCCTGCTTGTCTTGCTTGTCCTGCTCGTCTTGCTTGTCTTTCTTGTCCTGCTTGCCTTGCTTGTCTTGCTTGTCCTGCTTGTCCTGCTTGTCCTGCTTGTCCTGCTTGTCCTGCTTGTCCTGCTTGTCCTGCTTGTCCTGCTTGTCCTGCTTGTCCTGCTTGTCCTGCTTGTCCTGCTTGTCCTGCTTGTCCTGCTTGTCCTGCTTGTCCTGCTTGTCCTGCTTGTCCTGCTTGTCCTGCTTGTCCTGCTTGTCCTGCTTGTCCTGCTTGTCCTGCTTGTCTTGCTTGTCTTGCTTGTCTTGCTTGTCTTGCTTGTCTTGCTTGTCTTGCTTGTCTTGCTTGTCTTGCTTGTCTTGCTTGTCTTGCTTGTCTTGCTTGTCTTGCTTGTCTTGCTTGTCTTGCTTGTCTTGCTTGTTTGATCAAACTCACAGATTTTCTCCAGGTATACAATGAGCTTCGGACCGAAGCTTATTGTATAGACGCCACCCATTTTCTCCAGGTACTCCAGTTTCCTGCCATAGTACCTCTGGACGAATAAGGGACGGCCCTTATGGAACCTCTATGGAATACAGTTTAAAATTGATATAAAGCCAATATCCCAGATTTCCAGCATATAACATAAAGGTAGCTTTTTGTAAACACCAACCTTTTTTAACGTAATATCTCGTACTTCGAATGTTATATTATCCTGACTGCTTAGTGATATTTTTCGTGAATATATTCTCTCTAGAAAACAAACAAAAACGGTGAAAATTATCAAGCGATTGCTCTTTATATAAACCAGGGAGGAAACTGATCAAGTAACACAACGTTTGAACATTCGACCCCCCCCCCCCGTGAGCCCCTCCCCCAAAGGTAGGGTTTTTGACTCATTTTGGAATAAAATAGGATATGGTTTATACTTCGACTGTCTTGGAAATAAATTTCTGGCTAGGCGTTTACTCAAAAAATAGGTTCTGATTTTGGGGCCCAGGTCTGAAATAAAGTATGGGAAGTCTATATTTTGTTCTGAAATAGAGTAGGGCTTCAATAGCCTTTGGCTCCCCACCAAAATTTTGACGCGTGCCACCCCTGGCTGCAACCGGAGTGAACGCGTTAGCGGGCGTCTTGTTAAACATTATGCAATGTGTTTTTCGTTGGCGCACCTGCGAGAACTCTATAACACGCACTCATAAATATAGTTACACTTTATCAATTAGACTTTGCTATTTCTGCACGTTAAAGCGCGCCGTCTGCGTTTAGTAGACGTAATGAATTCATGCACGCCTGTAAAAGGAATTAGGCTAATTAAAAATGCTCTTAAGTCTGTCAACTGCGACATTAGTAATGAATCAATGAGCAAGATTTTCTTTCATTATGATCATTAAAATAGCAAACGTGTTTGGAATGCGAGTTCTAAAAATGTTTGTGTACTCAAACGCATCGATTTCCATCAGCAAGGATAAGTGAATTAAACTCTACTCCGTAAACATTAAACAATGTTCTTTTGTTTTATTCATTAAGTATTTTTTACCCGAGAGTTTTTTTATTGACAAGTAACGATTGTCTTGGCTTTAGACAGAGTAAAATATCCTGGTAGATAGACAGCTCAATCAGTTCTAAACTGTTCTCCCTGGAGGTCCAGTAAGGATCATCCCTTATTGATACAGTGTTACTACGGGAGGAAACCTAAACTAAACTAACTTTATTTATACTGGATAACTCTATCAGTTCTAAACTGTTCTCCATATAGTGGTTCATTCCAGGAATATAACCCCCTCGAGTTGAAAGAGACATGCACTGAGCAACGTGTCAATTACATTTTTATAGTAAGCAAAACGATGCGTCGCTCATTTGCCCAATCTTTTTTTGAATCTGAAACATAACGTGTGCGTATTTTGGTGTACTGTGCTAAAAACTGCACCTTCCGGTTATCAGCATATGTTAAAAACATCGAAAAGCACATGAAATCATTAATTAAAGCATGCTGGCAACGGAATAGCATTGGATTGACATCATTGTAAACATAAATAGTATAGACCACATGATATTCTATAACTACATCGTTAGAGGGGCTACATTGGGCTACAGCGTATCATTCTATTCACCCCATGTCTTCAGAGCGCTGCACCGGAATCGCAGGGCCGCAGGTTCAATTTCTGCCAGAGGGCCAAAAGTTGCATAATTTGCATTTTTCGCAATTGCGCCTGGTTTAGGTCTAAAATATGTATATAGTTTTCGCAATTTCCATCTACAAAAACCTTTTAACTCATAACTGTAGGTATACCATGCTTTGTTGGCGTGTGCGTGACAAATATTGTGTGGTATTAACCACAGGACAGAAAAACGTAAAATCTTTCCGCCAATTCTAACTGTGTCTCACTGTGAACAGAACATACATAGCTTTGAGGGGATAGTTTGAATAGAATCTCATGCAGCTCTTAATTTCCGGGATCATATTTGGTTTGTTAAATTCTTCAATTTACAATAATATGAAATATGTTAATTGAACGTGTGAATTGAAATCTAGTCTTAACAAAACACTTCTATTTTTCGCCATGAAAAACCTACAAGAAACTTAATATAGATCGGGCTATGAACGTGCGCGTTTATTTTTTCTGGGTATATATTATATATAGTATATATCTGTGCTCAAAAATTGCGTTGCAAGAGTAGCTAGCATGAAAAAGAGACGATATCTTGTTTACATGCAATGGCAAAGAAAGCGCTAATAGAAAGAAAAACACTTGTTCAGGTCTTATGTAAACTGTGCACAGGCTGTATATAAACACCCCCTGAGAAAAGTTGTACAAAAATCAACTCGCGATTTCCTGTTTGTGTAGTTATTTAGTAAGTACTTTATCGGAAGATTTCGTATTTGCGCGCAAATCAAAACACATACGGCGCCAAGACGTCAACTCTGTTGGGTTTGTTTGCGAAAACGTGAATAATTGATGAGAATAACTCGTCCATGCAACTTTATTTATCTTTTCTGGATAGCCGCGCAGAGGGGGGGGGGGACAAAGTGGACAATTTGGATATATATTGCTGTAAATAGTCTCTCAGAATGCAGGAATTTGCCGTTTCCCCGGACCCCCCAAAATTACCTTAGTACTGAATGCAGATTGAGAATGTTAGACTACAGAACGTAAAGACTACAAAAGTTCAAGGCTATGGAAATCAGTTTTCTAAACAAGCACATGACGCCAAAGATCTTTCAGAATGGAAAATAGCTAGGGGACCCAAATGTCTCTGTGCGGCCGACTCTATCAGTTCTTAATTTTTCTCCCTAGACGTCGAGTAAAGGCCCCTTCTTTGGTCCAGTGTTACTACAGGAGGAAACCTGAACTAAAGTAACTTTATTTAACGTTTCTGATAGCTTCTCTCACTTTTGCGCGCAAATTATTTGAATCGTAACAGCATGTCCTGAGTTGCAATAATAATAAGTAGTAGAGTCTCTATTTAAAGAGGGTGGTACGTAATAGTGCTGAAGCACTAATAAAGCACTGTCGAGTACTGTCACTGAAGCACTGTCACTAAGGAACACAAACTTAACAATAAATGTGACATTGGACTATACGATAATTGGATTGCGCAGTTGTCGCACGTGTTTTGATATAATAATTAAATTCAAACGGGTTTAGTATGCAATACGCTTGGCGTTGAGCGATGAATTAACGCAATTTCTGATACCATGAAAATGACGAGAACGCATAATTTTTGTCAACAATTATAGTGCGCGTCAAATATATATTGCGTCAAAGTACGTAATAATTGTACAACTTGTTCGCGTGTGTCAGCTAATGGGTTAAGTGTTGTCGTTCATCTTACCCTGATCTTACGCAATTTGAGATCACACGTATAAACCAGTTCGTAATGTCGACTGTACATCCAAATGACGCGTTCTGAATCATAACATATAGCTGAGACTGGAAGATTTAAAATATCTCGAACGTGTGGTGCCAGTGTAGACCTTAACTTCCAGACGAAGGGCTTTCGCTCGAAACGTCGAAGTTCTTATTATATTTTTCAGGTAGATTTAAAATATGCATATCAAAGTATTCAACTATTCAAATATTCAATTCATGTTTTACATGTAGTCACAATAGAACTGTCCGTTTCATTAATTTTTATACGAGCATATCTTGTCTTTTGTGCAAAGCAAAGTACAGATGTTTAACTTTAAAGCGAGTCAACCATGGTGCTTGGTCTTTGAGCAACATACTCAAATCAACTACGCCATGTTTTTTTAACAGACAGTCTATAGCTTATTCTCGAATTTCATTTTTTTAACACTAGATATATTCCAAGAAAAACAAGTATTAAATGTTGCCCGAATGTGTCGTGTATATTTTGGCAATAGATCAATTGTGCGCACGAGCAGAGCCACCTTAATCTTCTTTCTCAACGCTAACACGGGTCAAGGACAGAGTTGAAACCGCATAATCGCTGTTTGTATATCTGAATTGAACGTTAAATCACGGTTTCAATGCTGACTAAAAATAAAATAATCTAATTTTAAATGGTGAATTTTCAGTTTATAATACACTTGGGCACTCGGTAGCTTTTCTGGCACACTTCAACGCACTTACGAACACAAAACAAGAATGTCATAACACAGCACTTAATAAAAAAAAAATTCTTAATACTTTAAACATTATACTTAACACTACTTTAGATATAATCATATAAGTACCTTGTATATGTTTACATTGCGATAAATATAATTTGTTTTGTGGAAAACATTTATGAAGTTCACCACAATCTACTGTCGCGTAACAAATGCTGAAACACACTTGTATAATTTTAAATAGAATCCAGGTTAATAAAAACCCTACTTTGCCAGGTCTTTTCCCTCAACTGACAAGAATGACATAGCCAAATTTAGGAGAGGAAACAACATTAGTTAAGTTCGAAATTTCGTTCCCGCGACATTGGCCTTTCGTAATATTCAACTTGCGTCAATTATGCAAATAGTGCGAACTCGATTGCGTGCGTTATGTTTGTTAAGTAAATTCCATATAACGTTTATGCGTTGAAAATATGCTGGGTAATTACTTTGAGGGCTTTGCGAAACAGCGGGTACCAGGGGAAATGAAAATAAATATGTTTAATTCAGTGATGTTTATACTAATATGCGTATACGTGCGTGCTTCTGTGTGAATAAGCTAGGGTGACGTCACTGAAAACGTGGTATATCGATGCTTATTTGCATCTTGTACGCTTAAGCGGTTTGAATATTCTCGCCCCTGATATGAATAACAAAAGCATAATACGAGGAGATATTGTTAGATTTTCTCATCTCTTCACTGCTTCTTAAAAGGGCTCGCATCACTGAAGCTACCCCTGGGCCGGTGACTGGTTCTAGCTGGCATTGTGCTTATGTTTGTGTTGCAGTAGGTTGGTCTCATAAGTTGATTTGTATATATAGGAATACAGTAGGATTCACTAAGCACTATCGTACAGCAGATGGTGGGCAATCTGCAGTTATCACAATGAGAAAATAAAATTAATTATTTTCATTATTTTCTGTAGTAGTCATGTATTTGATGGGAAAATAAGATTTAGTTCAATTTTTCTTGTTCCTATAAGCGTCAACATTTCCGAAGTTGACCACCATCTGCTGCCCAGTAAAGTTTACCAAAACCATTAATTATGGAAACTAGGCTTAAAAATAACACCCAACGCGTGCTAGCGCGATTACATAAATCATTCGCCTTTCTGAAGAGATTTAGAGGGTTAAAACTATAAATATGAAAACGTCAAAAAGGTTACAACATACAATGTGGCTGTCTGGGGCATCTTTGTTGTTTTAAGAGAGTTGATGACACAACTATAGTTCTATCAAACAGAAATCTTTCAACTCGTCCAGCTAATAAACGTTCCTCAGTGGGGAGCATGCTAGTGTAGATATATTAGTCGAGGGTAGTTTGTCGTGGGTCGAGACGAGAAATTTAACCCCATCTCGACAGTAACTGTGCCTTATAGTATTTTACTCTGTAAATACTAAAATTACGATTTTACTTGTCAATGGGAAAGTCCTTGGACGGGAAAGAGTTATTTGGTAGTTAAAAACTATCTTCTTAACTCTTTCCCGTCCGTATCAATCACATATGAACGATATTGACTTTAGTATTTTACTCTGTCTGGACACCAGACAATTTTACTTGTCAATGGGAAAGTCCTCGGACGGGAGAGACTAGAGTTATTTAGTAGTTCAAAACTATCTTCTTAACTCTTTCCCGTCCGTATCAATCACATATGAACGATGTCGATGTTGACTTTCGTATTTTATTCTGTCTAACACCAGACAATGTTACCTACTCAATTTTACATACGATCACATATTTCCTCACTAATAGGCTAAACACCGCATGTTTATAATATTTAGATCTTTACGTCTACATATGCGTTTTCGATTAACGCGCAAAAATCCCGAATACAAACTCGCTAATTATGCAAATTAGATTACGGTGTGTTTCAGCGCATTAAGAGGACCACACCTCAATTTGTTTTTAGAAATTTTAAATTTAATTTTGTGCGCTTATGTGTACAAACATGCATGGCCTTGAACTATTTGGGAGTTTTCGACGCCTTCTAATAATAGACCCGTTTCAACATTCGCGGTGCCATCTTGATAAGTATGGTTAGATCATGCAGAGGTAGTACATGTTCTTGAATGTGGGTTACCTTAAAGTCATCTGATGTTGTACAGGACTCATGTGAGTAGAGTTAGGTCTCTCTGAGTTAAGCATGGTTAGATCGTGCAGAGGTAGTACATGTTCTTGAATGTGGACTTTCTTATAAAGTGATCTGATGTTGTACAGAACTCATGTGAGTAGAGTTAAGTCTCTCTGAGTTAAGCATGGTTAGATCATACAGAGGTAGTACATGTTCTTCAATGTGGGCTATCTTAAAGTGATCTGATGTTGTACAGAACTCGTGTGAGTAGAGTTAGGTCATGCAGAAAAATAATTCCTGTTTACAGTAGCCTTGCTTTAGGACGCACCTAAACACCCTAATTGACTCGTCGATAGACTAGCATGCCAGCTATGTGCGTTCAATTAAATTTTCACTGGTCAGGTCTTATGTGACCAATTTTATAAACTAACTTAATTTTCGCGTGCAAATTAATACAATTCTCGCATTTATTTAATCGCCTTACAAGTTATGTTCGAGTCTTTTCTGGTTATTTTGGAGAGCAACATGCTTAATCATGTGCTAAAATTTACACTTGAATTTTCTAGTCACGTTAACTCGCTTAATCTTGCCAATTTTAATTATAATGTTGACTTCATAACTAGCATGTCATGAAATTCCTCACTTGGGAGTGCTAGAAAACACATCGAGTGAACATTTGTGGATAATTATAGATTTTCATGCATCGAAAATGTATATCTATTATTTATTAATATTATTATATTAATCTTGGCGCAACCTCGGGCTCAGTTCAATTACTCTAGTTAAAGTTATTGATATAATAGACCACTAAGACCAATTCGTAATGTCAACTGCGCATGTGCGCATCGAAATGAAGTGTTCAGCGTCGGGATAAAATTGAATCATAACATGCAGCTGAGACGGAAGAATTAATCAATGCGATTGAACTGCAATGTGATTTGAATTGGCAAAGAGTTGCTCGAAGAACAATTAGTTTTCGAACGGTTGAAATTACAAAAAAATATTCCCGTAAGTGTACCTTTCTATATTTTGCTTTACACAGTGGACAATCTGCTAGAATAAAAGTTATTTAATGGAAAGTTCCATTGTGGCTATATGTGAAATACAAAGGGATGATTGAACAGTTGAACAACGCAGAACGCGTCGTTTGGATGCGCAGTGGACATTCCATATGAATTGGCTTATTTATTTCATCCTTTAGTGACATAATTTGAGGCTAACACCTTGGTCCAGCAAAGTTAAAACCATATCTCCCAGGGTACAAATATTTCTCTAACTTCTTCATAAGTGCCACAAATCATGGCTAAGGTCTCTTAGGACTTAGAAAGCATTGTGTGAGAGGGATTAGGTGCCTTAAATCCGAAAATTTCATGAACTTAGCGACTTGACTAGAACGATTTTGTCGTTTCATTTATTGCACGTTATATAAGTACCTGGAGATTCTTCGTATTCACCAATAAATCTTTTCGTGAGAAACCTCACCGTCAAAGCTGTGAAAGAAAAACAAATAGATCTCTCAAGATGACAGTCGAGGATCGAGTGAGATATGTGACTCGCACCCTACCTTTGGTCTACATCAACAGCTAAAATCGCACTGAAAATACATTAACATTCAAACTAGACGCGATAATTTATCACGCGGCTTTATTAAACATTGAAGCGAGGACAAATTTGATTTTAATATCGTTATCGCGCGCAAACGAATATCCCTTAAGTCTTGCGCGAGACTTCTAGGCAGATGTTTATATTAGGAAACGCGCAATTTAATCGCTTTTATCTCGGTGCGCAGTTTATGGTAATGTTGCGCGTTTTATGCACATTTTGCGCTAATTATGCAAACTTTTTGCGCAATCTTAGAAAACTAGGCTATGCGCTATTTGGCGCAAACTTTGCGGATATATTCTTCCTGCAAATTATGGCAATTTGTTGATTTACGCGCCCCTCAAAGGCGCAATTTAATCGCTTTAATCATCGCGCAATTTATACAATATCACTGCGTGCAAGGTTAGAAAACATTCTAAGCATTGCGAGTTCGTTGCGCAAACTTTGCGCACGTATTCTACTCGCAAATTATGCTATGTTCGTGTGTACGCGCGCACCCGCATATTCAGGAAAATGACATTTCCGTTGAGGCGTTTACGATTTACAATATACTTAATCTTCCTTTCCGGATGATTGAAAGATAAAGATTTTAAGTGAAATTAATTACGCAATTGAGTACAATTGTTCAAGTTCTGTACAAATATTGAACATTCAATTGAATAGGTATCAGAAGTGCCCTTTCCGGTGAGATTTCGTTTAACCTTTGTGATTTATGTTCGGGAGTTGTGTGGTAGACTTTAGAATGAAAATAGTTTGACGCGTCAGGCGTTATATAACATGATAGCCAATATTATGTCTAGATCTTGAGTATAAAGTTCAAAGCTTAATAGGCAAATTGCACACGCAAGTTAAGTTTAAATGTATTGTAACTCTAACACCATATCATGTACTGTTGAATCAGATAGAATCGAAATATAGTTTAAACCGTAAGGATAACTTGCATTATATACTTTAGTAATAGTAATAGTAATAGTAACACTATGTTGGGTAATGTTTGCTGATGTTGTCATGTTGGAAGATGTCGAATTAGGTTTGACTTTGTTTAAAATTTTCATCCAACATTGTGCAACATCGTCCAACATTGTTGGACCAACAATGTTGGACGATGTTGGCGTCGTTTAAACGGGCCTTAAGGCTGCCAAGCGTAGTTAAATCACCAGATTCAGGCGGCATTAAGATTGTCTATTGCTCACTTGAACAGTTACTCTCAAACCATGCGATTCATTGTAGTTAATAGGACATATGGTTTGTATTTCTATTGCATACAATAATAACCCAAAGGTTGACATGTACTTATTTCAGTCTCAAGTAGGAAAATGGTTCTACCTGAAAAATATAACACTACTTCGACGTTTCGAGGTAGTTCGATCCTACAAACCCTCAGGTCTTACAATTACTTTATACCGCAATGGAAATTCCTATTCGTTGTACGTTTATATGCATCATATATGATTAAGCTGCTTGTTCCAGCTTTTATGTGTAAGTAGAGTAAAATTTGCTTGTCTATGCAGAGTTGAATCACCGTACATAGTTTACGCTTAACCTAAATTCCCTCATTCCAATCGCATATTTGTACAATTTACTATCATTTAAGTGTTAGTAGAATATGACAGCATATATTCATAGGAAAAATCTAACACTATATATATTGTCAACGTAACATTGATTCAAGCCAGATTCCCAGACGCACGCACTGAGTATTGGTGTTACAGGGCAGCTAATGGTAGTCAACTTCAGAACTTCTGACACTTATAGGAGCAAGAAAATCGATCTAAACCTCCATATTCTACATCAAATACAATACTACAACATCTAGTGAAAAGATCATTATTTTCTCATTCCGATAACTACCGGTTGATCACATCTGCTGCACGATAGTCATTTAACCCACAAATACTTAAAGCGTACAAATACGCAACACTGGAACGCATGCAGACTCTACTATTATATAGCTTTTGTCTACGCTTACCTGTTTTCCCGACTTTACGATGCCCCAAAACAACCAACTTCACATCTGGAGGGTCCATCGATATAGATAGACTGCCCGTATTGGACATTGTTACTAATCGCCCCTTCCTTACGCGACCGCTTGCTTTATCTTCTTGCATCTGACCAATGCGCTACGTAAATAGAACCTTATAACGCAATAGGCTAATGTGAATGCTTGAAACCGGTATACGCTGTGAGATTCAGTGTTACGTCATAGAACTCATACTTGACCTCAAGAGTGATGATAGTCCGCCTCGAGTAGACTAAACCCAGAAATAGTTAAGTTTCACTAAACACTATCGTGCAGCAGATGGTGGTCAATCTGCAGTTATCAGAGTGAGAAAATGATGTTAATTATTTTCATTATATGTAGTAGTCTTGCATTTGGTGGCAAATATATAAAATTGAGAGATGTAGTTTAATTTGCATGCTCTTATATAAAGCCTTTTCTAAAGTTGACCACCATCTGCTGCCTTGTAACACTCCTAAATACCTTGAGCAAGCTTATACTTTTTTTACGAGAAATGTTAAGCCCTTTTGCAGAAAAAAAAAACTGTGGGTATGTTTGTATTGCCCCATAATATCTCCATTGTATGGACTGAATTTAGGGACATGGACTCCGCAGAGATTCTCTGGCTACTCCGCAGGTTTCCAAGGTTTTCCAAGGTTTTCTTGAAACGGTAGTAACCGACCAGTTCTACAAAACGATGGCCCTTAAGCCCCGGTCAAACGAAGATGAGAGTTGATGGGAGTTGGCAAGTGAGAGTTTGTATGAGAGTTTGTTCAACTCTCATGCCCCGGTCAAACGAGAACGAGAGTTGTATGAGAGTTGCGACAGAAATAATTTAGCGCGCAAAATGGAGCCCTTAGAATAATTTTAGAATTCTTGAAACTCTCATCAACTCTCACCAAAATTTTGAAACAGCTCAAAGTTGATGAGAGTTGATCGGAGAGTCGATCAGAGTTGGCGGTCAAACGCGACTGAGAGTTGCAACTCTCGTTAACTCTCGTCAATTCTCATCCTCGTTTGACCGGGGCTTTCAGCCTTGTTTCCATTAGGTCGTAACTGTCGTGAACATATCAAGGTGACCGATGTAATAGAATGTCGATACATATTTACAGTCAGTAAAGACCACTGGTAAAGACTGCATACGAAGATGAGATAGATCCAGACTATTTCACATCGTCGAACATGACTTAGTGGTCACGACAGTTACGACCAAATGGAACTGACAAAGCTTTACTGGACCACTATAGGTCAGAACAGTTTAGAACAGATAGAGCTATCCAGTATAAATAAAGTTAGAAGGTGTTAGTAGATGGAACACTCGAACGGAAATTTATATACATTTTTTTAGACCTAGCCAGGAGCAGTTGCGAAAAATGCAACTTAGGCCCTCTGGCAGGAATTGAATCTGCGGCCCTGCGATAGTTTCATCATATGGAACTGATCCAGAATTCATTCCAGAATCCAGTCATACTCCAGTCCTTGTTTCGTACCATGCCTAGGCATCCCTGCAATGTTTCTAACTCTATTTTGATAACCTCTTAAGGTCAAGAGGAGCAGGCAAATATGAGCTAATAAAAGATCTAATATACCATTGATTTGAGTGTCCTGTTAAGGTGCATTTGATTTATCCTCTCATATTGAACTGCGGGTCCCCAGAACGTTGAATTCGCATGGGAGAATTATTTTCTCATATACTTTTCGTGTATTTAAATTCGCGTGGTACTTGTTTTCGCTCAGTCTTAAATTCGCGCAATCTAATTTCGCGCAACCTAAATGGACTAAATGCGATATCTTTCACGGTTTGCACAATTGCACACCTTTAGGCAAAGACGCCGGCGGGGGCGCGGAGGGCAAGGAGGGCAATAGTGCCCTTTTTAATTAATATAAATGAAACAATAATAAAACTGCCAAAGAAGAGAGAATACAATTGTAAATTACAGGATCAATTCATATTGAAAATTTAATATGAACTGCCTTTTTTCGACTGCCCTTACGTTCACATTGTTCTCCCCCTCTACAATCCAACATCGCTCCTACCTTTAGGAAACATGGCTTGAAAGTTAACGAATGTTTCCTAATCTAGGAAACAATGTTTCCTGGGTTGCTTTCCATTAACACGGTCAGACCGGTCTGATCGATCAAATTGTTAAATGGAACACAAAACGTTTGGGCTTAGGACCGGTCTGACCGGAAAATTTGGATCAAATCAAAAGATGGTCCCGTTTAGCCAGATTTTCAAAAATTCTGGACCATATCATTCCATCATTACAGAAAAATAAATTCTGGTCTGACCGGTCTGGCCATTCAATGGAAAGCGGCCCTGGTTTGCTCACCTTTGGGAAACATGGCTAGCCAGTAGGAAACAATGTCTCCTGGTTTACCCACCTTGGGGAAACATGGCTAGGAAACAATATTTCCTCAACAATGTTTCAATGTAATTAACAATTCTTCAGTCATGCAATGCGATTTATAATAATGTAACATGTTTTCAATTAATCTGTTTAGAATTAGCAAATCGGTTATCATGTCCTAGGGTTTATCAGTTATACTGCAGTTCAGCTGGAATTTGTCACTCCAATTAGGGGCGCATTCAGTGAACTTAATCCAGGATTTCCTATGAAAATAATTGAGCCGCGGGGATCCAGAAGTAACTTCCAGAGTAATAGTATTTGCCTATTTGGGTGCCTATTGACAGCTTATATCCTCATATCGTTTCCCCTTAAATCAAAACCGTCTATACTGATAATAAAGTAAGGATAGCGGAATTTAAGAATTTTCAGTAGTAGATAACTGCTATGATATACTAAGGTAGATAATACTATAAAAGCAGATTGTTCTTTGTCTAAAATTAGAGAGATGAAAACTAGGCTACGAATGCAGACTGTTTTACCATTTATGTACTTTGCGCACAAGCACGGAAGTCTTCTTAGTTTTATATAATATGCAATGATTATCTCAAAAATTGGATTTCAAATTATCCGTGCGTCTACGTACGTAATCGAAAAACGCACAAGTGGAAAACACACTTACCAGTACAAGATTTGTCATTAATTTGCGCCATGCATTAACGCACGCGCAATTTGAGACAAAGGAATTGCCCTTGGCCCTTAACTGTAGTGTTTTTACACAAAACATTCAAAAGGGAAATTGACTTTTCTATTTGCTCTCTATAGCAAAGTAAGCAAACAGTATGTGCTTTTCATTTCTGTGATCTGTAGTGCCTTAATTATTTCCTCAGTCGCGCGTGAAGAAAGTGCTTACAGTTTGGCTCTACCAAACGCTACAGGTTTTCTTCGGGTGTTCTTACTCTAGGGAGAGCAGTTTAGAACTGATAGAGCTATCTAGTGTAAGTAGAATTAGTTTGGTTTAGGTTTTCTCCTGTAGTAACACTGACACAATAAGAGATAACCCTCACTAGACCTCGAGGGAGAACAGTTTAGAACTGAGCTATCCAGTATAGATAAAATTAGAGTTAATTTTTGCTTAATTAATGCTTAATTTCAGTGATTTTATTAAGTTACTACATTGACATATTTTCCCATTACAGTCTCTTTGCTCAATGATTCATTAATAACGCATAGTCGGATAGTAGTCTTCAGTCTGTTTTGAGTAACTAACTTCCGATGTATAGTTGTCTGCCATCCTAGCCACGAAATACTGATGTGTGGTAGCCATGAAAAAAGTATTTCTTCGAATTTTTCTGAGATTCTCGTAAATCTGGAATTAGTTCTGGAAAATCCTCATGGTATCTGCATGAGAAGGAAAAAGTTTGATAAAAAAAAATAATTTGATAATCCATCATCTGTCGAGTCATCAGGTATCTTACCATCACCATCATCATCGTCGCTATCATCATTGCAACCAGCACAACCATAACCACCACCACCATCATCATCACCATCATGATCATCATCACAATCATCATCATAATCATCAGCAGCATTATCGTCACTATCACCACCACCATCATCATCGTCATCATCATGATCAACATAACATCACCAACACAACATCATCAAGACCATCACCATCATCACCACCATCACTATCACCACCACCATCATCAACACCATCATCATCACAACAACCACCACCACCATCATCATTACCATCATCACCAGTATCATCACCATCATCATCATCACCTATCCATCTTACCTTTTATGAGCCAGACTTTGAAACATCTTGATCTTTTCAGGTGCTGTTAATTTCTTGGTCAACCTCTCAAGGACTTTTCCATCATCTTCGCTCACTCCCGGTTCGCCTTTCTCACAACATAACGGAAAATGGACGTGGGGCAAAACCTCCGAAATATTCGCTTCTTTCTTGTTTTTTTCTTTGGACAGAAAAAGTTCTGAGCAGCAAATGCCTTTCTCTTTGAGGTATTCTTTATCCGTTAGTGAAACAGGAATAGCAACTCGTTTGAATCCAATGCGTTTTGGCGTTTGAGCTTCATGTGGTGTGGCTACATCGTCGATGTCTTGAGAAAAGGTTGCGCTGTTTGGAAGTTTTCTTATTAGAGAAGGCAGCCTGTTGTGGTAGTTAAATTGAGGTTGTTAATACAGAAATTGACAATCATAATCCCAATTATAACCCTTATTCTACCCCTTATTCTACCCCTTATTCTACCTCTTATTCTACCCCTTATTCTACCCCTTATTCTACCCCTTATTCTAGCCCTATTTAATCCTAACCCTAATCCTAACTCAAACGCGGTTAACAGATACGGTTATCGCGCTGAGTTAAGCCTGCTACGAAGGGTGAGGGAAGAGTATTGTAAAGCCTACCGCACACGCCAGAGCTCTTGACTGAGTTCACCGCCACGAGAGGTCGTAGCTTAGCAAGTTACTCTCATATCAAACATGATAGATATTTGTCTCACGGCCTCGCCAGGTACAATTCTCAGCAAAAACCGCGCGCATACGAGAGAATATGGCTGATCAAACCGCCTCGCGAAGTCGGTACCTCAGCCAAGAGCTTCCGTGTGCGCCAGGCTATATTTGATGGGTAACTCTGCTCTGACTGGATGTGCTTGAAAACCCATGTAACTAGCGTTGTGATTGATTATCTGCTGTGCTTTGATGGTTTTTCTCCAGGTACTCCGGTTTTCCTCCCTCATCAAAACTATAACCCTCCTCCTTAGCTGTGCTGCATGATCAGACATGGGTTGTATGGTAGAAGCCAGAGGCGCCCTAATACGCCTTCGACTCGGTCACGTTTGAGCTTCGTCCTTCCCAAGTAAGGACTAAGGACGATAAGCACCACTTACCTTAACCTACATGCCTCTCCGCCCTAATCCCAATCCTAACCCTAATCCTAGAAATATGGAATGTCACCCACCTATTGCGATGACGACCGCTGTAATATCCAAGATAGTTGAGCGGGCTCGTATATATATGAGTCTTTTCTATTGGTGCTTTAATCAGCTTTACCAGGGTCGGTTCAATTCCGGAATCAAGCGCGCGGGTTGGACCGCCTTGGCAGACCACCTTACTGTCTGTCAGACGACGAAGTTCAGATAAACTTAAAGAGGCTATGGTGTGATTTGTCGGTTCATTTAGGCGGGAATACTGATCTGAGTAGGCGTACGGATTGTCGTAAAAGTCGAGCCTGAAAATACCAGTACTTTTGCAATAATTACAGATAGGATAATCTGCGGTTCCGTCACAAAAGTCGACAACGTTTATTTGACAATTGCAAATCACGCATTTGGTGTTGTTTCCACTTGGGTGGGTAAAAACGTCATTGCACATTTGCTCCCGGCCGGGCATAGGGTGGGGGGACTTTATTCTGACTGTCTTTGTAGCCTTTGGTTTGCTCGGGCCTAGCTGGGGGTTGTTTTTGGATTGGGATTTGCTTGAGGTTGGTTGCTGACTCGCGTAGTCAAGTCGATGGCTTGTCGTGTTGTAGGATTTTTTGGTCAAGTCTTCTAACACTGCGATGTTTCTTGCTCCTAAGATCTGTTAAATGAAAAGGGAATATGTCAGGCCTTAGTTTAGTGAATTTTGGAGAATTTAAGAAGTATTTAATCGATACGGATGGAAAAGAATCCATGAGATTTACCCTTTACACGCGATGCGCACTGTTACGCCCTACTTTGATATTTTACTCTGTTTAATACCAGACGATTGTACTTGTCAAGCCGGAAAGTGTTGCGCGATAATGGGCTAGCAGAACACTCGAGAATTGGCAAATGTTTAGAACTGAAAGTGCGCGCGGCTCAATTTCCATATCAACAATTACCTGAATTTTAATACAAACTTAATCTTAATCCTAACTTTAATCCTAACCCTAATCCTTGCCCTAACCGTAAACTCAACCCTAATGCTACCCTAATCCTAACCATAATCCTAACCCTTAATCCTAACCTAATCCTTGTGACGTAATTTCGGGACAGTAATATCGAAAGTTACGACCCAAAAGAGCCATACCTCGATATAAATTAAGTTAGTTTAGCTTAATACCTTTTGTTTGCTTGTTAGTGCGTCCATGTTTTCTGAAACGAAAGAAGGATAAAATATATTAGGGAAGCAATTAGTAATACGAGGTAAGAAGATATTTTTCTTCAAGCTATTGAGTTAATTTAACATACGTTTGTGCGACTTAACGTCGAAATTTGGAAAAACTTCAAAAATTGGCTGGAAACAATCGTGGTCACTTGGTTTCTTTGTTAATAAGTTTGCGTCTTTTGCAATGCTGAAAAAGAAATGTTTATAAGTCAAATAACTGTAATCATGGATTACGATAGTGGGTACTTCATCATCATTCCTTGCCGACTGAATTACCAAGAACGCAACTCAAACCAACATCCAAGTCGAACGTTTACTAGGGTTGTTCTGCAGTCAGACGTACCCTTGTCTGAACACGGAGCACAGCTAAGGGGTAAGGGTTTAATTGCTTCTGCATGGATGCTGTAAATTAATTAAAAGTTCTTCCTACTTATGCCGGGCGTGATAAACTTTGCGGTTTCAAGTTCGTTTGCGTTTATGAGTGTATAAGGTCGGCTTTGTTGAGCCTTATATACTCATCAGTGACTTAAGCCCCGGTCAAACGAGAATGAGAGTACGTTGGTGGGAGTTAGCAAGCGAGAGTTTGCATGAGAGTTTCTTCAACTATCAGTTATGCTCCGGTCAAACGAGAACAAGAGTTGCATGAGAGTTAACTTTATATTACCGCGGCGCGTACCGGGCAAACGAACCAGCTCAAAATTGATGAGAGTGCATGACAGTCGATGAGATCAGAGTTGGCGGTCAAACGCGACTACGCGAGTGAGAGTTGCAACTCTCATTGAGTCATTGACTCTCATCCAGTGGTGTATTGGAGGGGGGGGGGGGGCTCGGGGAGACTTAGCCCCCTTTGTTAAAGTTCCATGTCAATTTGGGGGGGCTTAGCCCCCCTTTATAATTCTTTAGATATTGCATTATGTCCACGCTTGAAACTGTTAATTTCATATAACTTAATCACTTCCAACAAGAATGATTTCACATATCACAATAAACATCGGTTCTATCACTCCCATATACACAACTGTGCTAATGTCACGAATGAATCAGGCACGTTATTTAGTCATTTATTAGTAGTTAACTGTAAAATTCGCGATTCTGATTGGTTAACTTTCGCACTAACTATAGTTAACTTTAACTACTTTTTTATACAACCGGCCCCAGGACTTTACATTAAAAATTCGCAAACTCAAACTAGTAAATACTCCTTAATTAGCATTTACCTTATTATGTCTACTTTGTTGACATCTGGAACCCTGTATAAAACAAAGAAGAAGGGAAAGCCTTGCTTGCCTGTCCATTGTCTAAAAACGTTCTATCTCGAATGCTAATTTACGGTACCAAAATGTTTCTTTCATAAAAGTAGTTTAAGCGTTTGAACAAAAGTATACAGTTGGTCTGTGTAAGCTCTTATGAAAACTTCGATGATTACTTCAACACATTACGCCGCGGTGGTTATAGCACGACTATAGTTTTCTTGATCAAACTGCGTTAACGGAAAGTTTGGTAGTGTGAACCAGCCTTATGCGGATATATATCTATTTAAAAATTTGAAAGAAAAAATCGTAAAGAGTACTTACAGTTGGTCGTCAGGCCGGCACGCGCTCTTGCTTAATGACGTCACTTGACGAGGCTGTTTGACTGGATGGCTATAATTGGAAATGACGTCATCTTCAGATTACTCAGCTTTACGAATATGTGAGCGAGTTCTTTTTGAAAAGCCTTCTATCCTAACGCTTCGAAAATAACTATACTGACGGCTATATATATAACGCATCTTTATGCCCCTGGCCACCCACGGCCAATTGGCCCAACTGATTCATATTTTCGGATAACTCACATATCTGGTTACCACAATGAAACAAATGTAACCAAGCATTTAAATTGAATATGTCAATGAATTAATTGGCAACGGGCATAAACACGCGTTAAGTGATTACATCCATTGCCAAAAGCTTACAGTAAGGTTTGACAAGCCTGCTCTTTGCGTGGTCTTCTCACTTTCAGCGATTTTAAGACCTGTTCTCCATTTTCCAACCCATTTTTGATTGCATTAATTTTACTTACAATTTGTGAATGCCACCTCCGGCATGGTCATGCCCACGGCTAACCAAAAGTCCTTTTCTTCCTACTTTAAATTTTGAATCAAAAACTAGTAAACCAATTCCACCATACGTCTTCGCGTGGAACCCCCAATGTTCTCTCTGTGCTCTAAAGAAAGAAAGAAGAACTCCAATAGTTCAATTTTATCTAAACTAAAGACCAGCTAGTAAAGATCATCTCTTATTGCTTCTGTGTTACTACAGGAGGAAACCTAAACTAAACTGGCTAACTTTATTTATACTGGATGGCTCTATCAGTTCTAAACTGTTCTTCCTAGAGGTCCATTAAGGATAATCCCTTATTACTCCAGTGTTACTACAGGAGGAAACCTAAACTAAACTAACTTTATTTATTCTGGATAGCTCTATCAGTTTTAAACTGTTCTTCCTAGAGGTCCAGTAAGGGCCATCTCTTTTCAGTTTCATCCAGCTGTGTTACTACAGGAGGAAACCTAAACTAAACTAACTCTATGCTGGATAGCACTATCAGTTCTAAACTGTTCTCCCTAGAGGTCCAGTAAGGTCCGATTCCTATTTGTCCAGTGTTACTACAGGAGGAAACCTAAACTAAACTAACTAATTCGGTTTCCTCGCGAACTAGCGCTAGACAAAAAATTAGAGATGTCCCTTACTGGACCTCTTCTTCAATATGATAAATGACATTTTCACATACCTTCTAGGCACCAGTTTTTTGGGGTTCGCCATTGGGGCGAAATAATCCCCGGATCGAAACGTTGGCGAGATATCCAGGGACATTTTGATTGGTCAGTTTCGTGCTGGCGAGAACGCCGCAAAACGTTCTAATTGGCTTAATTAGTGACAGCCTAATTATTATGTCGTCATTGTCGAGCATCAACTCGCAAGGTAATAGCGATTGTCCCGATTTATACTAGAGACACAGGTCATCGATCTGCCAAATAAGATGCATCCTGCGCTCATCACAATGGAACTATCCAGATGAACTAGCTGGAATAGTGCGATCTATACTGGTGATGGTTCTAAGAACAAATCATGTCTGATATAGTGATATATTCCTCATAGTTCATTTAATGCCAAGTTTGTACACATAGATGGATCATCCGTCAAGATGAACAACGCAGGCAAGTTCGTCTGTGTAGACCAACTACACAGTTAGTTCGTCTTGACGGGTGATCCGTCTGTTTGACGCGTTTATACACAGACAAATTATCAGACGAACTATCTTTTATTTGCCCAAGTCAGAGCCCACATTACGAGGACTCGTTTACCCAGCGGCGTTCTCTAGTAGTGCCAGTCTCTTATTGTGGCCGGAGCCCACCGTTCATTCATTTTTAGCAACAGCAGCATTCCCCACTAGTCCAAGTCTCCAAGTCTTTCCATACCTCGCGGACGCAATTCCATACTAGTCCCAGTCTCTTCTTGTCACGCGGCCTGCGGACACTAATATAAACCAGAAGCAAAACAAACCAACAATTCTTAACATGTCGATTTTATCTTTGCATTTACAGCTACAAAACGTCTGATTTTTTGTGCTTTTCGTATGAAATACTTTACGAGAAGATGTCATAATGTCTGCAGCAACTGGAGGACAAAGACTTATAGATTATTTTGTTGTTTGTGGGCTTGATAATGTGTCGGGATTGGAGCCCGACCAGCTATTGGGTATGACTTTGAAATGTACTTTGCAGTGTTTATGTTCTTTGAATCGCTCTAAAACAGGACTAAAAGCTGGGATAAAGCTTAGCTCTTTTGTGGTATTTTAAAATAGATGATATGCTTTGATAAAACGTACATTTAGGTGCATAATTGTATGTTGTAGTTCAAAAACTCAGTTTATAGTTTATCTTTGCTAATACTAAAGAGTTCCGCTATGTTCAGCTGTGTTTTGAATTAAATTTGCAACTATTTTGGTGCTAACAATCATCCTTAAACCTTTCCCAAGGCTTAATGCTTTAGATAGGTTTTGAAATAGATTACATGCTTTGATATAAGCTACATTTTGGCTGCATTGTTTTATTTTTTGTCCAAAAACTTAGCTAAAGTTTATTAGTTTAGCCCTGGGCTATGCGCGCAATATGTGCAAACAAAACATTGTTTATATAAGTTAGTGCCGTGTTTAGTCCACATAATGCTTCCTATTTGTTTATTTGTTTTCAAACTGTGCGTAATTGTCCAAATTTGTATTTTAGAGCAGTTTTAAGTAATTAAGATTATTTATTATGGCAATTTTGCACTATTGAAATGGTTTGACAAGTATAATCAAGTCGTAATGCGTCTGGACTTAGTCCTGGAGTTAATTTGTGCTATAATTGGTATAAAGCTTAGTTGCACTATTGTTCTCAATTAGCATACAATGTTGTGCACACATTGGCAATAATTATAGATATTCAGCTAGAATCAAAATATAGATATAGTGTTTATGGAAAAATTATCAGGGAAGCTGATTAAGTCTGTTGAGTATGTTCAAGCACTTTAGACGGCTGTTTTAAGAAATGGAATAGACTAGCCTGTTAAGCAACACCAGCTTGCATTGTCGGCATACTGGTTATTGCATGTGACTTTCACCTCTGTGACGGGAGTTCGATTCCTGCAATATGTAGTTGTCTGATTATTATTTCACCTCAGTCACAACTTCAAAGAGTGCTTCCTGAGTTTGACTCTACCAAATGCTTCAGATTTTCTCCAGATACTCCAGTTTCCTTGTGTAGTAATACTAGATTAATAAGGGATGACCCTTACTGGACATCTAGTGATCTAGAGAGAACAGTTTAGAACTGGTAGAGCTATCCAGTATAAATAAAGTTAGTTCAGTTTATGGACCAATCAGGGATTACCCTTACTAGATCTCTAGGGAGAACAGTTTAGAACTGATAGAACTATCCAGTATAAAGAAAGTTAGTTTAGTTTTTGGGGTTTTATATATTTACTTTTCTATTTTCATCAGGCGACTCATTGCATGTAGCCCCAGTTGAGAGATCATACAAAGCTAAGACATTAGCTCACTATCCTGAGAATGTTTCATGGAACCCATTTGATGAAAATGCTGTCTGTATGGTAAGTAGTCACAGGAGCGTAGGAACGTATTCAATATTGGGGGGGGCCCAAGTTCACAAGGTGCCATCATGGTTGGTGCCGGGGGAAATTTTTTTAAATGTGAAGACCCCAGATTGCCGGAAACGGCCGTTTCAGAGTCTTATCAACCTCTTTTAGTTAGTTTGTTCAGGGAACTAAGCTGTTTCCATCATTTTCATGAAAATTATTTTATTTTTTGGGCGGGCCGAAAGACATTCTGGCCCCCCCTCATATAATATTAGGGGGGCCGCGGCCCCCCCCGCTTCCTACGCCACGAGTAGTCGATGTGAAGAGATGGTTGAAAGGAGTTGTGCATAAACCCCTTTTATAAGTCCTTTCTAGGCTTGAGTTATTAAGGAAAGTTGGCGTACGATTAATGTAAGCCATGTTGGATTTAATTTCAATTAGCTTGAATTTGTCCAATGGGAATGGTGGAATTTGCCACCCAAAGTGGCGGAAGCTAAACTTTTACATAAGTTGTGACATCACTTGCAGTCTGGCACAAGCCGAATATGACTCTCCTAGTATGTAAGTGCCTTACAAGGTAGAGATGAGCCGATTAATCGGAAAATAATCGGAAAAGCCGATTAATCGGCTCTTTTCAAATAATCGGTAATCGGCCGATTACTTCGCTATAACCGGCCGATTACCGATTAGTATAAAATAAACGATGTATGCTTTAAATTCAGCTTTTACGAACAACGCAAGATAGTTGTTTATATTTCACAGTGATTACATTCACACAGCGTATCAAATATTGACGCCAAGCGACTGGATTTTGACTCTGCGACTTGTACGTTTAATTTTAAAACGGTATATATATAGCACTTAAAATTTCACCAAGTTCGCAAATTATTGTCTATTGACATATAAATACTTTTAAAAAACTTATATGTCATAGTTGACTGGTAAACTAAGTCGCATATGATTTGTAAATGAAAGCGTATAGGATGTATTGATAAACAAACTATATTTAGACATTGCAATAAAGTAAACAATGATACTCTATCTATTTTTATTACTCTCCGTGACCGCCTTTGTTATTGTCCGCCTTCGCAGACGCTTTGTATTGACTATTGTGTATTTAAATTTTAAATGGACACTGTGTAAACAAACTAGTAAGTAATAACATTATATATAACAATTGTGTCTTATTGCAAAGAGTTGTCTTGTTTTGTTTTCTAATTTCTAATGCAATTTTGAATTTTCAAATCTTGCTGTGATAATTGCGTACGCCGTTTAGTTCTTATTAATACTGATCTTACCATGAAACCAATTAAAACCAACAAAATTTGGACAAATCGAAAGCTAAACTTTAATAAGCCGATTCAGTTTGAGCGTTTAACGTGCGTGTTGTACGTACGTAACGTGCGACGTTGGCACGGGCGTTTCTATGTTATACAATAGCTATTATAAAACAACATTTTTTGCCAATAGCAAGTAGCAACAAGCTCTTACAAAAAACAATTACAAAAATAATCGGTAAAGCCGATTAATCGGCCGATTAGTTCGAATAATCGGCCTCCAAATAATCGGTTTCAATAATCGGCAATTTTGATAATCGGCTCATCTCTATTACAAGGCCTCTCCTCTACAAAGCTCCTCGTATATAAACCCTCACCTAAGCAAACTTGTGGCTATATAAACCCCTTCCTATAGAAATATCCTATATAAGCCCCTCCCTATACACCCCACCCCCCCTTTAGCCCAATGCCTCCAATTTTAAAGTGCCCATCTATACACACCCTTCCTGTATACAAGCTCTTTCCTATGCAACCAGCACCAATTCAAGGCTATAGAAAGTCACACCCCTCCCCCCCTATCACCCACCTCCTCCCTTCTCTGCAAAGCCCCCTCCTATATATACTAACCTAACCTCCACCTTCTCTACCCTAGCTATCACTACCAAATGGCCTGCAGTTCAAGCTCAACACCGAGACCCACACACCTTCATTTCACCCATTTCTCATCACACGCGAAGATGGCTCTCGTATGCACGGCTTTGCTCTAACATTCTACGAAAAGGTCAAAGACTATGAAATCTGCAAAGCAATGCAAATACTACAGGATATGTATATGGCTGAATTGGCTTTATCATCTACGAGAACTCGGTCGCATTCTGCTATACCGTTCAGAGACCATATGGAAGACTTCAATGCCTACCTACGGCATAACTCCCCAGCCCTACACCCGAAATCAAACTATACAGTTCTGAAAAGCATAATCTTCTAGTTTCAAAATGTTTATCCTTAGTTATGCCTCTACCTTTTACAAATGCTGCAAAGACATGTCTGAACAAAATCTACCAGGGGGGTTTGCACGAAGAAGATTTGAACCTAACCTTAGAGTGTTATCTATATAATCTCATATACGAAGTTCCCCTGCCTCCCCCTGGACGGAACATGAAGTTTACTTGTATAACAGATGAGGT
The DNA here is from genome assembly GCA_016169945.1 of Trachythela sp. YZ-2020. Lineage (NCBI taxonomy): Eukaryota > Metazoa > Cnidaria > Anthozoa > Malacalcyonacea > Clavulariidae > Trachythela > Trachythela sp. YZ-2020. Next base: position 213,908 of record JADLSH010000378.1, on the reverse strand, counting down.
CCTGTGTCAAAGGCCTGGGCCTAATGAGTTGCCGCTCTTTGATTATCCCTTGGAAGATGTTTTTGGGATTATTGGCGTGAAAGATTCTTTAAAGTTATTGTCGTGCGTTATGCTGGAACATCAGATCTTGATACTTGGATCTGGTGAGTTACTAGTTTGCTGTTGTTCTTTGTTGTGGTGGTATTGGTGTTGTCTGATATTTTCCTGATAGTTCGTCTAAAGCCGTATTTATACACATAGACGGATCATCCGTCAAGATGAACTAACTAGAATAGCGTGATCTATGCTGGCAATGATTCTGGGAACAAATCATGTCTGATATTTTCCTGATAGTTCGTCTAATGTCGTATTTATACACATAGACAGATCATCCGTCAAGACGAACTATCCAGACGAACTAACTAGAATAGCGTGATCTATACTGACAATGTTTCTGGGAACAAATCATGCCTGATATTTTCCTGATAGTTCGTCTAATGTCGTATTTATACACATAGACACATCATCCGTCAAGATGAACTATCCAGATGAACTAGCTAGAATAGCGTGATCTATACTGGCAATGATTCTGGGAACAAATCATGTCTGATATTTTCCTGATAGTTCGTCTAATGTCGTATTTATACACATAGACACATCATCCGTCAAGATGAACTATCCAGATGAACTAGCTAGAATAGCGTGATCTATAATGACAATGATTCTGGGAACAAATCATGTCTGATATTTTCCTGATAGTTCGTCTAATGTCGTATTTATACACATAGACAGATCATCCGTCAAGATGAACTATCCAGATGAACTAGCTAGAATAGCGTGATCTATACTGGCAATGATTCTGGGAACAAATCATGCCTGATATTTTCCTGATAGTTCGTCTAATGTCGTATTTATACACATAGACGGATCATCCGTCTCAATGCATCATCTACAGTATCTGACAAATTATCCTTCTTAGTGTAAACACAAGACGAACTAGCTAGAGTAACGCGGTCTGCACATGTCTCATATTTTCCAATATAATGGCGTATTTATACACATAGTCGGATCAACCTTGAAGACGAACTACGCACACAAGTTCGTCCAAGAATACGCAGACAAAATATGAGACGAACTATCTTTTCTTTGGCCAAGTTCGTCCAGACGGATAATCCGTCTTCGTTTAGTAATAAATAGATTGTCTAAATCAACTCATCGTGATAACACTTTACTAACATTTTTGTCTAGATTTTTACACATTTATGTTGGTAGCTGAAAGCATAACCTCGATAATTTTTCCTTACACATGGCAACATGTCTATGTGCCAATTCTGCCTGCCTCACTGCTGCATTTCTTAGAGGCACCTGTCCCGTTTGTGATGGGGTTGTATTGCAAGGATACTGATGACATTGATGCACTATTGCCTTCAAAGGTAAGAAATCGAATATAAACTTTCGAAGTTTGTGTATAATGAAAAAGATTAAAAGTTGGGAGGTTAGCAGTAAGTTACTACAACCCTCCAGACGGAGGGCTTTCGCCGTTCGTGTATGAAGTACCCTTTTTAACATTAACTCAGTGGAACAAGGTTCATTGTGTCCGAGAGGAGAATAAGCCAGTTATTTAGGGGCTACGGCCGGTGGGCGGGGCTCGAAATAGCGGCCTGCCAATGGCCAAAAGCAGGCCATATTTGAGAGATGGCAGGCAAAAATATTTTTGAACTGCCAAGTCAAAATAAAATGGAGGCAAAATTCTATAGATATGTTTCATTTCATTTGCGACCTCACCATTTTGTCAGTTCAAGAATAAAAATGGCAGGCAGAAATTTATTCGACCTGCCAAAAAAAATTAGACTGTCAGGAGCAAGCGCCTTTCATCTCTGAGATCGTGGGTTCGATTCTCACTGCGGACTCGTGACACTTATGTGAAGAGAGTCAGTCAACGTTCTATCGAAAGTCGTGGATTTTCTCTGGGTACTCCGGTTTCCTCCCACGGGGAATGTTGACATGATGGTTTGGGATAAATCACAAACTAACCCGTCCATCGTAGCTGTGCTCCCTGATCAGACGTGAGTCATACGGTGGCAACCAGAGGAGCCTTTAATAAACCTTCGACTCGATCAAGTTGAGCTGCGTCCTTCGTAATTCAGCTCAGCTCTCGGCTGCAAGTATAAGGATGATTAGCACACCCCCACTTACTTACATTGACCGCCTTATGAGTTGGTGTGGAATTGCGGTTGAATCATAGCATGTACAGTAGTTGAGACTGGAAAATTAAAACTATGCATATCAAAGTATTCAATAAAGGATTACCGAATGGTTTTCCGTGCAGGATTGCGTGATCCTAACACGTGGGATGTTGCGAGACTTTCTGCAGAAAGCGTTAAAAAAATACGAGCCGATAGGCGAGTATTTTTTAGCTTTCAGAAAGTCGAGCAACATCCCAAGTGTTAGGATCACACAATCCTGCACGGAAAACCATTTGGTAATTATTTTATAAATAACGACAAAGAAACAACGGACATTTTACAAACCCCGCGAAGCGCCTAAAATTTTCCGTGCATGATTGTCTCATCCTGCACGGGTATTGACCAATCACAGCTCGCGTAGTAAACATGTTATTTTATAATTCGTATTTCTGTTGTTCCAATCTAGTCATCTTTATGCTGCTTGGATATAAACAACCGTGTTCTAACAGTCCCAGACGAACTACCTGAATTGCCATACGCAGACGAACTGTCTCAAGAATTGTCCGAAGTCCTGGCTAAATATAACAAAAAGACAAACGGCTCTCCTAACACAGGCCGGTCAAGCCCTTCTCAAATCCCAAGAAAGAAGACTTCCGATGCGCGTTTAACCGCACGAAAACCTGTCAAGAAAATAGATGCGATTAAAGCAGGTCTGAGTCATTTAAAGACGAGCAAAAGTACTTCAAATTTACCACCATGTGAGGGTATTAACCCAAGGTTAGCTTCGTTAGAAAAAGTTGCCATAAAAACGGGCATTCAAACAAACTTGCCAGCGGATGGCAAAGAAAAGGCGCGCACTGATGGGGAACTGAACACGAATCACGTGGATGAGGCGCTAATACAGGGACTGGCTGCTAAAGAGTTGCGACAGCTAGAGTTTAATCTTGAAATTCGTGAAATTTTAGTGAACTGGTTTACTCAGGTATTTTTGGATTATGCGAGTTTTGTTATACATCCGCTGGACAATCAAGATATGGAACAGTGGATTCAGAATCGGGAGCAAATGGAGAATTTCGACAAAGCGGCATTTTTGTCGGATCAACCCGCGCCGTTCCTGCCATTCTTAGCGCCGTTTATTGAAACGCAAATGTTTGCATCGTTTATTGATATCAAGTTGTTTGGTTGGTGGTCTGAACTAGATCCGAGACTTGCTGTGTTTGATCAGAGGATAGCGCAAATGAAGAATAAGTTGGGGATTGTCAGGTCGCATTCGTATGAAAGATGTCAGAGTGTTAGGAGTGCGTGTAAGTATATGGTGGGGTTTGGGGGGTGGGTGGTGATGATGGTGGGGGAGGGGGATGTGTGTTGGCGGTGACGATAGTGATGGTTATGGTGATAATAATGTTGTTGGTGGTGATGGTGATGATCATGGTGGTTGTGATGTTGGCGATGGTGATGATGATGGTGGTGGTGGAGATAATCATGATGATGATGGTAGTGATGATGGGTGATGGTGATGATGGTAGTGATGGTGATGGTAATATGATGATGATGGTGATGGTGGTTGTGGGGGGAGGGTGTGTGTTGGCAGTGGTGACGATGATGATGGTGGTGGTGGTGGTGATGATAATGTTGGTGTTGGTGATGGTGATGATGATGATGGTAGTGATGGTGGTGATGATGATGATGATGATGATGATGGTAGTGATGGTAGTGATGGTAGTGATGGTGGTGGTGACTGGTGATGATGATGATGGTGGTGATGTTGATGATGATTGTGATGATAGATGTGGTTATACTGATGATGTGTTCGTGATTGTGAAGTCGAATTTGCTTTCATGTATTTCCAGTACAAGTTTTATCCAGACGAACCAGTTCCATTGATCACACAGCGCCAATTCCCCATGTACTAGATGTTGAGATTAGACGAGGTATGTTCTTTACTAAATACATGTACCGTCTGCTCAGTGCAGTTACAGCAACTGTAGTTTAGACCATAGTAACCTTTTATAATATCTCTTCAGGGTTAGGTGATGGCTTCTTTCCAGATTTAATTGAAGAAGCTTTGGTGCTGGATAAAGTTGATAGCGGGTAAATGCTAAAATGATTTGGATTTATATTTGTTTTTGTTGCTGCTGTTGTCATTTCCGTCGCTGTTGTTGTTCATTGCAGTTGTTTTTAATGACATTTTATCTTTCAGACGTCGTCAGTCAAAGATCAACTGGAAACGTCGAGATCGCCAGAAGCAACACTCAGAACATCTCTTACTTAACTCCGCCATGAAACAGGTAGGATTAAGGGCCATCCCTTTATGTTCCAGTGTTACTACAAGAGAAAATCTAAACTAAACTAATTTTATCTTTACTGGCAGCTCTATCAGTTCTAACATGTTCTTCCTAGAGATCCAGCAAGGGTCATCTCTTATTGATCCAGTGTTACTACAGGAGGAAACCTAAACTAAACTAACTTTATTTATACTGGATAGCTCTATCAGTTCTAAACTGCTCTTTCTTCCTGTCCAGTAAGAGTCATCTCTGATTGAACCAGTGTTACTACAGGAGGAAACCTAAACTAAACTAACTTTATTTATACTGGATAGCTCTATCAGTTCTAAATTGCTCCTTCTTCATGTCCAATAAGAGTCATCTATGATTGAACCAGTGTTACTACAGGAGGAAACCTAAACTAAACTAAACTAACTTTATTTATACTGGATAGCTCTATCAGTTCTAAACTGCTATTTCTTCATGTCCAGTAAGAATCATCTCTGATTGAACCAGTGTTACTGCAGGAGGAAAAGTGAGGTGTTTGATATAGCCAAACGAGAAGCACTCACATGCGACTAAAAATAATGCTTGGTGTTACGTCTTTTTCAGGACGGAAAGAAAATGCGAGATAAGCTTGCGGTCAGCATTAAGGTATTGTCCAAAATACTCTCTACTCGAGATATTAAGCTGTGTTTAATAAAGTATATAGCAAGATTGATTTATGATATTCTTGGTTTCTACTTGACCCTAATCTTTCTGTTTACGAAGATGTTGGTTCATATTTTTGATAGAAGTATCTACAAGACAACAAGAGTACAAGAACCCCGAAATCTCAACTTGTTGGTGACATGAGTTTGAATTCATCGGATGCACATATTAATTTCATTCAGCAATTATTGACTGAGTGTAAAGCAAAGGTACTGTGGGATGACCAAAACGTAAGAATTTACAGTATGTCAGTATGTAATCGTGTTTCTGGCCGTCGGCACCTATTCACATTTTCGGATAGCTCACATACCTTGTTACCACTGTTTCGCATAGAATAGAACATAGAATAGAATAGAACAAAGGTAACCAAGCTTTTAAATTATGTATATGTGCGTGAATTGAGTGGCAACGGGCATAAACACGCGTTAGCTGATTAGGTCTATTCACAACTTTAGATAACTCACATATCTAGTTACCACTGTTCTAATAATGTAAGCATAGAATGGAACAAAGCTAACCAATTCACATTTTCAGATAACTCACATGCCTAGTTACCACTGTTCTGATAATGTAAGCATAGAATGAAACAAAGCTAACCAATTCACATTTTCAGATAACTCGCATGCCTAGTTACCACTGTTCTGATAATGTAAGCATAGAATGAAACAAAGCTAACCAATTCACATTTTCAGATAACTCACATGCCTAGTTACCACTGTTCTGATAATGTAAGAATAGGATGAAACAAAGCTAACCAATTCACATTTTCAGATAACTCACATGCCTAGTTACCACTGTTCTGATAATGTAAGCATAGAATGGAACAAAGCTAACCAATTCACATTTTCAGATAACTCACATGCCTAGTTACCACTGTTCTGATAATGTAAGAATAGAATGAAACAAAGCTAACCAATTCACATTTTCAGATAACTCACATGCCTAGTTACCACTGTTCTGATAATGTAAGCATAGAATGAAACAAAGCTAACCAATTCACATTTTCAGATAACTCACATGCCTAGTTACCACTGTTCTGATAATGTAAGCATAGAATGAAACAAAGCTAACCAATTCACATTTTCAGATAACTCACATGCCTAGTTACTACTGTTCTGATAATGTAAGCATAGAATGAAACAAAGCTAACCAATTCACATTTTCAGATAACTCACATGCCTAGTTACTACTGTTCTGATAATGTAAGCATAGAATGAAACAAAGCTAACCAATTCACATTTTCAGATAACTCACATGCCTAGTTACCACTGTTCTGATAATGTAAGCATAGAATGAAACAAAGCTAACCAATTCACATTTTCAGATAACTCGCATGCCTAGTTACCACTGTTCTGATAATGTAAGCATAGAATGAAACAAAGCTAACCAATTCACATTTTCAGATAACTCATATGCCTAGTTACCACTGTTCTGCTAATATAAGCATAGAATGAAACAAAGCTAACCAAGCATCAACTCGCAATTATGTATGCGTAATAAACATTTAACCCTTCTTATTATAAATATTCAGACAAAGAGAATGCTAGTACTAAAGATGGGTCAAGAGGCGAAAGATCTTGGTCATAATGATGTTAAAGGCGTTGAGGAGAACACATTGATCGCAAGTTTGTGCGATCTTCTCGACAGGATCTGGGGACATGGATTGAACATACGAAGGGTAAAGAAAGCCTCATAAATATTTAAGTGTCAACATATTTTGACAGCAGTGTAGGTACAGTAGGTTTCAAATAGCGTTACATGACAGCAGATGATGGTCAACTTCAGAAATGTTGACACTTATAGGAACAAGAAAATTGAACTACATCTTTCAATTCTATTTATTTGACTACTACATATAATGAAAAGAATTGACATTAATTTCTCGCTCTGGTTACTGTCAGTAGACCACCATCTGCTGCACGATAGTGCTTAGTGAAACACACCTTTTAAACAAATGCGAACAGTAATGTTGTTGTACAAAAAAATTATCAATTGTTAAAACTTCTTATTTTTCAGGCCAAGTCTCCACTTTGGTTTCATTTATTGTCTTACTATGACAGCTGTGATGGGGACACTATGGATCTTACTGAAGATAGCCTCAGTAGCTCGCCATGTAAGCTAACTTTATTTATACTATATAGTTCTATCAGTTCTAAACTGTTCTACCTATAGAGGTCGACGTCCAGTAAGAGACATCCCTTATTAGTAGAAATTGTGAGGTGGCTACTGCTGTTCCCGCATTCTGATTAGTCGAAATTGAGCGTCCAAAATGTGATAGCCACTTGCTGCCCAGTAGCTATCACTTTTTTCAAAATTGTTTCTTCGCGAGCTGCTAAATTTAGATCAAAGTTTACAATGGAAAAAATGCCGCTAAATTCAAGAAGGATATATTATTGACATTTTTAAAGGTAAGCGATAACAAATACACTTTTTTTTTCTTCTAAGGCAACGTTTTTTCCCTGTTGAAATGTACATGTAAACTTTTTCCTTACGGCGGCTCAACCACTTAAGTGTTTAGTTTGTAAATTATTCGTTTTATCCTCATTTATTTTGTTACAATCAGCAAAAACCTATAGCTGTGATATATTTTTAAAGCCACTCTATTTTGTATTTGAGCTCTTCCAAAGTATTTTTCTCACGAAATTGTTCGTTTTTGTTTTGCTTCGATATGTTTTTGCATGGCACTCGTTGCGAGCATTGCTTTTGCCGGCCGCTGAGAAAAGCGCTGAATTTTGTACTATAGCCTTTTCAACTTACTTCATAATTTCTGTGTTTGTTTTTCTCTTTGAAATTTCTACTAATACAATTAGTCGCCTCAGGCTGTGTGATTACACAAGCCTTTTGTTAATTGGTCCGGTGGAAGCACTCTACTCACATGCTACTGAGGTGAAATTATAATCAGACAACTGCATATTGCAGGCATCGAACCCCGATCGGAGAGAGGTGAAAAGAACCTGCCCTCAGGGGCGTAACTAGGGTTACAACATTAGGGGGGGGGTGAAGAAAATTTGCCCGACGAAAACAAATTAAAACGACTCCCCCCCCGCTCGCCCAATTTTTTCGAAAATATAGTGTAAAAATTTCGCGACACTATTATGTTTCGAGACATGAGGAATCACAATTCGCTCAATTCTCCCCTAATTTTTCACGGTTTTTCGATTAAAAATCCCCCAAATTTTCTCAAAATATTACAACAACATTTTTGGGCCTCATTTTTGCCCGACGAATTTGGTAAATTTGCCCGAAAAAGTGGCCATTTCTACACCACTGTCCTTGCCAGTGGTCCTTGCCACTGTGTCACCAACATCCCTTGTGAATTTATTTATAACCGCATTGCAACATTGATAGGTAATAATATTTGAAAGAAATTTGTTCGATATAGATCACACTTTATCTTACAATCAGGTCAACGAAGTGCTGAATCGTCCCCTGTGGTCCCTCGAAGACAACATATGCGACGCAGTACCTCACCGGAACCCACTCGGATACGGAGGGAAAGTCCCGCCGGACGTCGGGTTGCTATGGGTACAAAGACTTTGATGGCCGATGTAAGGTAAGTGCAGTTTCCTCTGTTCAAAATTTGCTACACTTATTTCTTTACGTCTTGTTTAATTATATAGGGAATATATATTTTATTTTAAAATAAATATAATACTATAAATTGTATCTGTTAATCATTATCCTAATGACCAAAACATTAAAATATTGCCTTTTTTTTTTCATTTTAATTTATTAATTAAAAGTAATTTATTTTTATCTAATATATAACTTAATCATCCACTAAACAGACTTTAATTAATACTGTGATTACTGACAATAATAATAAACAATAACATTATTTAATCACCGTATGTATATTTATCAGTTAATGCTGATGTGGTCGTGAATATACATCTTGACCCACCCTGTCAACATGGCAACGTTCTTTGTGGGTGGAAACCGGAGTACCTGGAGAAAACCACGACTTTCGGTAGAGCGTTGACTGGCTCTTTTGACATGCATGAATGTCTTGAGTCCGGAACGAGAATCGAACTCACGATTTCAGAGGTGAAAGTGGGTGCTCTGATAACTGTACCACAGAGCAACCGTCTTTCTACCAACGTTTCTGTCGTGAGAAAAATTACTACAGGAGGAAACATGCGGTGGTTCGTAAAGTCAACTGAAAGCACTCATCTCACATGTGACTGAGGTGAAATTATAATCAGACAACTGCATATTGCAGGAATCAAACCCTGGTCACAGAGGTGAAAGGCACAATGGCACATGCACTAACCACTGTGCCACAAATCATTCTCAAGGTCTCTGTAATTTTTAGTCGTCAGAGGAGTTTTTCTCCAAACCCATTAAATCGCGTCCAACGATGCGAACGACATCGACGCTGCACATCGCCTTCTCTGCCCGTTTTAAACCTATCAGAGTGTAATCCACAAGCCAGTTCTCATGGTATACCTCAAATAAACATTATACCACCTTTAATCGACGTTGAGAAGGCTCGCTTGTTAATTGCTATCAGGTATCTTAAAATCTAAACCAATAGATGGGTTTCACTAAGCACTATCGTGCAGCAGATGGTGGTCAACCTGCAGTTATCAGAGCAGAGGGTTTCAGACTCAAAATTAATTAATGAGGTTCAATGATCATTGATTGATTTTGAAGTTCAGATCCAAAAATATTTCTGGGAACTAGGTTCCCAGGATCCGATACTTTTTCCACCTCTGTATCAGAGTGAGAAAATAATGTTAATTATTTTCATTATATGTAGTAGTCTTGTATTCGGAGGCAAATAAATAGCATTGAGAGATGTAGTTTAGTTTTCTTGCTTCTATAAGTGTCAACATTTCTGAAATTGACCACCATCTGCTGCTCTGTAACGCTTAATGAAATCCGCAAATAACTAAAGTATTTAAATCAAATAATTTAATAGTTATATATAAAAGCTAACTTTACTAAAACTGAATATAATAAACTATATATACTTATAAACTAACAATTCATCACGGGCGTGGAAAGTTAATAATAAGTATACATTCGGTTCTCAAAATTTTAAAAATAGATCTTTATGCTAAAAGTTTGGACTGTTTTGTAGGAGTGTGAAAAACCTATCTGAAATCAAGACGGATACTGGATGCCTACGTGCTTTCGTAAGGTATATATATTTGTTGCTTTTACTATAGCTTCGTGAATTGTCAATGACAATTGATTTTGGTGTTTCTGATATGAATGTGTTGTTATTCATTGATTAAGGTTGGCGCTTGAAAAGAAAGCATTGTCCAAGCATTTGAAAACATTATTGAATGATAAAGATATTTTAAGGTACTATTTATCGTGCGATAAGGTGTTAGTCATACAGTTTGTCTCTGTCAAACAGTGCAGGTTTTCTCCGGGTACTCCGGTTTCCTGTAGTAACATTGGACTAATAAGGGATGGCTCTTACTGGACCTCTAGGGATAACAGTTTAGAACCGGTAGAGTTATCCAATATCAATAAAATTAGTTTAGGTTCTTCCTGTAGTAACACTGGATCAATAAGGGATGACTCTTACTCTAGGGATAACAGTTTAGAACCGGTAGAGTTATCCAGTATAAATAAAGTTAGTTTAGTTTAAGTTTCCTCCTGTAGTAACACTGGATCAATAATGGATGACTCTTACTGGACCTCTAGGGCGAACAGTTTAGAACTGATAGAGCTATCCAGTATAAATAAAGTTAGTTTAGTTTAGGTTTCCTCGTGTAGTAACACTGGATCAATAAGAGATGACCCTTACTGGAACGCTAGGGAGAACAGTTTAGAACTGATAGAGTTATCCAGTATGAATAAAGTTAGTTTAGTTTATGTTTCCTCCTGTAGTAACACTGGATCAATAAGTGACGACTCTTACTGGACCTCTAGAGAGAACAGTTTAGAACTGATAGAGCTATCCAGTATAAATAAAGTTAGTTTAGGTTTCGTCCTGTAGTAACACTGGATCAATAAGTGATGACTCTTACTGGACCTCTAGAGAGAACAGTTTAGAAGTGATAGAGCTATCCAGTATGAATAAAGTTAGTTTAGTTTATGTTTCCTCCTGTAGTAACACTGGATCAATAAGTGATGACTCTTACTGGACCTCTAGAGAGAACAGTTTAGAACTGATAGACCTATCCAGTATAAATAAAGTTAGCTTAGTTTAGGTTTCCTCGTATAGTAACACCGGATCAATAAGCGATGATCCTTACTGGACCTCTAGAGAGAACAGTTTAGAAGTGATAGAGCTATCCAGTATGAATAAAGTTAGTTTAGTTTATGTTTCCTCCTGTAGTAACACTGGATCAATAAGTGATGACTCTTACTGGACCTCTAGGTAGAACAGTTTAGAACTGATAGAGCTATCCAGTATAAATAAAGTTAATTTAGATGTCATATTTAGTTATGATCTTGTCTTGTATTATTTGCAGGAAGTACTACAAGAATTATGCGTTTGTCCGCACAGAAGAAGAAAGAGAACAGTTCTTATATTACTTGTTGTCTTTGAATGCTGTCGATTATTTCTGCTTCACCAACTGTTTCACCACTTTAGGTAAGAGAATGTGATACTTCAGATATCTCAAACGTGGGAGTCCAGTGTACAGTAGGTAGTATTCTACAATAAGTTGTCGTGGTTTGTGTCTGAACTACCTGAAAAAGATATCTCAAACGTGGTGGTCCAGTGTAGGTAGTATTTTACAATAAGCTGTCGTGGTTTTTGTCTGAACTACCTGAAAAAGATACCTCAAACGTGGTGGTCCAGTGCAGGTAGTATTCTACAATAAGCTGCCGTGGTTTGTGTCTGAACTACTTGAAAAAGATATCTCGAACGTGGTGGTCCAGTGTAGGTAGTATTCTACAATAAGCTGCCGTGGTTTGTGTCTGAACTACTTGAAAAATATATCTCAAACGTGGTGGTCCAGTGTAGGTAGTATTCTACAATAAGCTGTCGTGGTTTGTGTCTGAACTACTGTACCTGAAAAAGATATTTCAAACGTGGTGGTTCAGTGTAGGTAGTATTTTACAATAAGCTGTCGTGGTTTGTGTCTGAACTACTGTACCTGAAAAAGATATTTCAAACGTGGTGGTTCAGTGTAGGTAGTATTCTACAATAAGCTGCCATGGTTTGTGTCTGAACTACTTGAAAAAGATATCTCAAACGTGGTGGTCCAGTGTAGGTAGTATTTTACAATAAGCTGTCGTGGTTTGTGTCTGAACTACTTGAAAAAGATATCTCAAACGTGGTGGTCCAGTGCAGGTAGTATTCTGCGATAACCTGCCGTGGTTTGTGTCTGAGCTACCTGAAAAAGAGTAAGAGAACACTTAATGAGGTGAAATTCAGACCACTGGATGTTGCAGGATCCTGGTGAACGGCGCATGCACTAACCACCATTTCTGCACCTTATGTCTCAAACTTACTGCGTTTTCATTATTATTTCAGCGATCACGTATAAGGTTGTCATAGTAACAGGCAAGCAGCTAGGTGGCAGCACGACTACAGCAAATGTATGGATGATCTTGGCGGGAGAAATTAAAGATACCGGGATTATTGATGTACCGAAGGGCGATTGTGAATTTCGCTTTCAGGTGAGACTTTATACTGGATAGCTGTATCAGTTCTAAAGTGTTCTCCCTAGAGGTCCAGTAAGGACCATCCTTTATTGATCCAGTATTACTACAAGAGGAACCTAAACTAAACTAACTTTATTTATACTGGAGAGCTGTATCAGTTCTAAACTGTTCTCCCTAGAGGTCCAGTAAGGACTATCTTTAATTGATCCAGTATTACTACAAGAGAAACCTAAACTAAACAAACTTTATTTATACTGGATAGCTCTATGAGTTTTAAACTGTTCTCCCTAGAGGTCCAGTAAGGACCATCCTTTATTGATACAGTATTACTACAGGAGGAAACCTGAACTAAACTAACTTTATTATACTCGATAGCTCTATCAGTTCTAAACTGTTCTCCCTAGAGGTCCAGTAAGGACCATCCTTTAATGATCCAGTGTTACTACAAGAGGAACCTAAACTAAACTATCCTGTGACACTAACATCCCTTCATATAATAGTGTTTCCACTTCAAAAACAGAACTAGTTGTATATTAAGCTATATTATTTCTGTTTTCAGCACCCGAATGTCGGCAAGTTAACGACATTAAGGATTGGTCATGATAGTTCTGGCTATGCCCCCGGGTGGTTTGTTGAACAAGTCTTGGTCAGGAATGAAATCACTGGTCATTTATATCGGTTTCCATGTGGTCGATGGTTGGCAAAAAGTAATGATGATGGTAGTACAGAACGATTGTTAGTGGCAGAACTACAGGAGAAACAAACCAATAACAATGAAGGTGAATGCATAGTCCATTGAGTAGTAAAGCGTCGTTCAAACGTCGCGCTACTGCCGTGCCGAACGCATTACAAACAATAGATATTGTTTTTAGGTATTGTTTTTAATGCGTTCGGCACATGAGAAGCGCGACGTTTGGAACAGACCTAAGTTAACAAAGATTTGATACGTACTAAAGTTATACTAATGTAGTACTTTCTCTATTTACATTTCAGAATCTGGAAGTTCGACGTCAAATTCACCTCAAAGACGATCCCCAATCATGCCCAGGAAAACACCTGAAAGTGAGATATTTGTTTGATTTTTGTATTCTGCTATTCTGTTATCAAATCTTCTCTATCAGGTCAAACGAGGATGAGAGTAAAAATGAGAGTTGATGAAAGTTGCAACTCTCGCTCGTGTTTGACCGTCAACTGTCATCGACTCTCGTCAGTCTCGTGTGCTCTCGTCAAGTTTCTTACAAGGACAGGCTTCTTAGGTTAGACTTGCTCCCTCTTACATACTGGCACGGATATTTGGACATCATCTTCTTTTTTAAAATTGTTTACCTAAAGTTCGCACTGTATGTGCTACTATAGATACAGCAATTCAACTGGTTGTGTACAGTATCTTACTCGTAAGTGCAAAACTACGACTTATCAAAGGTCTTTTCTAAATAGATCTTGCCGTATTTGGAATGTTCTAGGTAATACTATTGATAATATCAGTACTAGTGATCTTTCTACCTTCCGTAACCAATTGCTTAGTTACTACTGTTCTTCTCTGTCAAACTGCTATGATCCGGAAGATCCTCGTACTTGGAAGACTATCTGCTTCACTTGTAATTCTGCACGTAGCCTGGCCTTTTTTCCTTTAACATGGTGTTTTTAATTTTAATTTTAAAGTATATCTTATAAGTTATAATGCTTTTTGTTATTTTTTAAGTGTACTTAATTTCCTCGGACCCGCAGTAATTGGCTATGCTGTTGTCATATCATTATTTTTGTAAAATATTTTTGTATTTATTTATTTAAGGCAAAGTTAATAAATCATAAATCAAATCAACATTCATCAACTTTGAGCTGGTTCAAATTTTGATGAGAGTGGATGAGAGTTATCGCTACGTGTGGTAATATCCAGTCAACTGCTCGCGCATGCAACTCTTGTTCTCGTTTGACCGGGGCACGAGAGTTGAGAAAACTCCCATGCAAACTCTCGCTTACCGTCTCTCGTCAACTCTCATCCTCGTCTGACCGGGGCTTAACTTACTGCCTTGTGTTTTGTTGAATATTTAGATAGCAGTATTCCTGTGGTTCAAGAGAATGTGGCTAATGCGGTCAATAACATCGTGAAATATTTCTGTAGACAAGAAACTGGTGAGGTGAGGCCATACGAGACTTGCTTGAATGATCATGAACATGAATGCTTCAACTCTCACTACCGTTTGGCTAAGCCAATAAGAGTTGCAAAACGTTTTCAACCCTACCCCGGGTAGGATAACCTTCCTCAAAATAACTTTCCGACATGCAGGCTTTTGCCTGGGTAGGTTTGCCAGTTGGCTATTGGCAGTAGTCTGACTGGATGCTGACTGTTGGTACTAATACTAGCCTGACTAGTCTAGTACTTACTGCTTTGCAATGTTTTATTCAGTGTTTCAACGTTCCTCAATGCCAGTAAACCTTCCTCAAGGGTATGAGTACCGAGTATGAGTACCCGCATACTCGCAGCATTTTTGCAATTCTGAATGCAGGGCTCCAAACAGAAAGATAATATTCCCTGACAGACTATTTTCTTTTTCGCAGGTCAAATTAATTATGCCCTGCAATTTATAGTTTTGAACTGCCAAAATGGTCCCACTCGGCTGAGAAAGAAATGAATGTTAATTTTCTTGAAACATTTCAATCATTTATGCATTTGCTCAGCTAAACTGTTCTTTTTGAAAAGGAAAATAGTATAGTGCTAAGCAAATTAAATATAGTAAAACAATCTGTAGAATTTCGCCTGCCATTCTATTTTGACTTTTCGCCTGTCATTTCTCAAATATGACCTGTTTTTGGCCATTAGCAGGCTGCTAATTCGAGCCTTGAGAAGCCTTCATGAAAATTCTTGTTTGCCAAAATCCTTAGAATATACAATGTGTAAGAGATGACACTTACTGGACCTCTAGGGAGGACAGTTTAGAACTGATAGAGCTATCCAATATACCGGGTGGCGCAAAAAAAGTGCGACTGTTTGATTTAGTATAACTTAAAAACTAAAAGAGCTATTAGACTTAAACAGGTTTCTTTGCATTCAGCGATATCTAACGTAAATTTTAATATATGCCATGTGCATTTTCATGCAATATTGACTGAGATAGCTGCGTTTAAACTTGAGTAAACATTTTTGGAACTGTCGAGAATGAACTAAAAACGGCCTATTAAACTAATTTGATAACCGTTACCATTTTATCGTAAGTATTATTTCAATGAAGTGAAGTTAAAGTTGTAAATGTTTCTTGAATAGATATACTCTTTTATTCGAACATTTGGCCTTCTAACTTCACTTCATTGAAACGAATACTCAGTTACGTAAAATGCTAATGGTTATCAAATTATTTAATAGACCATTTTTAGCTAATTCTCGACACTTCCAAAAATGTTTACTCAAGTTTAAACGCAGCTATCTCGGTCAATATTGCTTGCAAATGCGCATGGCATATATCAAAATTTAGCTAAGTTAGACATCGCTGAATGGAACGAAACTTGTTTTAGTGTAATAGCACTTTTAGTTTTTAAGTTATACTAAATCAAACAGTCGCACTTTTTTTTGCGCCACCCGGTATATAAAGTTTTGTTTGCCAAATCCTTTCGAATATGCAGTAAGTAGGTCACGTATACCGAAATAGGTGGGCATACCCATCTACCCATCCTAAATTTGAGGCAATTGTTTTTAATTTTATACAGAGAGGTTACCTCACGTACTTGCTATGTGGTGAAAATGGACTTTGCGATTCATTGGATCAGGTATGTGCAGTGTTCAGCAAAGTACTCAAAATGTTTACTTAAGTAAAAGTGAAAAGTAACACCTCAATTTTTACTTAAGTAGAAGTAAAAGTACTGACTGAAAATTTTACTTAAGTAAAAGTCAAAATATTTCCTGAAAATTTTACTTAAGTAAAAGTAAAAGTATTGCCTGAAATTTTTACTTAAGTAAAAGAAAAGTATTGGAAAAATATACTTAAGTAAAAGTACTACTGAAATAGAATATAGATTCGCAAACCATTTCACTTGACAAATGACAATTGCTAATGCAAAGGTTAAAGCAGGAATAGAACACTCAGCTCTCATTCCCACCAGTCCGCTCACCGCTGACTTCGCATTGAGAAATACTACCAAAATATAACAAAAGTAACGAAGTAAAAAAGTAAATAGTTGCCAAAAATCGTACTTCGTTACAAGTAAAAAGTACTTCATAAAAAAAAAACTTCGTTACAAGTAAGTAACGAAGTAAATTTACTTCGTTACTGGCTAACACTGGGTATGTGATTGCAATCCGATTCTCCTCCTGACGTATGTGATTTCACACAATAGAGCAACAACTACATTTTTCGCCAGGTATGAGCCAATAGCCTTACTCTTGTCAGCAAATCCAGTAAATCACATACGTCAAGAGGAGAATCTGATCCGACAAATTGAATCGTGTGAACATGCCTTAGACCTTTTCAATAACGTTGAAAGCGTATACAATCAAAACAGACAAGCCAGGCTAATATAGAAACTATGTTTTTCATTTGATATTAGGTCTTTCAATGTGGCTTCAAGTCATCGCGACTTTTTCAAAAGAACTTTTTTATCTGGGATTTTATTGGTAAGGATTTCTATGGTTCTATTCGGATCGGGCAAGTGACACGTCACAACTCATCATTGTTTGGCTTTCAAAATTCCACTGAGCAACTTTCCTTAATAACTCGAGTTCTGGACATGTTAAAACAACAAACTACACACCAATATACTCCTCGTTGTTCAAGGATTCTAGCGAGATATAGCCTTGTCTTATAACTCTCAGTATTTCGCAAGATATAAGCGAAAACGGCACTTCGATGAAATCCACGATAATGCCATCCAAATTTGACGGATTGTTTAGCATGACGTAATATTCTCGCGTAACTGCACGAGCCTATTAGCATCGTGATGTTGGTTTTCAATGTAGTAGATGCGGTCAGCGCGCTGCCCCTTACCTCTGAGTTAAGCCTGCTACACTGCAGGTCGAGGGCAAGGATTTACTTAGGTTGGATAACTTCCCTGTGCTTGATAAACTCGTGTAAGTTGAGATTGGTTGGTTATCTCCTGTGCTTCGAGGGTTTTTCTCCGGGAAATCCGTCTTCTAATATGAATTCAGCGAATAGGTGTACTTGAATGTGGTCTACCTCAAAGTGATCTGATAAACTCGTGTGAGAAAGATCCCCCCCTTTCTTGAACATAGAAATATTACTTCATTTAGGATGGCTCACATTCAAGAACATGCACAACTTCTGTATCATCTAACCATGCTTAACTCAGACTTAACTCTACTCACATGAGTTCTGTACAATATCAGATCACTTTAAGGTAGCCCAGTTTGAAGAACATGTACTATCTCTGTATGATCTAACTATACTTAACTCAGAGAGACTTAACTCTACTCACACGAGTTCTCTGTACAACATCAGATCACTTTAACGTACCCACATTCAAGAACATGTACTACCTCTGTATGATCTAACCGTACCTAACCCAGAGAGACTTAACTCAACTTACATGAGTTCTGCGTTATAGATTTGATTTCATCTATTATAGAAAAAGTGTACCTCTACTTCAACTCTGAAGAAGGATCGTTTATCTTGACAGAACAACGTCATGCTAAATTATCATTTTGTTCGGTCGTTCAAAAGATTAATGATGCTTCACAGACGGTCGGGAAGGATGGCAAGGTATGTCTGTTGATATTTGGGGATGCATTGCGAGCGGCTCCCCTGATAATCCTACGTTATCTCCTTGTCTTCAATTAATTCCTTCTAGGTTGCAGATAACAGATATTTTTGTGTACCAGTTTGCAAATATGATGTGAATAAAGCATGTATGGTCTCTAATAATCATTAATGTTTGTCGTGTAAACTGTGGCAAATTGTAGTCGTTCAACTTCTCATTCAACTTTCGTTCAACATTTTACCCAACATTTTGCGCAACATTTTACCCAACATTTTGCGCAACATTTTACCCAACATTTTGCGCAACATTTTACCCAACATTTTGCGCAACATTTTACCCAACATTTTGCGCAACATTTTGCGCAACATTTTACCCAACATTTTACCCAACATTTTACCCAACATGTTGCCCAACATTTTACCCGGCATTTTACCCGGCATTTTACCCAACATTTTGCGCAACATTTTGCGCAACATTTTGCGCAACATTTTACCCAACATTTTGCCCAACATTTTGCCCAACATTTTGCCCAACATTTTGCGCAACCTTTTACCCGACATTTTGCGCAACCTCTTTTACCCGACATTTTGCGCAACATTTTACCCAACAATTTGCCCAACTTTTTACCCAACATTTTTCGCAACATTTTACCCAACATTTTACCGAACATTTCAGTCAACATTTCACTCAACATTAAAATCTTTCTATACCGTTTAAATTTGTTGCCGATTGCAAAACGTATCAAGTATTAAAGATTTTGAAATGCAGTCTTTAGCAAGTGACATTATATTAGTTTTGAGCGCGCGCGCTACTTAACATGCAGAAACATCTCCTCTTACTGTAAGAGTGTAAGACTACGTTTACACTACTCCGGAGCGAAATAGTAACGGCAGAATGTCCGTACGTTTACACCAATTACACGAGTCCGTTTAAATTTCGATACGGTTTGAATTTCAATTTTTAAAAATTTTTCTTTTCATTTTTCTATTTTTTAGTTAAGAGCGGGAGGTATGGGAACTTAGAACCAAAGTGGAGCGAAATAATGACGGCGCCAGTGTTTACACGATACCGCCAAGCGCTCCGTTTTCATGTCGCTCCGTTTAGAAAGCGTGCTCAAGTTGTTGCGGCAAAAGTGACGGTTTCAAACAATTTCGCCCCGGTACTGTGTAAATGCAACGGCTGTTTGTTACTTTTCTGCGCGATTTTCAGCCCACTCCGGAGTAGTGTGTAAACGTAGTCTAATTCAACTTATTTTTACTAGCACTCCTGATTCTGTAGTCTCTAGTCATTTAGTATTTGCCAGAAACTAATTCGTTTTTTGTTTTCTATATATTTTAGTTCCAAACTTTCATTTGTCTTGGTGCAAGGTGAGTGAAATGTTGAGTGAAATGTTGGGTGAAATATGTTGGGTGAAATATGTTGAGTGAAATATGTTGGGTGAAATATGTTGGGTGAAATATGTTGGGTGAAATATGTTGGGTGAAATATTTTGGGTGAAATATGTTGGGTGAAATATGTTGGGTGAAATGTTGAGTGAAATGTTGGGTGAAATATGTTGGGTGAAATGTTGAGTGAAATATGTTGGGTGAAATGTTGGGTGAAATATGTTGGGTGAAATGTTGGGTGAAATATGTTGGGTGAAATGTTGAGTGAAATATGTTGGGTGAAATGTTGGGTGAAATATGTTGGGTGAAATGTTGGGTGAAATGTTGGGCGAAATGTTGGGTTAAATATTGGGTGAAATGTTGGGTGAAATGTTGGGTTGAAACCGGAGTACGCGGAGAAGACCTGCGGTGTTTGGTATTGTCAAACCGGAAGCACTCTTCCCACATGTGGCTGAGAAGAAGTTATAACCAAACACCTGCATATTGCAGGAATCAGACCTCAATAGCAGAGGCGAAAGACACATGCATTTAACCATTGTACCACCAACACATATATTATTTTTGTTCTAGGGATCATTTGCTTGAAGAGTGGTTTCCTTTGATCTCTGTATGCCCAGTTACAGCTCACATGTACGAACAAAACTCATTCTTACGAGATAAAGACATGACTCAGTTTCTGGTCGATGTACTTCGCTCGCTGATTGAATTCAATATCGTGCTCGAGTCCTCACTTTTGAAAGGAATATCATAGCAGGTTTGGAATTCCGACCAGGTACAATTCTCCGAGATATAATGGGGTCATAAACCCGGGGGTATCATATGTAGGGGTGTCGTATGTCCGATGGTGTCATATATCCGGGAACAATTTACCGGGAACGTTTACCTCAGGGTTTTATCTCCGATTTATATCCGGGAACTTTTTTCATATATCCGGGGATCTTTTCCCCCTGGGCCTTTTTTTGTACTGAGCGATGGGGAACATTTTTCCTAGAATCTTATATCATGGAATCGTTGACCCGGGACATTTTCCCGTATATAGGGCAAAATCTCCGCCATTTTTTCGTTGTCCGAGATAAAGTGTCCGATGACCAATTTTTGGGGATGAGGGCATAAACTCGCGAATAAGGGTGAACTGAAGACATTTAATCTGGGTTTTAATGATCGATGATTTCGGTGAAATTAAACAACGATGATCTATTCAAAAAATGAGTTTAAAAATTGCAATTAATGATTTTGAAAATTTACCTTATTGTCCAACGAAGAATGATGCCCATTGCCGCCGAATTCACATTTCAGATAACTCACATGCATAGTTACCACTGATCTGATAATGTAGCATAGAATGGAACAAAGGTAACCAAGCATTTCAATTATATATGTGAGTGAATTGGGTGGCAACGAGCATAAACGTGCGTGAGCTAATTAGGTAAATTTAATATACAAGAATCGATGAATCAATATTTTGGGTCTGGGCAAAAAATAATAATTATGTGAGTTGCGTCTTTTTTAATACCGAATGCGAGAGATTGTAAAATAAGAAATATGTAAATTATTATATTTGAGAGAAATAGACAAATAAATGTGTATTATTATGTAAGAATGTCTTGAAAGAAAATAATAGAGCTAGTTAATACTGGATCAATAAGAGATGACTCTTACTGGACCTCTAGGGAGAACAGGTTAGAACTGATAGAGCTATCCAGTATAAATATAGTTTAGTTTATTACATTTTCAGCTGCAATTACAACCATCCCTTGTTTAATCTAAAGTCTATCTATTTTCGTTTTTTCTTTTTCTTTTTAAGTTTCTTTCCAGTGGAGCTGGTCTGTTTTTCCTTATTCAAACTAAGTGACTCCATGGCTGACAGTGTATTTGACTCTATATCCATGTCTTCGTCCATCCCTGTTCCTTCTGTTTCCTCCTAGAGAGTAAAGAATAGAAATATTCACTTTAACTTCATTCTTTCCAAACGTAAACTAACTTTATTTATACTGGATAGCTTTATCAGTTCAAAACTGTTCTCCCTAGAGATCCAGTAACAGCCATTCCTTATTGATCCAGTGTTACTACAGGAGGAAACCTAAACTAAACTAACTTTATTTATACTGGATAGCTCTATCAGTTCTAAACTGTTCTCCCTAGAGGTCCAGTATATGGGTCATCTCTTATTGATCCAGTGTTACTACAGGAGGAAACCTAAACTAAACTAACTTTATTTATACTGGATAGTTCTATCAGTTCTAAACTGTTCTCCCTAGAGGTCCAGTATATGGGTCATCTCTTATTGATCCAGTGTTACTACAGGAGAAAACCTAAACTAAACCAACTTTATTTATACTGGATAGCTCTCTCAGTTCTAAACTGTTCTCCCCAGAAGTCCAGTAAGGGTCATCTCTTATTGAGTTATTGGTCAAGTGTTGCTACAGGAGAAAACCGGAGTACATGGGCAAGTCCTGCGATGTTTGGTAGAGTCAAACTTGCACCACTATTCCAGCTTGTTTCTACAAAAAGGTTTCTGGTACAATGGTTTCCTCCTGTAGTAACGTTGTACCAATACGGGATGACTCTTACTGGACTTCTAGGAAGAACAGTTTAGTTTAGTTTAGGTTTCCTCCTGTAGTAACACTGGATCAATAAGGGATGTCCTTTACTTGACCTCTAGGGAGAACAGTTTAGAACTGATAGAGCTATCCAGTATAAATAAAGTTGGTTTAGTTCAAGTTTCCTCCTGTAGTAACACTGGATCAATAAGGGATGTCCTTTACTTGACCTCTAGGGAGAACAGTTTAGAACTGATAGAGCTATCCAGTATAAATAAAGTTAGTTTAGGTTTCCTCCTGTAGTAACACTGGATCAATAAGGGTGATCCTTACTGGACCTCTAGGAAGAACAGTTTAGAACTGATGGAGCTATCCAGTATGAATAAAGTTAGTTTAGTTTAGGTTTCCTCCTGTAGTAACACTGGATCAATAAGGGATGACCCTTACTGGACCTCTAGGAAGAACAGTTTAGAACTGATAGAGCTATCCAGTAAAAATAAAATTAGTTTAGTTTAGGTTTCCTCCTGTAGTGACACTGAATCAATAAGGGTGATCCTTACTGGACCTCTAGCAAGAACAGTTTAGAACTGATAGAGCTATCCAGTATAGATAAAGTTAGTTTATAAATAAAAAGTTAGTAAATACTTTTGCTTGTGCAGTTGTCTCGTTTGTAGGTACCGTATTTGCGACATTCACTAAACATTGTCGATTTTCAAAATGCTTCCACGCTAAATACAAGAAGACAAACGGTAAAAATATGGATACAAATAGGCTCTTTACATAACGTCACAAATATGTCAAAACAATGAGTGACTGGATGGCATGGAGAACAGTGGGATTTTCAAAACAATGAAAAGACAATGGAGCATTCCGATCACTGGATCATGACTGAATGGCATGGAGAACAGTGGGATTTTCAAAACAATGCAAAGACAATGGAACATTCCGATCACTGGATCATGACTGAATGGTATGGAGAACAGTGGGATTTTCAAAACAATGAAAAGACAATGGAACATTCCGATCACTGGATCATGACTGAATGGCATGGAGAACAGTGGGATTTTCAAAACAATGAAAAGACAATGGAAAATTCCGATCACTGGATCATGACTGAATGGCATGGAGAACAGTGGGATTTTCAAAACAATGAAAAGACAATGGAACATTCCGATCACTGGATCATGACTGGATGGTATGGAGAACAGTGGGATTTTCAAAACAATGAAAAGACAATGGAACATTCCGATCACTGGATCATGACTGGATGGCATGGAGAACAGTGGGATTTTCAAAACAATGAAAAGACAATGGAACATTCCGATCACTGGATCATGACTGGATGGCATGGAGAACAGTGGGATTTTCAAAACAATGAAAAGACGATGGAACATTCCGATCACTGGATCATGATTGGATGGCATGGAGAACAGTGGGATTTTCAAAACAATGAAAAGACGATGGAACATTCGGATCACTGGATCATGACTGGATGGCATGGAGAACAGTGGGATTTTCAAAACGATGAAAAGACAATGGAACATTCCGATCACCTGATTATGACTGGATGGCACTATTGTTATACTATGTGCTACGGGAAAGGGCCATTGGAAGTTTTACTTTATACTGTAAAGATCTACATATTGATACCTGGGGCGCTCTGTGAAATGTCAAATATCTGTAAGCCTTGCTTCTCGCCGCCCAATGTAAAGATGTATGGACTGTCCGGACAAGACGATATATTTAATATGGAACCCTGGTTTGAAAAAGGCAAGTTATGAATCTTCGGGGTATGTACAGTACATTACGTATTATAAATGTACTACCTAGTTTATTCATCCATCATCTAGTCTATAGTCTATTCATCTATAATCATCTATAGTCTATTCATCTATCATCTATAGTCTATTCATCTATCATCTATAGTCAATTCATCTATCATCTAATCAATTCATCTATCATCTATAGTCAATTCATCTATTCATCTATCATCTATAGTCTATTCATCTATCATCTATAGTCCATTCTTCTATCATCTATAGTCAATTCATCTATCATCTATAGTCAATTCATCTATCATCTATAGTCAATTCATCTATAGTCTATTCATCTATCATCTATAGTCAATTAATCTATCATATATAGTCAATTCATCTATTCATCTATCATCTATAGTCAATTCATCTATCATCTATAGTCAAATCATCTATAGTCTATTCATCATCTATCATCTATAGTATTCATCTATCATCTATCATCTATAGTCTATTCATCTATCATCTATAGTATTCATCTATCATCTGTAGTCTATTCATCTATCATCTATAGTATTCATCTATAATATATTAATCAATCATCTATAGTGTATTCATCTATCATCTATAGTCCATTCAACGTAGGTTTCACTAAGCACTATCGTGCAGCAGATGGTGGTCAACCTGCAGTTATCAGAGTGAGTAATTAATGTCAATTATTTTCATTATATGTAGTAGTCTTGTATTTGATGGCAAATAAATAGAATTGAGAGATGTAGTTTATTTTGCTTGCTTCTATAAGTGTCAACATTTCTGAAGTTGACCACCATCTGCTGCCCTGTAACACTTGCTGAAACCAATAATTCATCTCTCATAACTAACCATTTTCATATCTCGAGAAACTACAAAGGAAGGCTTATTGCTCTATTGAGAAGAAAGAAAAGTAATGGTTAATTGGATGAAAATTATGTTAATTCAAACAGTGAAATGTCGATAAAAGTAAGTTGAGTCCATCTCCTACCTCTATGTCCCATACTTTGACAAATTTATCTTGAGAAACTGACATCAAACAGCCAGGCAGTTGACTGCTCAGTGCAATCCCTGTATAATATTAAACGAAAAGATTACTAACTTCGTACTGGATAGCTCTATCAGTACTAAACTGTTCTCCCTAGAGGTCCAGTATGGATCATCTCTCAATGATTCAGTGTTACTACATGAGGAAACCTAAACTAAACTAACTTTATTTATACTGGATAGTTCTATCAGTTCTAAACTGTTCTCCCTAGAGGTCCAGTAAGGTTCATTCCTTATTGATCCAGTGTTACTACAGGAGGAAACCTAAACTAACTATATTTATACTGGATAGCTCTATCAGTTCTAAACTGTTCTTCCTAGAGGTCCAGTAAGGATCATCTCTTATTGATCCAGTGTTACTACAGGAGGAAACCTAAACGAAACTAACTTTATTTATACTGCGGTATAGCTCTATCAGTTCTAACATACCTGTGGCAGCCTCATCGTGAGCGTGTAATGTAAATACAGGATCATTCGTTCTGACATCACAACAATATATATTTCCTTTATCTGTACTCGCCTTAAGAGTTAAGGACGAAAATATATAAATATGGCCCCGTTTACACGATTTTGCTTCTCGCGTTCACACCGGGACGCATGAAACCGGACGATTTCTAGCACAGCTAACCGTACGAATTCCCGTGCGAACAACTGGAACCGGGCGATTTTGAGCACGGAACCGAATTCGTCTGGTCTTGTGTGCACTTTTCTCGCACATATAAAAGTTTAGTTTTTGATGTCTGAAGCCCGGTTCACACGAGTGAGATAAGCACCAGCATAAGGAAAGACAAGGATAAAACAAAGGGATGCAGTGAAGTGTGCAACATACACGTCGACATAAGCATAAGCACAAGCCTGTAAGCATAAGCTAAGCCGGAACAAAGATATTTCAAAAGAAAATTCTGCCTGCTTTGTCTTTTTAAGCCCTAGAGGGAAAGTTTTCTTTTGTATTTCTGCTTATGCTTATCTCACTCGTGTGAACCAGGCTTAAACCCTGGTTTTCATTTGTCGCCGATGGTCGGCGATGCTTTCGCAGTGCCATTGTCTTTGATCATTGATGAGTAAAATCCTTTGTCTACCTGAAATCATTTTCTGCTTCAATGATCACTAACAATGGTCCATGAGTGCAACGCCGATCATCGGCGACATATGAAAACCAGGCTTAAGCATGCACAAGAAATAATTACATTCCATACCAAGAAATAGAATGGTGAGAAATGATTCCATATTGTACACTCAACTTCGCCTTTTAGTTTCCAGGACCTACAGTTACCCTGCGAGAAAGACATATATAAACAAAATAGTTTAGGTGTGCGTAGGTTGAATCAGGGGCGTAGGAAGCGCGGAGCCGGGGAAGCCCCCCCCCCAATATTTTATATTCAAAGGGGGGCCAGATAGCTTTCGGGCCCCGAAAAATAATTGAATTTTTAAAAAATTGCAGCAAATAGCATAGACTCACAAATCATAATGAAAGAATTAATGAAAGGGCTTAACGAAAGAGGTAGAGAAGACTCTGAAAATGCCATTTTTTTCCATCGCATCAAAATTTTTCCACTCGGCGCCAACCATGGTGGCGCCTCGTGAGGGCGGCCCCCCTAAAGGCTCTTTTCCACTCGTCGCAAAAAGCAATTCGCAAGCTCGCTGCGAGTACTTTCATCCAATCACAAATGCTCGACTGTTTATTTTAATTACATGCAAAAACTCGCAGCGAGTTTGCGAGTTGGTTTTGCGATGAGTGGAAAAGAGCCTTAAGTTTAACAAGCTTCCTAGGCCCCTGGGTTGAATCATACTTATTACCAATCTACTAAAAGTATTTGTAGATGTATATTCAAACATAGTTTCTTGGAGTACTGTACCTCTGGACTTCTGCAGTCAACAACTTGTGCAGTTCTAAAAGTTGGGATAAATTATATTTGTATTTAACAGTTATTAAGGTAAACTTCTGATATGCTGTCTATTAGTCAAATACATCAAAATCTATCCCAATAACTCACTTATCAAAAGACCCTGTTAGTAATGATTGTGCTTCATAAGGATGCCAGCTAACACTTTGAACCTGGAAAATGAATGAAAAAGTTACTTACTAGCCACCCTATATCACCTTACGATTTAATTGAATACTCTTCTTAATACACTCGTACCTTGTTATTATGATGTTTTAGCACTTGTACTGCTTTAGATTCAGCTAAATCCCAAAGAACGACTGTCGAATCGGCTGAACCACTGCACAGTATATTTCTGAAAAGATAAAAGACCAGAGTCGTTAGAAGTTCGAGCCTTGAATGTTTGTAGATATTTGATGATCATATGAAACTATATAGAGGTACAGTCAGGCTTTTCTTTCTTTTTTCAGCCATGGTTTGTGTCTGAGCTACCAAAAACACTTCGTCAGGAAGTTAGAAGAAGTTTCTTCACTGGAATGTCGACGTGCTTTAATGTTTCTTAGGTAGGGTAGTTCAGACACAAACCACAGCAGCTTATTGATACAAAATCTTTCCAACAAGCTGATATCAGGTTGGGTTCACACCTAGCATTTTTGTTCCAAGAAAGAGTTAACACAGCATCTTCATGGCCAATAGAACTCTTTGACTTCTAAAAGACGAAAAGAGGACGTCAGCAAAAACGAACTATATCCAGACGAACTAGTATAGCACGATCTATACTTGCAATGGTTCTGGGAACAGGGATGGATCCAGCTTGATTTGATAGGGGAGGTGCTAAGCGGGTTTTGGTCATGAAGCAGGGCGTGGTCGGCGACCGAGGAAGGGTGAATCACCACTGAGGACCCCCTACAGGGTCAAGGGAGTTATCTTGTCAGAAAATATTTCAAAAATAAGATGGCCTAGATGGTCAAAAAGGCCCATCAATGGCCCGATATTATATTTTTGTTTGATAAATGCCCTGTCAAATCCAAAATTTGGATTTAATATGGGAATTGGCACCCCTCCTGCATCCCCCTTGGCCAAGGCTAGGAGGGGTGCACACACCCAGTAAATCCATCCCTGTCTGGGAACAAATCATGTCTGATATTTTCCTGATAGTTGTCTAATGCCATATTTATAAACATTGTCAGATCATCCATCAAGATGAACTACAGTAGAACCCAGCAATCTCGACCTGTCAAGGGAAACAACAAAACGTTCGAGATAACCGAATCAGTGTCGAATCCCAAAAAGATAATTACAATAATTATTAAATGAAATTAAGTTAACGTGACTGATCCAATTACCCATTGATACGACTTGATTAGACCTGAGCTGCTAATAATTTTAGAGCGCTGCACCGGAATCGCAGGGCCGCAGGTTCAATTCCTGCCAGAGGGCCTAAGTTGCATTTTTCGCAACTGCTCCTAGCTAGGTCTAAAAAATGTATATAAACTTCCGTTCGAGTATTCCATCTACTAGCACCTTCTACTATTATTCAAGGATTCTAACTTTCTAGATTCGTTATTAAGATTGTTCCACAATACTGAACCTTTGTAGGTTATTGACTTTTTCATAGTTTCTGTTTTAGGTCTTGGCAGGGATAAACAGTTTTCTTTCCTCAGATTGTACGTACTTGTTCGTTTAACAAATAATTATTGAATTGAAACTGGAGCCTTACCATAATAGCATTGATGTACTAGTTTTACTAATAACTTTAAGTACGTGTTTTTCAATGTTTTCCAATTATATTTCGTTAGCACGTCTTCAGTTGGAGTATTCCAATCCAAACTAAATATAATTTTGGTCGCTCTCACATGCATCCTTTCAAGATCATAAAACTGGGTCTTACTACATGATCCCCATACTACCAAACCATAAATTCTTGTGGAATGATCCGTCTGTTTGCAACATTTATACACAGACAAATTATCAGACAAACTTTCTTTACCCAAGTTCGAACTTTACCCAAGTAACAGCTTTATCAGTTCACCTTTTTACTTTTCTTTCTCTTTCTATCTCCAAGTGTTAACACTGGATCTATAGCGTCAATCACATCCAAGTCCCATACGTTGATAAATGGCTCCATCGTTCCCACGGCAAGTAAGTTTCCTGTGAATAGAAAGAAATATAATTCTTTAATTTCTACTTTGAGGGTGTTGATGGGACAGCGGTTAGTGCATGTACAGTATACCTTTCACCTCTGTGACTGGGATTTGATTCCTGCAAAATGTGTCTGATTATAATTTCACCTCAGTCCGGCGCATGTCAGAAAAGTGCTTCAAGTTACAAACACCGTACGTTTTCTCAGAGTAATCCTGTTTCCTCTTGTAGCAACCAGTGTTTTCAATAGAAGGCGGTTACCACCGGCGGTTTAGCGCCGCCTATTAGCCATTTCACGGCCGCTTATTTCTATGTTTATTGGCAAAATTTATGTTTGCCTCCCATGTGGAAATTTTGAGCACAGACGCCTATTTTTGAAATACAGCCTGCTATTATAACAATTATTGAAAACACTGATCAACATTGGGTTAACAAGAGAAGGCCCTTACTGGATCTCTAGGGAGAACAGTTTAGAACTAGCTGATAGAGATATCTAGTATAAATAAAGTTAGTTTAGGTTTCCTCCTGTAGTAACACTGGATCAATAAGAGATGACCCTTACTGGACTTCTAGGGATAATAATAATAATAATTTAATGACTTATAATGCGCTTTTTACATAAAATGATCAAAAGCGCAGTACATGCTATGTTATACATGTAAGGTAATCTTAAATTACATTTAAATTTGTATAGTTAAAATATATACAGTTATTCAAATTAAGATAAAATGTTAAAAGCTGATGTAAAGAGATATGTTTTCAGTTGCACTTTAAAAGTAGGCAACGAAGATATAACGCGCAGGCTACCAGGGAGAGAATTCCAAAGTTTTGGCGCTGCCACACTAAAAGAGCGGTCTCCAAAACTACTCAGCATCCGTCCCTTAGGATAATTTAAAACTATGCTTGAACTAGAGCGTAACGAATAACGCTCCTGTTGTCTTACATCAATTAGACTACTTAAATATCCTGGAGACATACCACGCAAGGCTTTAAAAGTTAAGAGTAAAATCTTAAATTGAATCCTGTATTTAACTGGTAGCCAGTGCAATTCACATAAAACAGGCGTGATATGGTCATACTTCCTTGTTGACGTTAGGAGTCTAGCAGCCGCATTTTGCACTCGCTGGAGCTTTGCTAGTTCACAGTTAGGCAGTCCATATAACAGGCTATTACAGTAGTCAATTCTGCTAGTGACGAATGCATGAATGACCATTTCCAGCTTGTCTCTCGGAATAAAATTACTTATTCGTCTAATGTTGTGTAGCCAAAAGAAAGCTGCTCCACAAGATTTTGTTATATGAACAGTCATCGAAAGATTTGAGTCAAACCACGTGCCTAGGTTACGCGCAGAGGAAACAGGCTGAACGTTAGTGTCACCTACACGGACATAACACGGATCAATTTTCTCCAGTTGCTGTCTGGAGCCTATAATTAAAACTTCTGTCTTTTCATCATTTATCTTCAACTTGTCCTGAAGCATCCACTTTCGTAATTCCTCAATACAGATCTCCATAGCACGGATAGGATAACGGTTTAGAACTGATAGAGCTATCCAGTATAAAAAAAGTTAGTTTAGTTTATCATTTACCTTGTTTGTTATCATCTTCTGGATCAAAGTTGAGCCATTCCAAAGCCAAAGGAAATGTATCGAGCAAGATGTCGTGATGGACATATAGGTCATTATCTTCTTCATTGTAAACTAAGAATGACAACAAAATTTACTGTAACCTACCGTGGTTTATGTCTGAACCACGGCACCTAAACACATTTGGATTAAGAGGTAGAGAGATTTATCTGTTTTCATCTTGTCTTACCATAAATTTCTAAGTTACTAAGTTCTTCGTCGACTTTGCCAACTACGATCAAATTATCTGTCGGTTTGATATGGAGGTCTTCTTTTTCGTCTTCGTCCTACAAAAGAGAGAAGTACTTATACAGTATATTTGATAGTCTAAATAGAAGTCCAGTAAGAGCCATCAACCCTTATCTTTATTTATACTGGATAGCTCTATCAGCTCTAAACTGCTCTCTCTTAAGTAAGGGTCATCTCTTATTGATCCAGTGTTACTACAGGAGGAAACCTAAAATAACTTTATTTATACTAGATAGCTCTACCAGTTCTAAACTGTTCTTCCTAGAGGTCAAGTAAGGGTTATCTCTTATTGATCCAGTGTTACTACAGGAGAAAACCTAAACTAAACAAATTTTATTTATACTGGATAGCTCTATCAGTTCTAAACTGTTCTCCCTAGAGGTCCAGTAAGGATCATCTCTTATTGATCCAGTGTTACTACAGGAGGAATCCTAAACTAAACTAACTTTCTTTATACTGGATAGCCTATCAGTTCTAAACTGTTCTTCCTAGAGGACAAGTAAGGGTCATTATGCCATCTGGTACTTACAGGGTCTTTTAATGTGATGTATGGATCATTTTCGTTGCTTGCAAAGTAAGTTAGACCAGCCATTCCTGCGCCTGTCATCACAACACCTACAGAGATGAGAAGGAAAAGATGTAAGATAAACATTAGGGGGGAAGAGAGGTGGAAATAACGAAGATGAGAGGGGGGGAGGGAGAAGGGGATGGTGATAGGAGATAGAGATGAATGGAGATAGAGATGTGGTGGGTGGGAACTCCTGTGTGAGTGGGGGGGGGGCATAACCATGAAGGGGGTGGACCTGGAACAAGTGATCAGATGGGAAGGGGGCTTTTAATAGGAAAGATGTGAGGGGAGGGGTTATGAGGGAGAGCAGCGTGGAGGATGGAGATGAGAGGGAATAGAGATATGAGGGGGGGGGGGATGAGGGGAGGCAAACGAGACAGATGAAGGGCGAGAGTGAAGGAGAGATAGAGATGAGGGGGACAGAAAGGTGAAGGGGATGGGTATTCAAAAGAGTAGAGGTGTGGGGGAGTGGTGGAGATGAGTGAGGATACATAATAAGGGGAAAGATGTGAGGTGGGAGCAAGTTGAAGGGTGATGGAAGTGAAGAGGGAGTACAGATGATGGGGTATGGTGATGTGGAGGAAAAGAGATGAGAGGGGAAAGATGTGTGGGCAAAGATGGATATAAGATGGGGGGAATTAACACTGATTAGGGGTGGATGGAAATAAAAGGGTGCTGTGGTAATGGGGTGAATGAAAATGATGCCAGGGGGATAGATGTGACAGGGGTAGAAACCTGAGGAGATAGTGTTGCGGGGGAGAATGGCGAGTACAAGATAAAGATAGGGGGAGGAAAGTAGTGATGAGAAATGAAGATGAGGTAAGGGGGCATGAGGGAGATTGAGATGAAGGGGTGACAGATATGAGAGGGGATGCAGGAAATATGGGGGGTATCTCTACCTTCCCCATCATCGTCATAGTTATCCAAGTCATATTCCTCAACAACAGCGTTGTCTTCCGCGTCAGAATGGTCTAATTCATCCCGGCCAGGATCTTGTTGGTTGGAAATCGCCTCATTGATTTGTTCTTCATTGTAGTCAGCTCCTTCTGTCTCTCTGAGGACACAGAACAACAAAAGTCAAACAATATTTGGTTTGCTGCAAGGTAATACCAGCTATTATATAGGCTAACTTTCAATTACAGACACCTCTCTATTAAAGAGTTTCCTATGGCCTGACATACATAATTCTTCAGACCTCTCATGCATTCGGCAAATCTCACTTGACTAATTGGTTGCAAAGTTGAGGGGTCTGAATTCTTATATATTTTCTTTTTAAAAAACCTCAATAAAACAAACCGTGAAGTGTTGTGCATGGAAGGTATATAAACTCACTTAATTTTTTCCTTTGTCTCTTTGATTAAATCTTCTAATTCTTCTTGGGATAATTCAACCTAAAGAAAAAATTTGATTGCAAAGAATAGCCAAATTTAGATTTACACTGGAGACAGATGATCCATCTGGATGAACTTAGACGAAGAAAAGATAGTTTGTCTGATAACTTGTCTGTGTATAAATGTGGCAAACTGACGGATAATCTATCAAGATAGACTATCTGTGTAATTCATCTATGCAGACGAACTTGTGCATATTTAATCTTGACGAGTCATCTGTCTGTGTGCAAATACGGCATTAGAAGAACTATTCTGAAAACATCAGGGATGATTTGTTCTCATGCGTCAAACACAGACAAACTTGTGTGCATAGTTCAACTATCACGATAGTCATAGATAAACTGTCAGGAAAATATCATGTATGATTTATATACAGAACCAGTGTCACAGAATAGACATGTGCCAGTGTCAGAAAAATTTGCAACTTTGTGTAGTAATGCAATGTTGCATTTAAATACCATTTAATGCACTGTGATGCTTGTGGGACCATATCAACTTGTTGAGCATGTGTGGTGAAATCATGAATGGATTTGGTATGCTCCCACAATCATGGTACAAAAATTATTGAAATATATACTAGTACTAGCTACTAGCACAAAAGATCAATTTTCAACTACTCTGGGAACCTGCTTTTTCTGGTTACAAAATCATAGTTTTGGCTCATAGATTAGGACAAAGGATTGGAATATTCTTGATGAAACCAGTCACTAAAAACAGTGAGCCTTATAAAAATGAGACTATTTATGTATCGTACAAGTATTGATTATTAAGAACATCAAACTGTATCAAAACTAGTAAACAAACAAACAAATCTTGAAATCTATATATTCTCATGTAAACAATACCTTGTCTGGAACGGCTTTCGCCACACCACGTCCAACCCAGGCCAAACATGTTACCATCGTAGGCATTTTGCCTCCGATTTGGGTTCCCGACTTTTGTCAATACTTTACAATTAGAGAAGTTGTTTACATTTTCGAATATTTTCGTGCTTTGAAATATACATTTCTTTTATATATTCTTCACATGTGGGTTCTGTGGAAAAGGGGATAATGATGAGTGATAATAATTGATACTAGGTGATGATGAATGATTGCAGTTGATAGCAAGTGATATTGTAGGATAATAGTTGATAGAAATTGATTTTTTGAGGATAATAAGGGATAGAAGATGATGTTGATGAATAATAGTTGATACGAATCGATGTTGAAGAGTATTAGTTGATAGAAAACACTATTAGATCAGTGATAGAAAACGATAGATATAGATATTGAAGAATAATAGTTGATGTTATAGGATAATAGAGGATGGTATAGGATATGAAATGACAAAAGGGGATGGTGATGGATACGAATTGATGTTGAAAGATACTAGTTGATAAAAGTGGATAGTGAAGGATAAGAAATGATAATGATTGATAATAGGGAATGGTAAATGACAGTGAGGGTGCACCATTGGGGTACACGATGAATATTGATGGTGAACTAGATCACTGAATATATCGATTTATGGTAAATATCCCGCACTCCCGATTATCTTTCATTCCTTAAATTCCCCCGCCTAATTTTTGTGGGTCCGCATTTTTAACCCAGCAGATGCTACCAAAATTTTATACTCGCGCATTTCAAGATTTTCCAAAAAAATAAACACAAAGTTTAAAATTTTCTCTTTAAAAACAGTAAGAAAGTCGATTTTTCTGGTTTGAAATTCCAGATTTTCTCACGAATTGCGCCTCCGTGGATGGCCGGCCTTCAAGAGGGACAAAACCACGTAACTATGGCCACGGAAAGTGATGATGAAGTAGAAAAAATTAGCCTTGGAGTTCGGACAAAATATCAAGTCTGTTTAAACGGCGTACATAATTCAGAATGCGGTAAAAACGAGGGGAAAGTCACGAAGCATTTTAGACCGGTGAATAATGAACCTAAGAATTTGAGCGTGAAGCCGTATTTTGGCTCGGGAAGGCATGGAAAGTGTGGCAATGCAGTGAATAAGTTACATACTGATGGCAAAATGACTCTGATTATTGATGATACTCGTTTTGTTGTTGATAGGAATATATTTGATTCAAGACCTAATACAATGTTGGCAAGGTATGTATGTGATTTAGGGGTTGTTGATGTGTTATGTTTGATATAGAGGTTGTTTAAAAAGAGCTAGGCTGGTCCAGTATAAAGCAAAACATGGGGGTCCAGTGCATGTAGTAAGTATTCTACAAACATAAGCTGTCCTGATCAGTAAGTACCTACCTAATATGAAGATGTTTGTGATTGGCTTTCTGAAACAAAAGTGATCCGTGTTTATGACTCGTTCTTTTGAAAGATAATTTCTGTAGTTTATTGTCTTTTATTGTTATAATCAACCAATCACAAAGCCTGTTCGTATAGGTACGTGGCAACCCATCCTGGTTTTTTTTTGTCTAGCCTTTCTTCTAGCCGCGCACCTGAAAGCAGGCGAGACAAAAGACTGTCTGCCAGGTTTGGCAATGTATTTTAGCGACCGCCCCCTATCATGCATTAACTATTAGAGCAAAACTATTTCAATTTTTAAAAATAAAGCGAAACCTTCAATCTCCCGGCTAGACTGTTTGAGTTACTGAGTGTCTGACAGTGTCAGTGTGAGACAATATGGACAGTACTCGCAATATGATAAACAAATGAATATTCAGGACATTTCATCTAGGCCGGAACTAGCCTGCATGACTGGCCCTCGTTGGAAGGGAAAAGAAGAGCGGGATTAAGGGCCTGCAAGAAAACCCTCCTTTCGTGACTAAACGCCGTTAGAATTTAATTGGTCAACACCAAGAATTAATTGACATGTTTACGCACACAGGAATATATTACTACATTTCTTCGTCTTGATTGACATGTTTATGCACAAGCGAATACATTTCCTTTGGTTCGGGGTTTTCCCTATAGTCCAGCTGCATTTTTATTGGTCAATTTTAATGAGCCTTTATTAGGGCGTTTACTCACGAAAGGCGGGTTTTCTTGCAGGCCCTCAATCCCACTCTTCTTTTCCCTTCCAACAGGGCCGGCCATGCAGGCTAGGCCGGAACAACTAAAACATGTTTTCCACTTTTCCAACAAGTAATTCTCTAACCACAATCTCTTATTAACGATTCAGAGTTAGCTCGCGTCTTGTATACTGAGAAGTATATCATTTGCAAACAGGCGACACACGCATCTACTTCATGGCGGAATTTGATACTGTAGGTGTTTCATATTAACGCATGTTTTGTCTTGATTGACAGCACCACAGACCCATGCAGCCAATCATCAACACTGCTAAACCCGGCAGACGGTCTTTCGCCTCGCCCGCCTTTCTAGTGTTCCGCCGCGGGTAGACCGTCTGCCACACAGGCCTGCTACCTTTCATCATGGAAGTTATAAACAGGACAGCTCATTGTAGAATACTACCCACACTGGACCTCTACATTTCAGATATTCAAAACTAAAACAAGTAATTGAGTGTATACCCAAGAACGGTCAATATGATGTATCCTGAAAAATGATCAGTGATCACATATAATTATACAGAAAAACCATCAAAATTGACATTGACATTTTGAACAAAGGCTCTTCATCAGAATGTTAATCCGGGGCGGATCCAGGCTCATTTGATAGAGGGGGTGCAAATTTTTCAGATTATGTCAAAGATGCCATAGATCGTGAAAATTTCAATATGGACTTGTTGAAGCTGGGGTGCTGACGTTTTCTAGGAGGGTGCACACCCCCCTGCACCCCCCAGTAGATCCGTCTATGATGTTAATAGCCAACTACAAACGTCCTTCCGAAGTCTCTTCACTTGAAACATTGAATCATTTTTGGGTAGTTCAGGCGCAAACCACGGCAGCGTATTACAACATTTTTATCCTCATTTACAGGATGTTCTCTCCATCCACAGATTACGGTAAAAAAAATGACAATGGAGAGTTTGTTGTTGCCCAAGGAGTTTCATCAACAGTTTTCAAATCAGTTTTGGTAAGATTATTATAAAATTAATTATTAGAATTGATAAAGCTGCTCAGTATAATAGTTTAGTTTAGTTTAGGTTTCTTGCTGTAGTAATTACTGTTATAATAGATTTAGTTTTTTATATGTAATATATTCTATATTTAGGATTATTACAGTGTCGGTATTATCAACTGCCCACCAAGTGTGTCTGTTCAAGAACTGAGAGAAGCTTGTGACTACTTTCTTATTCCATTTAACGCAACAGTTATCAAATGTCATAATTTAAGTAAGTTGGAATATCGTCAATGATAAACAATTTTTTGATGGATTAAGAAGTTTTTAATAGGGTTAACTGACCACTGAATTTTGCCAATATATTTGACTGACAACAAAATTATCTTAACCCATTAGCTTGCAATGCGCCCAGATGCCCCCTACTTTAGTATTTTACTCTGTCTAACGCCAGAGGATTTTACTCGTCAGTGGTAGGGTACTGCCAGTTAATGGGTTAACGAAACTATCTACCAGTGTCCCTTGTTAACCCATTAGCTTGCAATGTGCCCTAGATGCACCCTACTTTAGTATTTTACTCTGTCTAACGCCAGACGATTTTACTCTTCAGTGGTAGGGTACTGCCAGTTAATGGGTTAATTGTTAAATGACAAATGACGAAACAGCAATTCTGAAACAGACATCTTACTAAATATCTTATTGACAGCTGACAATTTGCTTGAGTTTTAGCTGACGAAATATCTTAACTGATAACTGACAAATAGTTGAAACGATGAAACAGCAATTTGGAAATGACATTTTACAAATGAAAATATCTCACTGACAACTGATGATTGATAACTAACATTTAAAGACCTCCATTAAAACCCTCAATTAAGCTTCCCTCCATTTTATATCCTATTTTCTGTAGGGGACTTTCTCAATGAGTTATCAAATGATGGAGCAAGAGAACAGTTTAAAAGATATTTAGATGTAGATATTTTGCCTCTCATGGTTCAAGCAGCTAAGGTAAATACGATAATGTTGCTATTAATTTGACTGACTACCAAACATGGCAGTTTTTCTTTGTGTATTTCAGTTTCCTCCTGTAGTTACACTGGATCAATAAGGGATGACCCTTACTGGACCTCTAGGGAGAACAGTTTAAAACTGATAGAGCTATCCAGTATAAACAAAGTTAGTTTAGTTTAGGTTTCCTCTTGTAGTACGACTGGATCAAATATAAGGAATGGCTCTTACTGGACCTCTAGGGAGAACAGTTTAAAACTGATAGAGCTATCCAGTATAAATAAAGTTAGTTTAGTTTAGATTTCCTCCTGTAGTAACACTAGATCAATAATAGATGATCCTTACTGGACCTCTAGGAAGAACAGTTTAGAACTGATAGAGCTATCCAGTATAAATAAAGTTAGTTTAGTTTAGGTTTCCTCCTGTAGTAACACTGGATCAATAATAGATGATCCTTACTGGACCTCTAGGGAGAACAGTTTAGAACTGATAGAGCTATCCTGTATAAATAAAGTTAGTTTAGTTTAGATTTCCTCCTGTAGTAACACTGGATCAATAATAGAT
This sequence comes from Trachythela sp. YZ-2020, assembly GCA_016169945.1. Lineage (NCBI taxonomy): Eukaryota > Metazoa > Cnidaria > Anthozoa > Malacalcyonacea > Clavulariidae > Trachythela > Trachythela sp. YZ-2020. The sequence goes on along the minus strand of JADLSH010000378.1, from coordinate 175,334 downwards.
GACCGTTACTCTTACTGGTCCTCTAGAGAGAACGGTTTAGAATTGATAAAGCTATCCAGCATAAATAAAGGTAGTTTAATTTAGATTTCCTCCTGTATTAATGTTTGGACTATTAAGGTCTTGACTGGACCTCATTGTAAGTTCTGTTAAACATTTCATTTCCAGATGGGTCGACGTGAATGTCGTATTGTTATTCTGACAAATGATGATGTGGTCGAATGGGACGAAGAATATCCACCAAGTACTGGAGAGGAGGAAACACAAAGTAGGTTTTCTGTAGCAGGTAGTTGAGTTACATTTCCTTTGTGTTTTGCTCGTGAATTATTAATCAGTTTGATAATTGCATTTATTGTAGTCATTTACTCTTCGGATCTGAATGGATTCTTCAAGTATTTTGAGAACAGAGATGTTGCTAAGGAGGTTCTCAAAGAACGTGGTTTGAAGAAGATCAGATTAGGAAATGAAGGTCGGACATACATTTGACTACGAAAGGTTTTAATTGTGGATGAAATTTGATTGATTTGATGACTGAATGTTTGCATTTTAGGTTATCCAACTACAAAGGACAAGGTTCGACAGCGACACAATAGCAGTAGACCTGAAGGTGGGTAAACGACTTCAAGTCTATGATTGAACTTCTCAAATGAACCGGTATTTTAAAATAAATTATTTGTGTTTTGCTCACAATTGCAAGTGAGTTTCAGAAACGCTCTTCCACATGCGAACTAGAAGGCACCAGCAAATTATGCATAAATTATACATGCACTAATTACGTATTCAGTTCTCTTCAGCCCAGGAAAGCAAGACAAATTTGTGTAAATTTCTCATCCAAACTGATCCAAAATTTAATCGATTTGTCCTTGGCCTATGGCGATTAGCTTGACAAATTTTCGTATTGAAATGTTTGATATTTTTTAGTTATTGTGCTAATTACAGATAACACACACACAAACCCAGGTGAAAATATAACCTCCTGGCCGGGGTAACAATTTCGTATTAACCCATTACAGCTAATCCAGGTCAAGCGTTCCTATTTTCAGTTCCTAAGTCATTTGCAATTTTCCTGATTACATTTGGAACTTTGAAAAATCCTTTTGCAAATCCCTTTAGGAACTTTACAAAGTTCCTAAACATTTTCAAAGTTCCTCACTTCGTGTTCAAAGTTCCTCACTTCCTGTTTGAATGCCCTCGAGCGCAAAGAAGTCGCTTATTTTGCATGTAAATATCCTTACCAAGCAATATTTACATTCATAAACCGATATAAAGAGCTTTTCGGTTTTAAACTATTTTTACACTGTAACAAGTCAAAAAATTTTCAAGAGGAACCTTTGACCCCTTGCAGTTCACTTAACCGCTAATTCAATTAAATAATTCAAAATCGAAAGTCTTTATTTTTGTGACTTATAGCTCTTTATATCAATTTATGAGTGTAAATATTGTTTGAAAGGAAATAAATATAAGAATACAACGTCTCTCAACTTGAATTCAACAAAACCAGCGACAACTTTTTGCGCTCGAATTGTTAACAGGAAGTGAGGGGATTCAAACAGGAAGTGAGGAACTTTGAACAGGAAGTGAGGAACTTTTGATTGGTTTAGGAAATTTGCAAAGTTCCTAAAGGGATTTGCAAAAGGGTTTTCAAAATTGCAAATGTATTTAGGAAAATTGCAAATGAATTAGGAACTGAAAAGAGGAACGCTTGACAAGTAAAATCGTCTGGCGTTAGACAGAGTAAAATAACAAAGTAGGGCGCATTTGGGCTCATTGCAGCTCAGTGGGTTAACAAGATGCATTGGCAGATAGTTTTGTTAATTTTGTTAACCCATTAATGTGCAAGACCCTTCCCTTGACAAGTAAAATCGTCTGGCGTTAGACAGAGTAAAATAACCTGGCGTTAGACAGAGTAAAATAACAAAGTAGGGCGCATTTGGACGCATTGCAGCTCAGTGGGTTAAGGGAATCAAACCCTGCCACAGAGATGAAAGGCAATATGCACCACGACGCCAACATATACCGTAAACCAACACCTTAATATGAAATGTGATAAGTAAACGACAAAACGAGCATAAATGAAATAGAGCACAACTATTGAGACTGTGGAAACAGTTTTTCATATCTTAATTCTATCCTCCTAGTCATCTACAACTACGTACAGAGACCATTTATCCACATGTCTTGGGAAAAAGAAGGCAGTAAAAGCCGTCATGTTGATTTTCAATGTGTTAAAACCAAAGTCGGGACGAATGTCATAGGCGCGGTAGATGAACCGGCAGCCCTCGCTGCTGTATCTGGTAGTGATAGCGTACCACCACCACCGCAAGTGCTGCTGGGATCTGAACCTGAAGACTGAGGTACCACTGAGCTTAGTAATGTACCTGGATGAATGTTGGTATATAGATATAGCGCCCTAAAACTATTTCACAACTTTTTACTCACGGTTTCAACTTATGTCTCTAATTCTAATTCTAATGCTTAGTTACCTTTGTTCTATTCTATGTTTTCATAAACTAGCACAACAGTAACTAAGCATGTGAGTTACCTAATGCTTAGTCACCTTTGTTCTATTCTATCCTTTCATAAACTAGCACAACAGTAACTAAGCATGTGAGTTACCTAATGCTTAGTCACCTCTGTTCTATATGCTTTCATAAACTAGCACAACAGTAACTAGGCACGTGAGTTACCTAATGCTTAATCTTTGTTCTATTCTATGCTTTCATAAACTAGCACAACAGTAACTAAGCATGTAAGTTATCTAATGCTTAGTCACCTTTGTTCTATTCTATCCTTTCATAAACTAGCACAACAGTAACTAGGCACGTGAGTTACCTAATGCTTAGTCACCTTTGTTCTATTCTATGCTTTCATAAACTAGCACAACAGTAACTAAGCACGTGAGTTATCTAATGTTTAGTTACCTTTGTTCTTTCTATGTTTTCGTAAACGGGAACAGTTAACTAGGCATGTAAGTTATCTAAAGTTGTGAATTGGGTAGCATAACGATTATTATGAATTGGTATTTAGTAATGTCCGCATTATTAACAGTCTAGCAAAGCAATGACTGAAATTTGACAATATTCAATTCTCGTCTTTTTGCTGTATAAAAATATTGTATTTAAGTAGAAAGTATTTGTTAAAATACTGTTATATGGTTATTTTAGTGTGTTGCATATATGTTTTATTCTTCCTATATGCTACTCGGAGAAAAACTGCGGTGTTTGTGGAGTTAAACTGGAAGAACTCTTACGGTAAAGGTAATCCCTTATTGATCCAGTGTTTCTACAGGAGGAAACCTAAACTAAACTAACTTTATTTATACTGGATGGCTCTATCAGTTCTAAACTGTTCTCCCTAGAGGTCCAGTAAGGATCATCCCTTATTGATCCAGTGTTACTACAGGAGGAAACCTAAACTAAACTAACTCTATTTATACTGGATAGCTCTATCAGTTCTAAACTGTTCTCCCTAGAGGTCCAGTAAAGATCATCCCTTATTGATCCAGTGTTACTACAGGAGGAAACCTAAACTAAACTAACTTTATTTATACTGGATAGTTCTATCAGTTCTAAACTGTTCTCCCTAGAGGTCCAGTAAGGGTCATCCCTTATTGATCCAGTGTTACTACAGGAGTAAACCTAAACTAAACTAACTTTATTTATACTGGATAGCTCTATCAGTTCTAAACTGTTCTCCCTAGAGGTCTACTAAGGATCATCCCTTATTGATCCAGTGTTACTACAGGAGGAAACCTAAACTAACTTTATTTATACTGGATAGCTCTATCAGTTCTAAACTGTTCTCCCTAGAGATCTACTAAGGATCATCTCTTATTGATCCAGTGTTACTACAGGAGGAAACCTAAACTAAACTAACTTTATTTATACTGGATAGCTCTATCAGTTCTAAACCGTTCTCCCTAGAGGTCTAGTGAGGATCATCTCTTATTGATCCAGTGTTACTACAGGAGAAAACCTAAACTAAACTAACTTTATTTATACTGGATAGCTCTATCAGTTCTAAACTGTTCTCCCTAGAGGTCCAGTAAGAGTCATCCCTTATTGATCCAGTGTTACTACAGGAAGAAACTTAAACTAAACTAACTTTATTTATACTGGATAGCTCTATCAGTTCTAAACTGTTCTCTCTAGAGGTCCAGTAATTAGGGTCATCCCTTTTTGGTTCAGTGTTACTACAGGAGGAAAACTAAACTAACTTTACTTATACTGGATAGTTTTATCAGTTCTAAACTGTTCTCCCTAGAGGTTCAGTAATGATCACCCCTTATTGATGCAGTGTTACCACAGGAGGAAACCTAGGGTCATCCCATTCAACCAAAGCGTGCGTGACCCTTAATAACCTTATATCATTAACCCAGCACGACACCTCACGCATCTTTTTGGCCGATCCAAATTAGCAGTATCCCTCTCAAAGAACGTACCAGAAGTGCTCGGGACATGTTTATTCTCTACGTATGTCACATAAGCTAACTGTCAAATAGTTCGCCTAACATTAGATAATCCGGGAATTGGTTTAGGGTTTTATCAACTCGCAACGGTTAGGCCTAAAACGAGCCGTGTTTTTAGTAAACAATGGCGAGTGGGTTAAGAAGCACTAGGACACAGTATAGAACTGTTGGTGCTACAAGTCTTAAGCCAGCTTTTGGAACGAATTCAGGAGCAGGTCGAGCGGAATGGAGTTCGGCTGGCCGGAGCATTACCGCAGCTCCGAGCGAACCGGCGCGCAGCAATGCTGTTGAAGGAGTCAAGAATGAAAAGCCTTTAAAGAAATCGCCTAGTGAATCTGGCCGCAAACGAAAAGATAAGAGGCATTTAAGAGAACGACGACATGGCACAGGAGTTGTTATTCTCCCTGGAGGCGGGCAGGTATGATTGGTATTATGGTGGGCTTCAGTAACCGTTGCCGCAACTGTAGATGGTGGTCAACTTCAGAAATGTTCACACTTATAGGAGCAAGAAAGTTCAATTCTATTTGCTACCAAATACAAGACTACCACATATAATGAAAATAATTAACATTGTTATTTTATCGCTCTGATATAGAACTGTTGACCACCATCTGCTGCACGATAGTGCTTGGCGAAACCATACCTAATTGTAGGGCATCTGTTTGCCTGTTTTCTATAAGTCGTAAGCTTGTTAGTACTGCATGCTTAGCTCAGTAGCATGACTGCACTAAATATCTGTGCGCTGCGTCGCGTATTTGTCTTGATATAATGGTAACATTTTTGCGCATACAGTTTGGTATAATACTATTGTATATATAGTTGTATAACCTCTGCGATTTACCTTTTACAGTTGACTGGGAAGTGGGAAATCGCGTTGTTGTATATTATGCCACATATTTAAAGATTTCATATGCTAGTATAAGTAGTGTGTATAAATGTATATACTGGTTAGGGTTTTAACCATCTCGCTATTAACCTAAGCCTTCTGTAGATGGTATAATTTAAATGTTAGTGTTAGAATACAGACTTACATGCAGATAATATTTATTTTGGCTTTTGGGTTTTTTATGCGGTTTTGTTTGGAATGCCGGTTTAGTTTCGCCGTATAATCTTCATGTCCTTGGACTTATGGGCTTAGATTCTTATTTTTGCAACCAATTTTAAAATAACACTCGCTTGCCTATATATATATTTGGATTAATTTTGGGCAAAAACATTTTTGTGATTGTTTGTATAGCGAAGTGTGCGACGCTCAATTGCCGAATAAATATTGGTGTTATTAAACACTTTAACTTAACAATGAACATATAAATTTATATACAAACATTTAGTGTTAATGCAATTTCCTGTATGCTTAGCGCCGACACGCTATCCCTAACGGTAGGCAAAATTCTTGCGCAAATTTGTGCTGACAAACTTACGAAATTATGGAGTTAAATACCCCAAACTGTGCCTTGTTCAACGAAGCGTTGTTTTGATAGACTTTGAGAGCTTATCTGAGCAAAAAATCTATGTAAGCCAAGCAAGTATTTCTCTAATTATAAAGCATTTCCGTAATAAATGCAATGTTTTTAAAAGCAATAGGTTTTGGTTGGAAACAGATGTAGCAAAAAGGTTCTATTTGTTAGTTTAGAATTTTCTAGTTTATGCTAATATTTGTAGGGTGTCTGGTTTTGGCGTTTGTTTGTAAACAAAACTGTTTTTTCGCTGTTTCCGACCAATTTTTGCATGACAAGACAATGCTTTAATTTCCTTTAAAGACAACAAACGATTATGCTAAAGAGATGTGCGTATTTGTCTGAAAAGCAGAGCGAAACATTTTGTTTGAATAAACTTTAAAAGTATAAAATCGATTATATGTATATTAGTCGATAATTGTTCTTTCTGTGCCTTGAAATTGTACAGTAAATATTTATGAACTTTCTTTTCAATGGTTCAATATTTCAGTAACTACAATACTCTATAATTCTACGTTATTTTTCTTTAGCAATACAAAAAGAAACATTAAACTGAATCATTGTTAGACAATCGAAAATTGACATAATTTTAATTTTGCAACATTGATGCTTATTAAATCGAATCTTTTATGATTTTGCCCCAAAATTTGCATAGAAGCCGTATTTTCTTGCAAGAAATTCAATTTTTAGCAAACCTATATCCACAATTTAACCAGCTTGCGCATTGGTAAAAAATTAACTCGTAAATGGCGAATTTTAAATGTGCATGCGAAATATGATCTGATCATACTGTTAATGCTAATTTGGGGTTAACTATGGAATGTATTCTATGGCGAATTGTCTGGGATTAGGGTAGTTTGAAAACATGTTTATCTTGCAAGCGTTTTGGGCGAACTATAGCTCAATTTAAGCTCGCTTTTGTAGACTAAAATATAGTTTAAATTTGCATATTTGGTAGCGGTTTTTACTTGTCTTTTCAAAGTGTAAAAATAGCGAAACATATAGATCATTTTTCGTGTATAGGCAATGGCCATAATGTCACTTTTAATTTGCCCGTCTGTCACTCAGAATCCCGCGTTTTGATTGGCTAATAGAATGTAATAGTTCCCACCTCGTGGGATAAATATAACCCTGCTATTAACCAATGAGAATGCTCGTTATATGCGTGGGATATGGGGATATTTTTGTATTGTAGAGAAAGTATTATAATGTCGGACTTTGTTAGAAATGTTTGGGTGAAATTTAAGCGCTTTCCCGCTTGTTTATAACAAAGGGGAGTTCTATTTAAAAGGGAAGATAGTATTTGGACATTGTTTTTTAAAAATTGGCTGGTTTTTAAGGCGAAAAGCACGGTTAAACTGTGTGTATTTCAAGTTATACCGAAGTGATTCGAAGCCAAAATGATGACCAACGACAATTATTCGACACCAAAAAAATATAAAGTAGAGGCAGCAACGGGCCGTTTATACGACAAAGAAAATAATTTAAAAGACACTGCAGCTTATAGACAGGACAATACAGGCTTAGCGTGCGAGGACACAGACATGTCGAAGACAGAAAACGCGAACGAAAGCTCATCTTCGCGGCGAAGTCGAACAACTAGACGGAGTAGGGATCAAATTGCAGATGAGTCTTCGCGAAATAGCGAAGAAATACAAGTCGAAGGTGCAACGGCACAGGCTGAAAAGCCTAAATGCTTAAAGAAAGAGAAGCCTTCGGGGAAAAAACGAAAAGAACGGAAAAATTTAAGAGAAAAACGGCGGTCCACCGGTGTCGTTATAATGCCTGGGTTAGGAGTAAGTAAAAGTTGTTTGTGTTAGGAACCAAACATAATCTTGCTTCTATTTCGGAAATTTAACCATATTTATAGCCTGTTTAAAGCTTAAATTCGTATGTATTCGTATAGCAATAGACTATTTACACAATCGATAGCAATTTCCAAACGTTTATAGCTTCCATTGGGCATTTTATAATAGGTTGTTTGTGTTATATATAATATAGTAATCTAGTTCGGGTTCCGAAATTGAAACATATATTTATACTCTGTTTTATAGCTTAAATTTTACCCTATTTGTCTAGATTTCGCTAAGCGTGACAGTGCCGCAAGGCCCGCAAATGGTGGTCAACTCCAAAAGGAAAGACAGTTAACAGAGCGACTAAATTGTCCACTATATGTATTGATCTTTTGTGCGTGATTTTAAATACATGTAATGGAGACATGTAGCATCCATTTGTCAATACATATTTTGTGAAGTTGACCACCATGTGTAGCACCATATAAAGCATTTACTAAAACCCAGCTTTAGCAATAGACTTTTAAAAATACTCGATAGCAACATCCAAGCGTTTAGGGCTTCAATTTGGGATTTGTAAGAGTTAAGTTGTTTGTATTGAATAATATTGCTTTATAAAGTTCGGAAACTTAAACCTATTTCTATCCCGTTCAAGTTTATATACCCTTTATACTATTCAAATACTCTAAAGCAATTTCCAAACGTTTTAGGTTCAATTGGGCATTTTAAAACACAGTTAAGTGTAATTTGCCGTTTGTTGTCATAAATTAATATATGCCTTACGTGATATTTCGAGCACTTATAGCTTAAAATTATACCTTTAAACTTCTGTTTTCCTATTAAATACAGCTTTGGTTTCCTGCTAATATATTTTACTAGTATTAGCAAATGAAATTTCGATTGCGAATAGTACAATCTTGTTATCGCGTGCTTTGTTTACTTTATTGAGGGATTGACAATATTTATGCAAAGTCATGTATAATTTAATCCCAAAACTGTACAATAATGTAAATATTAACTGAAAGCAAGTACAAATATGTTAGTTGCTTGTTTATTAATGAAAAAGCAGTGTTTTTTCTTGAAAATATAGCATGGAATCTATTTTATATTTGATAATTTGTGATTTTGCTGTAAGATTTGCCACATTGAAAGATTTTCAGTGTTCTAATTGCATAATATGGTTAATTAGAATATTTTAGTATTGTGTTGTCATGGTAACACAGACATTCATAGAAACTATGTGAATCATCTAAATTCTCAAAACAGTTATGTCATTTCTCAAATATGTAACATTTAACAATAAGGCCGGCTACGTCTGGCTGTCTATTTTTGAACTGGCAAACTATTTTAGTCCTGGCTGTTTCAAACTGTTTCCTTGTACACAAGTAGAAACTTGTGTCTCCTTTTGCAAGTCTAGCCAGCAGGATTCTGCCCACAGTGGGCGGCGCCGAGCAGCAGCACTCAGCAGTGCCGCCCGGCACTTGTGCCAAAGCAGACTCCTCAGCCCGGCACTTGAAAGGTCTCGAATATGCAGTACGAAAACCCCAATGTTGTACTTTGTAATAGATATTTTATACAAGTAATTTTATATTTTTTATCTTGGCGAATTTTATTATTTACAGTCAAACCGGATGTTCTCTTGTGAGGAACATTGCAATATTGTCACGCAATATTGCAATGTTGATTTGGAGATTGCTCTGAGCAATTTGCAACCGACGCGAAAAATTGCAAATTGAAATTCACAACCAGTTTTGTAAACAAAGCCTCTGATTGGCTACTAGCAAAAAGGAACCTCCAATCCAATTGCTCAGAGCATTTGATTGGTTTCTTCTTTTGCTAGAAGCCAATCAGAGGCTTTGTTTACACACTTGGTTGTGAATTTCAATTTGCAATTTGTTTGCATCGGTTGCAAATTGCTCAGAGCAATCTCCAAATAAAAATTGCAATATTGCGTGACAATATTGCAATGTTCCTTGCAAGAGAACATCCGGTTTGACTGTAAACATTAGTATTAGATTAAATTCAGTACTACAATGCGCACAATATTAGCTACTGGTGATTAGGAGAAATACGCTATCCCCCCAAAGCCAGAAAGACGTCTGACGACTTTGCATTTTGTTAATTGATGTTGCGCTTCAAGCTACTCTGAGACCAGTCAATCAAGTTTTAAAAGTTGTCGGCAAGGTGGGAGGGGATTATGCCCTCATGGCTGCAGGTACCCGGCACTCACATGGTCCTGGGCAGAACCCTGTAGCCAGTACAGATTAAGAAAAGCCAGAGATTCGAGGATGTGATGTTGATAAGGTTTTATAAAGGAAGCATTGTTCATCCATAAAGGGTTTATTTTCATGGAAATATTTTTTAAATGAAAGACCATACTGCAGAGTAGGTCAGCGTTGCACCCGAGATTTTTTGAGACAGAAATTTTAGCACACCTAAGGTGTACTTTACAGCAATTTTTGCACTGTAATCTCCCCCCAAATCGCTAATTTTCATTGTTTTTAACATGTATTTGGCTACTTTTGTGCCCTTGTAGTCATTTTCAAGGACTCCTCAACTTCCCCATGTAATATTATCTATAGGCTGTAGCATGTTGGATGAGAAAAGGGGCTTCCCTCATTGGCTAGACTTATCGTTAGATTGGTATACTTTATTGCAGTAGATGTGCTTATCCTTATGTAAGAAAACCTAGCAGCATAAGATTATCATACTTATAAAAGTATGCTTTAGAAATGGTAATATTGCATCTCCTTACCGTCTTATAAGACCTCAAACATTCTAACTTATGCACCCTACTTATTTGTCCTAATGCCAGATGGTTTAACTTTGTTTTTGGCCAGATAGCAGCCTCTGTAAATTGCCTCAGCACTCAGCAATTGCCGAAGCAAATGCAAAGGCATATTGAGAATGTTTTGACTTGCCTCTGCCAAAAAATCGAGGCAAAATTTTAGGCGAATTATGAGGACTGGATAAGTCTACTCAAAGCTTGTCCCCTTATAGATCTGTCGGGTATTAGACAAAATATAGGCTGAGAGTTGACTGACAAAGTTTAATATTATTGTGTAATTTAGAATGAGGAGCAAGCTGACGAAGCGAAACAAACGGTGGAGAACACCAAGATGAATGAAAGTATAGGAACCGACGAATACTCGCCCAGCCCTAGTGAGGTAGTCTTGTAATACCATGGGCATGAACCTTGAATGTATAGTGTATATGTAATGTATAGAATGTAACAGAATTAGCTCTGCTAACTAGGTATGTTTTTTTATAGGTTTCAACGTCGTCAACTCCCGGCAGGTAGGCCTCGACTCTTAAGATATTGTTTTTAAATTTTGTATAGAAAATACAAGTGGTTCCTCTAACTAATTCTCTAATTTTGCTTCTCCTAGGTCTAGTAGATTAACCCATGATGATGTAAGTAGCTATGTAATGTACTATATATGTAAAATTGCAACGAATACAATGAATTTTTAATTTTATTTAAACAGTTTGATGGCACTGAAGATTGGTTATCAGTCTCTTAAGTACATTAAAAATTCGTTACAATCTGTTTGAAACAGAATTTAACACACATTCAGTACACACGTAAAAATCTCACATCTTGTCAACAAGACAGGGCATTTTTTAATACCATAGCATGGTGGAGCATTTGCCCCAGTGGGCCCTTTCTATTGCCCCACCACTGAAGGGGAAAATGGGCTTGCCGCCCCCAGATTATTGGGCCCTTTGTCCAAATGCTATAAAATTTCAAAGGCGACAACAAAACATTACAATAATATTTTCTATTTAATGAACAAGTGTAAAATGCGAACAAAAGCTTTCTTTGTTAAGTTGTTAGTCTGTATACAGCTAAATAACGTGTACTGTAATAATGATATACACTAGAAACATTTAAGGTGGAGAGAAGTATAACTAAATCTATATATAACCAAGTCCGAACCGAAAGAAACGCGCAATTACACAAGCCCCCACCAAGCAATCCACCCAAAACCATGCAATGGAAACTGATAATTGTAGCCGATTTTTGCTGTCCAAATTCTTCAATTTGGCGGCAGAAAGTGCAGGAAATGGCTTTTCTGAATCTTCTGGTTGATTGAAAACACCGTCAATCCTGATCAAACTTGATTGACATTGAGTAATAACACTTTGCAAGAGCCCCAGCTTGGAATAATGATACATATAATTGTTTGTTTTTTTTGAGAACGAACGCCATGTTTATAGTAACTTAATAGAGTAGATTATATATACGTTATACAAAAAAAAAAGTGACATCAGGATCAGGAGTTTGGGCATGGCCTTTGCATATTTTTTTGCCCCCACACTGAAAGAATTAAAAAAAAACTGGCAACAGACTTGTAGCAGTAGCTTGTCAACAATGTGTGTTTTTTATTTAAAGTTACTAAAGGTTCACTCACAACGTGTTAACAAGTTGTTCAATTGCAGAACGATAGCAAGTTGTTGGAACAATTTGTAACAAGTTTGTTGAGTCAACAACCTTATAGCAAGTTGTAAACAAGCTGTTGACAACTTGCCAACAAGCTGGGAACAAGCAGGGCGAACACATCCTGATAACAAGTTGTTGAAACAGCATTGGTACACGCCTGCTGCAGTTTGTTACAACTTGTGCGATTTTACGTGTGTATTTGAATGGCGGGGAAAATGGTGCCGGCAAAATAGGCACTTGAAAAAATCGCACCATAAAGTTCACTGATGTGGAAAAAATGGCACCATAAAGTTGACAATATACATATTTCTATATCACATAATTCCTGTTTTCCAACAAGTAACAACTCTTCAAACATTTCTACCTAAATCATAAATTCTTCAAGAAAAGGTAATATTGGACTCAAGAATGAAAGAAATGTAACATATTACCCACAACTGGTTCTAACAAAGCATTACCAAATCAATACACTAAATTAACAAAGAAACATTGCTCTTGCTTTTTACCTTATTTTAAACTTTAATTTATATAATTAACTTATTAATTTATTCAGTGGCGGAAAATTGACAGTTTGTCGGAAATTTTGACCTAAAAAGGGCTAAAAACAGCCTATTTTGAGTGTAAATGGGGTTTGTCTGAAATTTAGGAGGCTTTGCCCCCCCACCGGAAAACGTGAATTTCCACCACTGAATTTATTCATATTTTACATTCCTAACCTGTTATGTAACCTAGCGGCTGAACACTGTTAAGGGGAGCTTTTTCGTGTACTAAGTCAAAAGCGCTCAAAACTTGTTAAATGGCGAAAAGAAGCTAGTTATTGACAATGTTTTGACATGCTAATTCTATAGAAATTCACAGTTGAAAGGTATGCATCACTCATTTAATAGCTATGTTTTTTCCTCAAAAATAATAGTGCGAAAAACACTACGATTGAAATCTCTTAGAGTTCCAACAACTCGAAGAAGAACGTCGCTAAGCTGCAGAAAGTGCAGAATTCTGCAGCGCGTTTGGTTACGAACACAAGAAAGTTTGAGCATATAACACCTGTTTTGGCACAACTGAACTGGTTGCCAATTCAGAGCATAGAGCATTCCTGGGGGTGCCAGGAATTTTAGGGGGGTGAGCTGATGAGGTAACACAAGGCGTCACCAAACGTTGTGCTGCAGGGCTCAGCCCCCAGTGAGGTCCAGGGGTGGAGCCGCTGGTGGGAGGCTAGAAAGCAAAAAGGTTTTTGAAGTTGTCAAGTCGATGAATTTGGCAGGTCCTTTGAGAGAGTTAAATGACCCTGTAAACCCCCATAGTGTTCTATAGGGTTGTATGTTGGACTATTTATTATGGCGAAAATTGGGGGGGTTGAACATTTTTTAGAGGGGTGAACGTTTCGTTTGGGGGGTGAAAACAAATATTTGGGTGCGTAGCACCCCTCAGAAAATCCGTCTATGATTCAGAGACGCTGTAATGACTTTTTAAATGTTTAAAAGGTTTAGCCCCAGTGTATCTTACGAATACATTTAAGTCAAGATCTGAGGTGCATAATCGTAACACTAGGAATAGGGATATGTTACAAATTCCTCTCTGTCGTAATGCCTCAGGTCAACGAAGTTTTACAAAATTATAGAGCTATAACAATTTGGAATGAACTTCCCGACTCCTTAAAATCTCTTGATTCTGTAAATATTTTTAAAGCATCGCTTAAGCGAACCTTCAGCAATCCCAATCGCAGTAATTTTAGATGTAGATATGTATACATAATTTTATTATCTATAGTGTATTTGAAAATTAGTATTACTCTAATTCTGAAAAGCCCAATGGGAGAATTAAAAATAAAGTATGAGTGGTGCCAATTAATAATAAAGTATGAATTCATATGTGGTGCCATTTTTTCTGTATTAGTCAACTTTATGGTGCCATTTTTTCCCGATTTTGGAACACAGTTTGAAGAACGATAAAGATTACAAAGTTCATTATATATCTGCACAAATATGGATTGTACTTTGCTAGGGAAAGCTTTTGTTCGTTTAGTACAAATCAATTCATTGCCCAATTAACTTTTTGTATAGAAATAGAAAGCATTTTGAACGTCTTTAATCAGAAGACCTTCAGGCCCCTCTACTCAGCATAACGAAGGTGTAAGAAACAGTTTCTTTTTCCTTAACAGGTTGACGTAGATCGCCAGGATAAACAAGATTTATTAGATAGAATAGAAGAACTAGAAAAAGCCTTGGAACAAAAAACGAAGGTAAGAACACAGAATAAAGATCTATACAGAAGGGCCACTCAGCGGTGCAACATGTCGACGTAAAACGCAGCAAAATTAATAAAAATTGGCCAATAATTTTCTTTTCCCAATGATGGAGAAATAATATTCTGACCTGGTTTCCTTATGTAGCAAATAGGTGTAATTTTTACTACTGTTTACCGCCTGGAGTTTCCTAGAGTTTGAACTGTCAGATTTGTTTGTAAACTTTCACAATTTTGTGTAAAAACAGTGGTGTGTTTGTTATTGAATTATATGACGTTTTATTGTAATAAACACATAATACAAATAGGGAATATCTATAATACTAATATACATAATACAAATAGGGAATATCTATAATACTAATATAAGGGTATACTGACTTCCCAAAATAACCAATTAGCAGTTGGGAAGTCAGGAATAACAAGATAAATTACAATTATATGTACATGTCAGAGTACACACAGACGAATAATGCACACTATTACATACACTTAGAATTCTATAAAAGCTTAAATCTTCCCTCAAAATGCAGGACATGGCATTTCAGGGACTTTAGATTTCAAAATTTTCCGGGGGGTCATGCCTCCGGACCCCCCTAGAACTAGACACTTACCTGTTCAGACAACGTCTTTTACTGCCCGCTCACAACTGTGGAGAACCCTGGATCCAGATTGATCTGATAGGGAGGTTCTGGCACCGGTCATGAAGCTGGGCGTGGCCGGCGACCGAGGCAGGGTAAATCATCAGGGCCAATGAGGTCATCTTGTCAAAATTTTTTTGAAAAATATGATTGCCTAAATGGTCAAAAAGGCCCGTCAATTCTATTTTTGTTTGATAAATGCCCTGTCAATCCAAAATTTGGATTTGATATGGGAATTGGCACCCCTCCTGCACCCCCCTTAGCCAAGTTTAGGAGGGTTGCGCACCCCCCAGTAAATCCATCCCTGCTTTAAATAATGGTTCGTTTGAGAAGTTATATCATACACTCAAAGACGTTTATTATAGTGATTTTAAAACTCCTCAAAGTGTGTTAAAAAAACTCGTTATCTACCGAAAAAGACTAGAATATATTTTTCACGCTATTTTTCAGGAAGTGGAAACTTTAAAAAGTGAAAACCAAGCACTTCTTCGCGTTGTCAACCAGGTTTCAAGTCTAAAGATTAAATGATTATGTAAAGTATATATTGATGCCCATGTGTAAAGCTGTGGTCGGTTCTGGCTAGCTGATCACGGTTAACGATAGATTGCATATTTTTATATGATTTTGTATTTTACCGGAGTTTGCCAGCGAAAGTGTTGGTGTTGGGACTATATGTTGCTGTTTTTAAGCAATGTCGATAATTTGATACGATTAAGTGTGTATTTTAAATCAAGTTTTTGAGCTAGGGTGTCTAACAAATACATACGAACATATTTTGTTTGCAAATTGTGATTTTCGTAGCGGCAACAATCCATGAAGATGAAGTACACACGTAAAAACGCACAAGTTGTAACAATTACAAACCTGCAGCAGACTTGTACCATTGGTGTTTCAACAACTTGTTATCAGGATGTGTTACGTTCGCACTGCTTGTTCCCAGCTTGTTGACAAGTTGTCATCGGCTTGTTGACAACTTCTACAAGGTTGTTGACTCAACGACTAGACGGACTAGTTAACAAGTTGTGAGTGACAACCTTGTAGCAACTTGATAAATGACAACATTGTTACAACTTGTTTTGTTGCGAACTCATCAAGATGCGATATTTTTACGTGTGTACGCACGCATGTTTGTGTGTGATGAACTACGCAGATAGTTCGTCTTTACGCATGACCTGGGCCAATGCTTGTTCTGACGAGAACAGGGCTCGAAATAGAAAAAATATGATTGACCTGACAAACCATTTTCTTTTTGGCAGGTCAAATTAATTATGTCCTGCAATTTCTATTTCTGAACTGCCAAAATCGTCCCACTCGGCTATGAAAGAAATGAATGTTAATTTTCTTCATTCTTTTCAATCATTTATCTATTTGCCCAGCTAAACTGTCCTATTTGACTATTAACCTTGGTATTAACACTTTATCTCCATTACGCCATTATCTCCATCAGTGGTACTGGACTGGCAAATGAAATGAAACAATCTGTAGTTAAGTGTAGAATTTCGCCTTGGCTTGACTTGGCAGTTCAAAATTATTCTCAAATATGGTCTGTTTTTGGCCTTTGTGGTAGACCGCTATTTCGAGCCCTGTAGCCGGAGGGCATTACTTTAGTTATATGCGCAACTCACCAATAGGTGGTTTTCACTAAGTGTGAGAGTGCAGCACATGGTAGTCAACTCTAAAAGTGAAGTTAGCGGAGTGACCAAATTGTTCACTGTGTGTATTGACCTTGTGTTTTGTGGCAAATACATGTAATGGAAACATTTAGCCTATAACTCTCTCGATATAACTGGACGACCACCATGTGACCTGTAGTTTCTAATGTATTTGTAAAATGGACGAAACACTATCGTAGCTAGGAGTGACATTTTAATATGGCAGAATTTTCAACAAGCTTGTTTATAATATAATATAAATCCTGAAGAAAGGAAAAGTATTTTTCTAAAACTGTTGTGTGATGTCTGATTTAATTTGGGGTATTCCTACATACGAATACGAGACATGCACCGGATAGATCCGGTATTAGTCAATCTAATATTATTATAAAGTACTCGGGTGTAGGACTTCAATCCAGTTTTACTTTCAGATCAGTGGCCCACTGATCTGCATTAAATTCACTGGGTAGAGAACCATTGAAGTCCTTTAGTACTTCATCTTATATAGATGAAATTGCTCATCCATCCAGTGATTTTAATGCAGATCAGTGGACCACTGAACTGTATAGTAACACTGGATATAAGTCCTTCACTTTAGTACTTCATCTTATATAGATGGAGTGGTCTAACCATCCAGTCAATTTAATGCAGATCGGTGGCCCGCCGAACTGCATTGAAAAAGGCATATTCAAACATTATTATTATTATTAGAACAATATTTCAACAGGAATGCTCCGCTCACCGTAGTGATTTTCAGGGAGGTCCTACATATATATCATATACAAAGAATTAGAGATATAATATAGAAAAGTAATTTCGTGGTAAAATATATAGAAATGAGACTAAAACTGAAAGTTTATATTAAGAGTTATTTTAGCAACCGTTTACAGGCAGTCAAACTAGTTGAATGCCGAACGGTAAGTTCCAAATTGTTCCAGTCAGTTACCGCGTGAAAGGCAAAACGTTGTTTGGCCCAGTTGGTACGTGCCAGAGGAAGATGAATATCCTGACGTCTGCGAGTGTTATAATAACATTGATATGAATATATGAAAATTTATTGACATATATTAATTTGACATTATGAATTTCCATATATTCACATCAATGTTTGAATATATGCTGGGCATTAATATCCGCCTGGCATGGTGTTGCAATTGCTGAACTGCATTACAATTTATTGGATGGATGAACCATTTCATCTATACAAGATGAAGTACCAATTAATATGAAGGATCTATATCCAGTATTACTATACAGGTCAGTGAGCCACTGATCTGCATTAAATGACTGGATGGTTAAATCATTTCATTTATACAAGATGAAGTACTTACGAGTACGACTTTAAAGTTAAATTAAAATGGAGAAATTGTCTTTTAACTTTTGAAACTTCTTTGGATTAAAACTTTCTGATCGAATTCTTTGCTGAGGAAATATTTACTTCATAAACTGTCTAGTAAGTACTTTGGTTTTTGACTTTGTTGATTGATTTATAGTTGAAATTACTCAAATTAGCATGTTTATTTTAACTATGAATTTTGAAATGAATTTATGCATAGATTTATGTAGGAGTCAATTCCAACTGCGACATCCCCCCCAGACGAACCTCCGGGAATTTGACTTTTGGGTGAAAACCATCGTGAATAAGTGGTGGATAAGCCAAAATTAAAAAACACTTTCATTACGCCCTTAATATGTAGTTGCAAACATAATTGTTCTATTCAAGTTGACATATTTTAGTTTGGTGGTTCGATGAATGTATAGACTTGATCGATATTTTCGATTTATCCGCCGGATAGGCTAAGCATGCAGACTTCGTACAACCGGCCCCAGGACTTTAAATGTATTTTGTTTGAATGAAATAGTGTATTACTTTTACCATTTTTAACAACTAGAACATAAAGTTCTCCAACAAAACAAACCAAACATTTTGTCCACACTTTTCAAGCTGCAACTCATGCAGTCAGCAGAGGGTTCTGATCTTTAATAGAGAGCTTTAAGCAACTAAAGCAAGCGATGTTTTTGATGCCCCCAGCGTGCTGCTGCCCCCAGCTTGCTGCTGCCCCCAGCTTACTGCTGCCCCCAGATTGCTGCTGCCCCCAGCTTACTGCTGCCCCCAGATTGCTGCTGCCCCCAGCTTGCTGCTGCCCCCAGATTGCTGCTGCCCCCAGCTTGCTGCTGCCCCCAGATTGCTGCTGCCCCCAGATTGTTGCTGCCCCCAGCTTGCTGCTGCCCCCAGATTGTTGCTGCCCCCAGATTGCTGCTGCCCCCAGATTGCTGCTGCCCCCAGATTGCTGGTTAACATCGAGGTGCGAGCCTGTTGACGTCTTATTACATGAAGTTCTTGAACTTTCCATTTGATGAATGCAAACCACTGACCTGATTCAAAATAGAATGTCTGCCAGTGGAAAGCGGCACTACAAATCCACGGTGCAAAAGAGGGCCAAAAATATCTTCATCAAAAAACACATGTATTAAGTAAAACGCTAATACAGACAGCTTTCAAACAAATCCAATAATCCGTGGCAGTCAAATCATGACAACAGGGCCCCCACGCGAAAATATGCCTAAGGGCCCCGTCTTTCTTCGTTACGCCGCTGAGAATACGTAATTATTATAAAGACTAAAAGAAATGTTACTATATAAGACTGGGTGACATGCGATGATACGAAGTTAAAACAGTTTGAAAGAATATGGTGTTAATAAATAAAGATCTTATGTAATCTACAAAGATCTACTGGTAATATTTCAAAGGTTTTAAATTTAATCAGGACTGATCTGATCCCTCGCAGCAATTATCTTTCTATTAGAAATTACTAGTTATTATAAATATACGCGTTACTATGCGCAGAGTTGTAGACTCGAGTCGTGCGACTTGGACTCGAGTCGCAATTTTTGTGACTTGACTTGTTACCGAGATTGACTTGACTTGGACAAAATGACTTGTGACTTAAAATTGGACTTGCAAGAAATGACTTGTTACCAACGCAAGTCAAACGTAAACTCGAAAATATCTAGTGAAAATCAAGTTTTCCACCACTGTAAATTCGTCGTCTTGATCGATCGATCGATCGGCGTGTTGTAGAATTTGGCGCATCGACAGAATTTGCGCCGGAGTATTTTCCTACCAAACGGGGGTTTTTCGCGACTTCGTGATAAAATTTCTGACATAAAATAGCGACGCACAGACAAAATGACCTATAACTTGATTTGACTTGACTTGACTTGACTTGCTACTCGGAGTGAATGACTTGGACTTAGACTAAATGACTTGTGACTTGACACTCGGAGTGAATGACTTGTGACTTGACTTGAACTTAGACTAAATGACTTGTGACTTGACTTGAACTCAGACTAAATGACTTGTGACTTGACTTGACTTGGACTTGCAGGAAATGACTTGTGACTTGACTTGAACTCAGACTAAATGACTTGTGACTTGACTTGACTTGGACTTGCAGGAAATGACTTGTGACTTGACTTGGACTTGCAACATAGGACTCGCTAACAACTCTACGCGATGTTACGAAGTGAAAACAGTTTCGCAATGCCTCAAATTATTATAAATACGTTCGTTGTCAGTTTGATAACTTACCTATAGTTATATTATAAATATATATTGTATTCCTCGTTATTGCAATATGTCAATATACATTGACTGTATTCAACGTTCTTCAAAAACCAGATTGTTTATTTCAACTGTAGAACAGACACTCTCCATTCATAGCCTCAAATTTACCAATTCAACTGACAGTTCAAAAACCGCAGTTTACGTATATTACGTTTCTTTAAACCGAGTCTCAAATTTAGTCCTCATTACTTCACATCGCACTGTCTACCGCAAATTCGTATACACATTCCTCTACATATATATATATATATTAATACACCAATAAATTGAAGTATACCACCTCCAATAACCTGACGCTGTATTGCATCGCCTTGTTCTTTAATAAAACACGTTTTATTTATCCACCGCAACGTTAGTTCGTTCATTGCACTACCCAGGACAAAAATAAAACTGATACCTTTTTCTAAAGAACGAGGCACTCCTTTACAGCGCTAATACTCTCGCACAAGTTAAATAGTATACGTATGCAACAAAATCGGCATGTAATTGCATTTTGTATATAAAAGTGAAATACTTCAATATTTGTGGCCGCTTTAATAACCTCTGTAATTGCGGCCTTGTTAAAATCAAACTCAACGGCCGGGTTGAAAAACCTCCATTACCACGTCATTACCACTAAAAATGACTTCACGCATTCAGTTGTGAGTTTACGTGTTTTCTGTATTGCATTGTATATAGGGGTTTATTTTCATATATTTACAACCTATATTAATATATAGTTTATAACCTATACTCTATAGATGTGCACTTAGAATGTTCTGCATGCCCATTATTTTCACATCGTATCATCGTATCACTGAAAAATATAGCTTGTCCAGTCAATAACGCGATTCTCATAATAATTATTTCATTATTTTCACTTCCTACATCGTATCACTGAAAAATATGGCTTGCCCAGTCTTATAAAATAGCGGTGTTCTGATGTTCTCATAATAATTACGTCATTATTTTCACTTCGAATCATCGTATCATGATAACTAGACTGAGGTAGAAAAGTTGACGGGTATTCTATAATCAGTCCTTAACCCCTATCCCCAAACCTAGTCATAAGCCTAAACCTAACCCTAACCCTAGGAAAAAACCAGTCAAGAAAAAAGTTTGAAATAACGACTCCCGGGTGCACACGCCCACTCACCACCCATCCACCATACATCATAGCCTATCAAGTTTTATCAATAATGGACTGGTCATAAAGTATAGGTGGGGGTGGGCTATGAAAATTGGGGGGTGGGTCATCAATTTTCCAAGTCATAAATGGGGATGATTCATGCGAATTTTAAAGCTACATTGAGGGGATCACCTTATAATCAACCATTACATACACTTGAGAGTATTATATTATATCAGAACTCATACAACACAAATGTTATATTACTTAAATATAATGTTTTTCGTAAGATCTTTACAACAAAAATTACCAGCAATGATATTATTAATTATGAAGCAAATGTTTGCAGCATTTTGCTAGCTGTCCAAGTTCTTTAAATTTGGCCCCCAGAAAGTGCAGGAAATGGCATTTCCGACCCTCAATTTTTAAAATTTCCCCAGGGGGAGAATGCCCCCAGACCCCCCTAAGTCTCCGACCCCTATCTTTAAATATGTTCCTACGCCACTAAAATGTACGTTTTATTTGTTTTCTCAAAAAAATATGTCACTGGACCATGACTCTGAAAGAAGAGTCTGTAGAACATAACTTCAGTTTCATTTATTTGATACTTAAAGATGAAAGAACCAAGTGCGTAAAATTGTACTAGGGGTGGGTCATTATGTTTTCAGCTATCAGTTGGGGGTGGGTCATATGTATTTCTCAACAAATTGGTATCCCTCAAACTATCCTTTGTAAAATTTAATTTTCATAGCCCCCCACCCTGTACTTGATCACCAGTCCCTAATACCCAGTTAATCTGCTATGTCATTCAAAAACCTTTTAGGGGGGGTGCCCTTCCGTAATGTCACTTCTTAGCACAACTTACCTGTGCTATTTGCAAACTATCAATTCCTGGACATCACTTAGGGAACAAAACCATCTGTCCACCATTAGCTGGTACTCTTTGCCAATTTAAGGTAACCTTTGTCAAAGATTTGTTTCAACTAAATGTCATCAATTATTGTCCAATTCCTTTGCCAGACAAAATCTATTTCAGAAATAATTTCATTTTCTTTCTTTCCTGTTCAGACTGCGGTTTTGTTTCCCATGTATAGTCATGATTATTGCTTTTAAACTGATCTAAATTGACCACTGACAGAAATAGGTGAAATTGAGTTATAATAAAGGAAACAAATTATTAGTTTTCAATTAGTTTTTATCCTCGTAGACTGTGTAATTTAATACTAGGGATTACAGGATCAAACTCAGGGCCACACAGAGACATTTGGGGGCCCAGGGCAAAAACAACTTTGGGGTCCTAGCTATTTTCCATTCTGAAAGATCTTTGGCATATCATGTGCTTGTTTAGAAAACTGATTTCCATACCCTTGAACTTCTGGATTACATTCTGTAGTCTTTAACATTTTAAATAACATTCTCAATCTGCACTCAGTACTAAAGTACATTAGGGAGGTCCGGGGGCATTCTCCTCCGGAAATATTTTTGAAATATGGTGTCTCAGGAATGGCAAATTCCTGCATTCTGAGAGACTATTTACGGTAATATATATCCATATTTCACTTCATTTCTATTTGGGGGCCCCTTTTAGTTGGGGGCCCGGCGAAAATCTCCCCCTTTGCCTCCCCCCTCCTCTGTGTTGCCCTGATCAAACTACCTGAAAATACAGCAAGAACTTCGATGTTTCAGGCAAAGGCCCTTCATCCGTCGAAGTTAGTAGCGCGAGTGGGAAAAAACATCAAGTTCTTGTTGTATTTTCCAAGTAGTTTGATTCTGTAATCCCTCAAGCCGGTATATCGTTTATCGCTACCCACACTGCATGAAACCACGCATAAAACTCACCACACTGGACTCCCACGTTTGCTACAGGTTGTTCTAGTCTGTTTGATATCGTTCTTATGCAACAAGTTGCTACAAGGTTGTTGGAACAACTTCTAATAAGCTGCATTGTCACAAGATTTGTTACAACATGATGGCAACCTGTTATACATGCTTCTACAACGTCACAACAATTTTTGCTATCTGCATTTCTTTCGTGCTATAAAACGCCACCCACATAAAGAGGAAATGACCAAGCGGTTATGTTTAGGCAGATTATGTTTGTAAAAGGCAAGGACTTTGTTTCATAATGACAGAAAAGAACCAGAGCATTGGCCATTGCATATTTCGGTCAATTTTCATGTCGGCTTTGCCGTTCGCCTTGAGCAGCTTAAATAGCGCGCGTGCCAAGTTGTGAGATGTTGGCCAAGAAAAATATCGCACTTACCAAGATAAATAATAGCGCGAATACCTCTTGAAAATAATTTAATGATGGCTTAACCCATTAAGGTACAATGCGCCATGCTTTGTTATTTTACTCTCCTATAACGCTAGATGATTTTAGTCATGGTCACGGAGGAGCAAGTTATTTGATAAGTTAACCATACTATCAACCCATGTTTCTTGTTAACCAATTGCAATTAACGGCTGCAATGTACCCTACTTTGTTATTTTACTTCGTCTAATGCCAGATGATTTTACCATCAATGTATTTAGATGAGCTTTGTTTATTCAGGGTGGCCCAATCAGTAAAAACTGTTCTCCCTTGGGGCCCTGACAATAATTCAAATATACATCGATTAAGGCTACAATTACAAGAAAATTTACATTATACTAAATAGAACTAATCAAAAATGCTATAAAGTACTAAACCTACATGTTTTTTAAAGTTAAGTATTTAAAATGTTTAAAACAGATGATTTAAAAGATGGCCGTATGTCTATCGCCGGTAAAGGCCGGCCTCCACTTGCACGTACGTACGCACAATTGCACGCACGTATGTGTTTATACTTTCGTGAAATTTGATTGGTTAAAAACCTGACGGCCGCACAGAAAGTAGAATACAGTTCTACTGTCATACGTACAAAAAGTTAGCCGCGACGGTCAAGATTAGCGATTATTTTCGAGTCACAGAGCACTTGCACGTACGGCCAGCGCGGCCGATTTTGCGCATGCTCTGTGACTCGAAAATGATCGCTAATCTTGACCGTCGCGGCTAACTTTTTGTACGTATGACAATGACAGTAGAACTGTATTCTACTTTCTGTGCGGCCGTCAAGTTTTTAACCAATCAAATTTCACGAAAGTATAAACACATACGTGCGTGCAATTGTGCGTACGTACGTGCAAGTGGAGCCCGGCTTTTAGTTGTTCCATATCTGGGCTGCAGAGTATCTAAACGTACGTTTTAATTGCTCTGTTCTTGGCGTTGGAAGTCTAAAATCACTCTTTCTCCTAGTATTGCAACTATGTATTTCCATGTGCCTAATCAAGTTCGTAGTTACACCTTCCACTTCGTTGTTTTGACATTTGTCACATTATAGAATAGCTTTATGGAGTGATCGTCTAGTTTCAAGACTGCACCAATTTAATTCTCTTAAAATACTCTCCGATGTACACGTGTCCCATGTTTAACGAGTTAACCAAACTATCACGTCTTTTGTTAACCCATTATAAAGCCACATTGTTCTCTGTTTTCTTTCCAGAGCATTGTGTTTGAACTTATACGTGAAAAAACATTAAGTAGATTAACAGCATAATTTTCGACGTTAGCTTCTTTTCTTGGTAGTTCAAGTCACGGTGCGAACTTGTAACAAGTCCGAAAACGGTCACCAATGTCTGTCAATATTCTGCACAGAGCCACGACCATGTTATGTGAGAAATGTACGCACACAAAAACAGTGAACATGGCCCGCGTTTCACTTCACCGATATTGTCATTCTTATTTATTTCTTGAACGCCTTCTGGGCATGTTTAGCAAGAAAGTAAAAACGAGATTCATGCTCGCAATATCTCTGCGAATATACTTTTTACCTAACATCGCTCTGTGTCCGAAATTGCGTTGCAAGTTGCAGCAAAAATTGCCTCCGCGTGTATAACATGACCTTTTCTAGATTATAACAACAGTTGGGAAAAACAGGAAAAACAGGAAAAACAGGAAAAACGACAGTGCGGACACATCTTGATAACAACTTGTTTCAAAATTTTGAACACTTTGTGAGATGTTTATACGAGTGTATTTGCGTCAAACTGTTTTTGTAATGTTCCTTCATGGCCCGACTTAACTATATAGACGGATAATCCGTGTTCGTGTAAACACAAGAATTGATCTGATCCAAACGAATTAGGTTGAATAGCCCTTCATCTTGACGGATATCTGTCTGTAGTATAATTCGAGGTAATAGCGAGTTTACGATTGACGACGCGGTGTGCGAAGACGCCGTAGAACCAAAAAGAAAAATATGAAACTCACCTTAAAACATACTATACGTTGTCAACACGACGTAGAATTGGAAAAATTGCGTTTCGTAGTGCAATAAGACGCCGCGGGAAAAGTGAAGACACCCCAAACGCACTACTCTTCAGTCCTCTTGCGGCGTCTTCGCACACCGCGTCGTCAATCGTAAACTCGCTAATATGTTTACGACAGAGTTACGAATCGTTTTCAACCTTGCCTCCGGGAAGGATTTCGTGTTTTCCCAAACTTTCGATCAAAATATCTTGAAATTTTCCGACGTGCAGGCTTTTGCCTGGGTAAGTTTGCCAGTTGACCATTGCAGTACTGCTAGTCTGACTGACTGCTGACTGTTGCTACACCGACTATACTAGCCTGACTAGTCTAGTACTTACTGCTTTGCAATGTTTTATTCAGTGTTTCACTTTCAACCTTCCTCAATGCCAGTAAACATTCCTCACGGGTGGTACCTGCATACCCGCAGCTTTGGTTTACGTGGTCCTCTTATGACCAACATCTCCATTGTCGTGTTACAATGATAATTATTTGCAATTCTTTTTTAGGTCTGGAAGTTGCCCAACATTTTGGGGCATGTGACTTGAACATAAAGAACATCTTGGCGGGGGGTGCGGGCACCTGTGTCGGGAATACAACTGAAGCATTCTCCAGGAATTGAATAGATATGGTTTGTTTGGGTTGTGGTCGTGGGAACCGATAACAAATATAGATTTCTTTTTAAGTTCTTTCCGACATGAAACAGGGACTTATCGAGCTGCAATATGCGGTTGTCTGATTATAATTTCATCTCACTCACATTTGAGAAGAATGTTTCCAGTTCGACTTTACCAAACACCGCAGGTTTTCTCCGGGTTCTCCGGTTTCCTCCTGTAGTAACACTGGATCAATAAGAGATGACTCTTACTGGACCTCTAGGGAGAACAGTTTAGAACTGATAGAGTTATCCAGTATAATAAGTGATGGCTCTTACTGGACCTCTATAGGGGGAACTGTTTAGAACTGATAGAGCTATCTAGTATATGAATAAAGTTATTTTTATCTTTGGTTAATTAATTAATGCATATCAATTCCAAAAACAAGTTCCCCTTCAAATTAACCTTGGCAATGCGGCAAATTTTTGCGGAGTTCTAAGCTTTCAATTCAGAAAATTCTGACGCACAATGTTCAAATGTACTTTAAACACAGAGACTTGTTGACAACGTGTTAATCAGTCGGCAAGCTTTAATCTATTGGCTTTACATTGCTTTTCGTGACATGGGAAGACCATCCCTACATGCATTGTCATGATATTGTGAATGCTCTAAAATCCGCTGTGTGTAATATTCTGCCTTTTCAAAAGAAAATGCTGACTCACTAATTAAACGAGAACAAGAGTTGCACGAGAGTTGGCAAGCGAGAGTTTACATGAGAGTTTCCTCAACTTTCATTGCTTAATCAAACGGGAACAAGAGTTGCATGAGAGTTGACAAACGAGAGTTTACCGGCATGAGAGTTTTCTCAACTTTCATTGCTTAATTGATCAAACGAGAACAGGAGTTGCATGAGAGTTGACAAGCGAGTGTTTACATGAGAGTTTTCTCAACTTTCATTGCTTGATCAAACGAGAACAGGAGTTGCATGAGAGTTGACAAGCGAGAGTTTACATGAGAGTTTTCTCAACTTTCATTGCTTGATCAAACGAGAACAGGAGTTGCATAAGAGTTTATAAGCGAGTGTTTACATGAAAGTTTCCTCAACTTTCATTGCTTGAAAACAAACGAGAAACAAGCATAAACTTGCGTATAAAATCTTTCTAAAATGTAAGAATTCATAACATATTATCAATCCAAGTATGAATGAATAAAATTAGCCCTTTCGCCGTTTCGGATGCAAAATGCCTCTGTTATCAATATGGGCCCTGACAAGTAGGAGCCCTTTTAAGCATTCAAAAACTTGTTGGCTTAAACGAAAAATAGAATGAGGTCACCTAAAATACCCAAGTTAGAAAAACGTACAACGCCCATGAAATGTTTACACTTCATTACCGACTTCACAAAATCGCTGTGTAAAATTTCCGCCACCAATATTGGTTTAGTAAAGTGGAAGCTGATAATTGGCAATTATCCGCTTATAAACTACACTTTGTAGCACTTGAGCGTTTTATTTTAGTCGGAAATTACAGTTTTCCGTTGTCTGTTGCAATTAGCAAGTTTTGAAATGTAAATATGTTTTTTGAAGCGAGCGCGAGTGGGTGGGAAAATATTCTGAGTATTCGTGTTTCGAAGTTTCGGTGGTTTTCAGCCAAACACCGCAGGTTGCCTCTGGGTAATAAGGGTCTGGTAGAAATGAAGTCAGTTTATATACTGGAAAGCTCTATCAGTTCTAAACTGCTATTCCTAGAGGTCCAGTAAGGACCACCCTTTAATACAGGAGGAAGCCTAAACTAAACTAACTTTATTTATACTGGATAGCTCTATCAGTTCTAAACTGTTCTTCCTATAGAGGTCTGGAAAGGACCATCTCTATTGGTCCAGTGTTAATATAGGAGCGAACCATATAGTATAGGTTTGATAAGAGATGACACTTACTGGACCTCTAGGAAGGGCAGTTTAGAACTGATAGAGCTATCCAGTATAAATAAAGTTAGTTTAATTTAGGTTTCCTCCTGTAGTAACACTGGATCAATAATAAGTGCAGATGACCCTTACTGGGTCTCTAGGGAGAACAGTTTAGAACTGATAGAGCTATCCAGTATAAATAAAGTTAGTTTAGTTTAGGTTTCCTCCTGTAGTAACACTGGATCAATAAGAGATGACCCTTTAATACTGGACCTCTATTAAAGGAGAACATAAATAGAATTAGTACATAATAAAATATATTAGAAATAATCAGGAATGTTAATTAGCGTTGTCTACAATATCATGTATAAATTCAAAACAATTCTAAACACAACACATATAAAAACCTATCCCTTCCCTTGCCAATATTGCCAAGTGTACACTGAACATTCCTTTGCAGTGTTTACACTGCGGCCTAATTAATCGGATTTTAAAAGCACGTAGATTTTCGCGCCCTCCTTGCGCCCTAAAACAAAGTATGGTTGACCGGAAACACATAAATATACTAGGTGGTTAGCGCTGTTGGTGTCTACTTGTGTATCAAAGCTGGCATGACGTCTGTGCAGTCAGGTCAAAATAATTCAGTTGTCTAGAGGGGTAAAACGCATCGCGATCGCCGTGTCAGAGACTAGAAAGAATTTCAGCCAGTTTTAACCAGTCTACATTTAAAAATTCTACATTATGAGACGACGTCGTGTGCCAATCTCGATAACAGAGTTTGTGTTGATACTATTTCTCGTAGAATGGTTTCAAATTGGTCAAAGTCTGGCTGACAGCAGAGAGACGAATGCCAAGCAAAACCGTAAGTTGTTGAATGAATATATATATTATATACTTTTGAGAGTAGTTGATGTGTGAGAGCATTGCATAAGTTAGCGCTGTTTAAAAGTGACTTGTTCTTTAAAAAATATCTCTTATTTTTGAGATGGTATAGTGCCATTCATGAATTTAAGTTGCCATGGGTAAATCGAATTGGATTTATTAAAGAGTGAAGCAATTCGCTGCAGAGCAAGTGTATTTGAGGTCGTATACTACAATTTATCCTTCTTTGTATATTAGTGAAATACCAGCTAGTGTGTGTGAATTAATGGTTTGTTTCGCGCGCTACTGGTGATATCTTGACTGTATACATATTGTAGGTTTTGTTTATATAAAATATTTTCATTCGCAGCTAGTGTCTGTACGGTGTAGTGCGAATTCTAGAATGCATACTATACTCTGTCCTGGGTTTTAGGGACATGAATTTGGACCGTCGTGTTTCTTCGTCCGCACACGAGACCGAATTTGAAACCGTACCAAAATTCGTCCGGTTCAATTTGTTCAATTTGTTCACACGGGAATCCGTACACGGAATTCACCCGTGTGAACGCGAAAGGCGAAATCTTGCAAATTTGAAAATGGTTCCGAATTCATGGGTCCTGTCACTCCTGTGTTAACGTAGCATTGATTTATCGCGCGCTGTTGCGATGTTAACTTGACTTCATGTGAACCATAGGTTTGTTTATATATAATATTTTGGTTCGCAGTCAGTGTCTAATACACTGTCTAAGGCGACCACAGCGGACCGCATCTGTGCAGGTCATTAAAAGATAGTTGTGTTGTATAAATGAGATTTTAATGCTTGCTTTTATTAAACATATAGCATAGTGGTTAGAGCGCTGAATGTCCTGCGTTTATATAGCGCGGAGTTGCGTGTCTTGATTACAGCCGCTCGTACGTAATTATTGCTTGTGTGGTGAGATTTGTACTATTTTTCACATGTTAGTGTGAATTTGGAAATGTGTAAAGGTTTACAGGTATTTGAGTTTGTTTGTTTTGTATTAGGCTGTGTTTGGTTTAAGCCTTAAGGTTTATGTTTGATATTGTACCATCGGCATCGTTTAAGTTGATAACTTGCGAGAACATCGCGGTGCGTTTAAATGTGGAATTAAATTTGTGATGTCGCTTGGAATTGATTCGATAGCCACCCAATTGATAGCCTGTGTCACAGAGTCAATTTTGATAGAGCGTCAGTTGGCGCTGAATAATGCAGATTCAAATCTGACATACGGTTTTGTACTGTGATTATGTCAGTGTGTTGAAATCGCTGGCTGTTATTGTTGGACTTTGGATTGCGGGTTTGGGTTGTGGCCTTAAAATGCGACAAAGTTTCAAGTTTGGTAGAAATCGTCGCTAATAGAGCTTTCGATTATAGAGCTTTCGAAAATTCCAAATTTTTGTCATGCTAAGTGAGATCATCTGGTGTTAGACAGAGTAAAATACTAAAGTCAACATCGTTCATAATTATATGATTGATACGGACGGGAAAGAGTTAAGAAGATAGTTTTTTACTATACTAAATAACTCTTTCCCATTCGAGGACTTTCCCATTGACATGAAAGTAAAATCATCTGGTGTTAGACACACCAAAATAGTAAAGATACCTTATTAAAAGTAGTTAAAAACTATATCTTCTTAACTCTTTCCCGTCCGTATCAATCATGTATGAGCGATGTTGACTTTGGTATTTTACTCTGTCGAACACCAGATGATTTTACTTGTCAATGGTCAAGTCCTTGGACGGGTGAGAATTGTACAGGCATTCTTGTTAATATAGGAGTACACTGAATATAATCCAATTCAGATTAAATATAATTTACGATTCCTTTATAATACTATGCTAGCCAAGCTTGCCCATCATAATTTAAAGACTCATAAGTCATTAAGTCAACTCGAATTAAAGCATGTATCAGAGAATATAAAAGAGTTACGGAAATCATAAAATAGTAACCAGTATTTAAGTAAAGCTCGCTTTATCATGCTATTGTGTTGTTGATGACTTTGCAATGAAGTGTGAAAAACCACATCGCTTTATTTACAGTGCTAATGGCCCTACGTGCCACACAATGAGACGCGAAAATATATTTCTATAGCCTTATACTTACACCATACTGTGCTAGTATAATACGCAGAGTGATAATGAGTTGTGAAACGAAATTGCTAAGCAAATATGCTTGGGAACTTGTGTTTCCCTTGATAAGATTAGCACTGCTATTGGCAGATAAATTCTTTCCGTGGTGGGTTTAAAGCGTTTCAGGCAGCAGATGGTGGTCAACTTCAACAATGTTGACATTTATAGGAGCAAGAAAATTAAATTACATCTTTCAATTCTATTTATTTGCCACCAAATACAAAAGATTACTACATATAATGAAAATAATTAACATTATTTTCTCACTATGATAACTGGAGGTTGACCACCATCTGCTGTACGATAGTGCTTAGTGAAACACACCTATTTAAACTGTTTCTGATCTAAACATATAGCTAAATCATGATGGATTAGGCTTTCGTCTACTGACACACACTGTGTTGTTTTTGCGACATCTCCTGACCTTTGTAGGTCATTTCTTAAGAATTGTTATAAATTTGTAAAAATGTATAAACCTGCAGATTAAATATAAGATAGCTTACCCATACACTGAAAAATAGACTCGTAGACTCTTAAGACGATATGAATTGACAGAATAATTTATGAGATTTCGTAGCCCATACAGACTTCTGAACTATTCTTTTTCCACAATATTTAAGTGGATTACATATAATATAGGATGATGATTTTATTTAATATGAGACAATAAAATGACCCAAAATAGGTCCTTGAGGTATTCCAGTTTTGTGGAAAAACGTTTATTTGTTGGGCAAAGCTTCATCAGTACAAATAGAATGGGTGCACAAAACTAGAATTATGTACTCAAGTCATTTAACTTCGATATTGGAGCAAAAGCCTTCCCGTCGATAGTTAAGACGCAAACCAAGTCTGCTATCATAATTCCTACCGATCCCAGGATAGAGCTATGCAGTATTAATAAAGTTAGTTTAGGTTTGTTAGATTAGCAACATGCAAACTACGCAAATTATGCAAAAACAGCGCGAACAAAATATTTGCGCAAACTTCAACCACATTATGTTTCTAATACCAGAGTGTCGAAAGATCGACATCTTACAACCAAACCCTAAAACATGCAAACACCAGAAATTCCTTACTTAAAACTTAAGTGCTCTTGTCTGGGCAATGCGGAAAGTTTAACCGAACTGTAGAAAGCTGCCCTTTGCGTTTAAGCCGCCTTTACTTCGGTCATAATGAGCCACTCGTGTGGAATCTTATTTCTTAATGTGTTAGACTAAACCAACCAGATTTTCTATCATCGCTGTCTCGAAACATTGTGTGGTCAACCAGATTTCCTCGCTTGTTAAAAGATGTTCTTATAGAGCCTGCTACAAGTGAATTTATGTCTTTCAATAGCAGTAAAATTGCATGGACCAAGGCCACGAATCTAATTCTTTCCTTTTCTATGGACCGGTTATACGAAGGCCAAATCAATAGCGCTATCCATTAGATAGTAATTGTCTAGCCCTTCTAAAATTTGCCGTTGATTGGTATAACCCAATACCAATATGCCATTGTTGTTGGTGTTGTTGTTGCCGTTGTTTTCTGTTTATTTTTTGTTGTTGTTGTCGTGCTTGTTGTCAAGTAAAGTCTTGTTCTCGTTTGATTAAGCGATGGAAGTTGAGGAAACTCTCATGTAAACTCTCGCTTGTCAACTCTCATGCAACTCTTGTTCTCGTTTGATCAGTCAAGCAATGACAGTCGAGGAAACTCTCATGTAAACCCTCGCTTGTCAACTCTCATGTGCAACTCTTGTTCTCGTTTGATCAAGCAATGAAAGTCGAGGAAACTCTCATGTAAACTATCGCTTACGAGGTCTATAAAAATCCTCATTTAATTTGTTTATACACCGATATAGTTTTAAATACTTTCATGGGATTAAGCTTGTCAACTGCAGCGGAAAAATAATTTGTCTTAATCTAAGGGCGGCGAATTTTTGAAACAATTAAATAAAAATTTGTTTATTATTTAATGTCCCACTGTTTGTTTTTGACATAAAATACACTTCGACTTTACCGACTTCAACTCATTTCCCGCCTTCGTTTTGCGGTTTTTAAACACAGATTCGTCTAGACGCTTGTGTATCCTCAAAAAGGCCAAAAAGGCAACCTTTTGGGTTGAAAAACATGTACGTTTGTTTGTAAAAAGGAAGAAAAATCTGGAATTTACAAGAATGTGTTTTAACTGTTGTTTAACCGCCAGGGTTTGGCATTGTTCAAGCACAATGCAAATTGAATGAAGAAATATTAATCAATTTAGTTACTTTAAATGCCTCCCACCCTAAAGCATTTGTGAGTTAAAAATAAACAAACATTTTTGCCTAGTTGGCTTCTTGTTCCCGCATAAGGTTTTAAAGACCCAAACCTACCATTTAATAGTAGTAGATTTGTAAGCCATTACCCAATATGTATAAGAGCTTGTTTTATTATTTTAAGTAAGAACTAATGGCTAGTGTATATGCGTAAGTGACTGTTTAAGCAGAACCCCAACAGCTAATCATATAAATTTTGTCAAATGTTATCAATTAGGCTGCCTGAGTTACCGACGCAGCGGGCATGGGACGTAATAAACTGGACTGATGAAGTGAATTCACAGGCCTTGTGCACTCCAAATTCGGTTCTAATGCTTGGTTTCTGTTGTTGGTGGTGGTGGTGATTGGTGGTGGTGATTTTGGTGGTGGTGTAGTGGTTGTGATGATGGTGGTTGTGATGATGGTGGTGATGGTGGTAGTGATGATGGTGGTAGTGATTATGGTGATGATTATATGGTATGATGATGGTGATGGTGATGGTGATGGTGATGGTGATGGTGATGGTGATGGTGATGGTGATGATGATGATGATGATGATGATGACGATGACGATGACGATGACGATGACGATGACGATGACGATGACGATGATGGTGATGACGATGATGATGACGATGGCGATGATGATGATGATGACGATGGTGATGGTGATGATGGTATGATGATGGTATGATGATGGTGATGATGGTGATGATGATGGTGATGATGATTGTGATGATGGTGTGATTGTGATGATGGTGTGATTGTGATGATGGTGTTGGTGGTGGTGATGATGGTGATGATGGTGATGATGGTGATGATGTCGTGATGGTGGTGTGATGATGGTGTTGATGGTGGTAGTGTTACTGTTACTGTTGTTTTTGTTGTTGTCGTTGTAATGGAAACTCTCCTGTAAATAGTAAGGGAATAACTGACTCACTTGCGACTGAAGTAAAATTATAACCAGTCAACTACACATTACACGAATAAAATCCCGATCACAGAGGTGAAAGGCACTAACCACTCAGAGTCCAGGTTATATATTGTATGAAGCCGACGCAGTATGGGTCTTGTACATTCATTTTAGACCAACCCCACACTTGACCCTTTTCGCCATTTCGGCATTTTAAAAGTCGCCCCAATATGACTTCGTGACCTCGACAAGCTTAAATTTCATGTAAAACACAACCAAAATTTAGCCGGGATTTTAGCTGCTTTTCCATATATCGTGTCGTAAGATTTGATTCAAATAGATAGTTAAATTTAAGCACAGTTTCCCTGTGTAGTTTAATAGAGTTAGTTTTGACCATGCTGGGCAGCTCAGCATGTTTTCAAAAACATATAATTATACAAGTTCGATTTAACTAAGCTTTCGGCGTTTGTAGTCTAATGTACATTTACCGGCGTGATGACAAACGCTTAACATACACAATTCAAGACCTCTGCTTTTAATATATTGCATATCCTTTGGTGAATTTCGTCTATTCATTTGAAAAAACAGCGCAATTTGAAGTTCCGTTCATGGCCATTGTGCTGTAGTTGTTTAGAAGTTTACATGTGTGTATATGTTGGAAGGCACACGAAGATAAAAGTCGTGTATTTATTCATTGTTATATAATTTTTGACAATCGCTTAAAGAGCCATTAAAAAGCTATTCTTTTCTCACCTATTGATTAGATTTTGGTAAATTAAACTTGAACTTAATAAGAGTTAAGTAGTCATGATTTTAAAATAAATCGAAAAAGCTATTTCACCTGATTCGCATGTGAGAGGAGTGCTTCCAGTTTCATTCTACCAAACACCGCGGATTTTCTTCTGTAGTAACATTGGAAGGCGCTTACTGGAAACGTAACTAGATAGCTCTATCAGTTCTAAACTGTTCTTCCTAGAGGTCCAGTAAAGGTCATCTCTTATTGATCCAGTGTTACTACAGGAGGAAACCTAAACTGGACTAACTTTATTTATACTGGGTAGCTCTATCAGTTCTAAACTGTTCTCCATAGAGGCAGTGGCGTACCGGGCGGAGGGGGGTTGATGAAGTGAGTTCACAGGCCTTGTGCACCCCAAATTCGGTTCTAATGCTTGGTTTCTGTTGTTGGTGGTGGGGATGGTTCGTAGGTGTAAAAACGTAATGATTTTGATTAAAGATCCTCCCAGGAAGCACGGAAAATGCACTTCTGAGGCTTAAAAAATGCAATATTTTCCTTGGGGGAGCATGCTCCCGCCAAGGTTGGTCTATAGGTTCTATACTTTTCTTCCTGTAGTTTCACTGGATCAATTAGGGATAACTCATACTGGGTCTATAGGGAGAACTGTTTAAAACTGATAGAGCTATCCAGTGTAGATAAAGTTAGTTCATGAACTAATTTCTTGTTAATCTCGCCACATTTCAGTTAAAACAATGCGTCTAATGTCTAGGTTTCAGAGTCACAAGAGAGGCGACGCCGACGGAAATTTTGCCTGGCTCATGTTGTGTTTGTGGAGTAGCTGTATACAAGGCCACGTTTATAAGTAAGTCATATTGAGTGTTTTTAGCAAGAATTATTAAATGTTATCAGTTGTTGATGGAGTGTTGGTAGCAAGGGCGTCAATCCTGGGGGGGGGGGGGGTGAATGGGACGAATTTCCCCCAGTTTTTGGGCAGAGGGGGTCAATATGTAATTATCCTCCCCCCCCCCAACTTTTGCTTATACGTCATGTTCTCATCATCAGAATTCTCTAAAGTCTTCCCCCAAAGTGCATGAAATGGCATGTCAGAGACTTCAATCTTTTCTGGGGGAGCATGCCCCTATACCCCCTAGAGGCCTCCAGCTTTCGGAACTCGATACCTGCGCATTCCTGCTAGCAGCATGGGGCCTCTATAGACAATTTTGGTTTTGGCCGGCCCCTTTGCTGCCCCTTACGCCCTTTCGTCGGGCAAAACATACCTACACCCCTAACTACGTTTCCGTCGGGAGATGTCTATAAATGATGCGGAAATGCCCTGAAAACATTAAATGTGTTACATGCCTCCAGAACTATCAGTAGGTCCCATCCCCCGCCCCCCCCCACTTTTTGAGATGGATTTTCGCCCTTGGTTGGTAGCACAGTTGTTAGCGCATGTGTCTCTCACCTCTATGACCAGAGTACGATTCCTGTAATATACAGTTGTCTGATTATAATTTTACTTCTCTCACGTGTAAGAAGAGTGCTTCCAGTTTGACGTCTACCAAACACTGATAGAACTATGGAGTATATAGCTGGGATATAGTGCGATCCACTCCGGCTAGGGTGGTCTTTGTTCAAGTTGCTCCTGACGGATCATCCGTTTGTAGTCGGGTCAATAATGTACCTTTGCATTACACTTAGTATAACAATAGTATCATCCAGTCACGATTCAGTGATCGGAATGTTCCATTGTCTTTTTATTGTTTTGAAAATCTCACTGCTCTCCATGCCATCCAATCATGATCCAGTGATCGGAATGTTCCATTGTCTTTTCATTGTTTTGAAAATCCCACTGTTCTCCATGCCATCCAGTCATGATCCAGTGATCGGAATGTTCCATTGCCTTTCATTGTTTTGAAAATCCCACTGTTCTCCATGCCATCCAGTCATGATCCAGTGATCGGAACGTTCCATTGTCTTTTCATTGTTTTGAAAATCCCACTCCATGCCATCCAGTCCACTCATTGTTTTGACATATTTGTGACGTTATGCAAGGGACGTATTGATTCCCTCAAGTACTTTCCCATTGACAAGTTAAGCTTATTCATTACTCTGTTTTTCAGGTAAATGGAACAAAACCACACATCCCAATGATTACCCGGAGAAGTTGGCTCATTTCTCGACTGTCATTGGTGGAACGCATGCCGACGCGCATATTGTTTGGGAACTGGGTACTAAAGCTTCTGCCGCGGTCAAGAGATTTACGGAATGGGGCGACACGCGAAGCATGCTGAATAAATTAAGTCGGAAAAATTATTTGGGGTAAGAAGTATAGAACTGTCACTGAAAGACATAATCAGCTAACGGTGTATGTCCAGAACCATTGCCGGTATAGATCACGCTATTCTAGCTACAGGTGTATGTACCACAGAATACCACGGTACCACAGAATACCACGGTACCACAGAATACCAGTCTTATTTATTGATCTTATAAAATTTGGAGGAAACATACTATATACTTTATTTTTGTGAATATATATTAGTTTTAGTTTTAATTGACATATAAAAGACAAAAAATAAATATTTTCATAAAAATTCTTAAAAATAATCAGGATTAACAAAAAATAACATTCTATGTTTTTGATACTTTTTTCCCGCATAATGCCTGTAAAATTCGAAAGTTTAAAAATAAGTTTGCAAACCAGTATAATTTATGTTGATAACTACTTTTTGTATGCAACACAACATTATTACTATACAGGAATCACACCGAGGAATCAATTTTACCATTGAAAAATTGAATTTTTAAAAATTATTGATAAACCTAGTATTCTTTGGTTACACCACTGGTATGCTGTACTGATTTTAGTATTTACCTTTCACTAAATTAAGTTAGCAATATCCTACAGTATTATCACACAACATGACACACCAAATTCTGGTACAATTTGATAAACCGTTGCTTATTTATCTCTGCACTGGTATTCTGTGGTACAGTAGAGTTTGTTCCACAGAGTGTTCAATTTAAAAAAAATATTTAAGTCTATGAAATCTAGCCCCAAAACCCCCAGGAAGAAAAACTACACTAAAAAATATTAAGAAGCCACATTATATATATTTGACAAAATATATGGAACATGTAACTTTTTGCGGTATTCTGTGGTACATACACCTGTAGTTCGTGTGGAAAGTTTGTCTTATGTTTACATTAAGACAGATGATCTGTCTATGTGTATAAATACGGCATTAGACGAACTATCAGGAAAATATCAGACATGATTTGTTCCCAGAATCATTGCCAGTATAGATCACGCTATTCTAGCTAGTTCATCTGGATAGTTTGTCTTGACGGATGATCCGTCTATGTGTATAAATACGGCATTAGACGAACTATCAGAAAATATCAGACATGATTTGTTCCCAGAATCATTGCCAGTATAGATCACGCTATTCTAACTAGTTCGTCTTGGTAGTTTGTCTTGACGGATGATGTGTCTGTGTGTATAAATACGACATTGGACAAACTATCAGAAGAATATCAGAAATGATTTGTTCCCAGAATCATTGCCAGTATAGATCACGCTATTCTAGCTAGTTCGTCTGGGTAGTTTGTCTTGACGGATGATCCGTCTATGTGTACAAATACGACATTAGACGAACTATCAGGAAAATACCAGACATGATTTGATCCCAGAATCATTGCCAGTATAGATCACGCTATTCTAGCTAGTTCATCTGGATAGTTCGTCTTGTGTTTACACTAAGATGGATGATCCATTTCTAGTACATATCAGTCGGGGCACAAATTATACGTTGTTTATTGGAATAGTTTTAAGGAAGGAAAGTTATTGAGTGATCACTATTATTGATCGCATTTTGTTTCCCATCCAGGATCATCAAGATAGGTCCGGTCATGAAAACCAACAAACCGTTCTCAGACAGATTTCGTGCTGATAAGTACAATCACTATCTGTCTATGATATCTAAGATTAAACCAAGTCCTGACTGGTTTGTGGGAATAGACCGCTTTGATCTGTGTAACGCCAGCGATTGCAGCTGGAAAAATAATATCACCATACAGCTTGGGCCCATTGATGCAGGTATGGTATTATTAGACGTAACCAGATACACACAGTGGCGGACACTGGGGGGGGGCATGGGCGGCGGTCGCCCCCCCCCAATAGTTTCTCAAAGCCTTTGAATGATAGCTGATTAACTGTGTAACAAAGCTGTATCAATGATTTTACAACCGCGAAAGCCTTGATAGGCTATAATTTAAGTAAATTTGCATGAAATTTAAGCCAAAAAGGTTTTAAGAACTGAGATTTGCAGCAACAAAAGGATGGTTATATGTTGGCAACCTAAGTTCGCACCCCCAATATTTCGCGAAGTGTCCGCTGCTGGATACACACACATCATGTCAATAAAAAGATGTGTTCGCAACACACAGCTTATCAACAAGTCGTAACAATGTTGTTATTTTATCAAGTTGCTACAAAGTTGTCACTCACAACTTTGTTAACAAGTTTGTCAATAACCTTGTAGCAAGTTGTCAAAAAGCCCATGACAACTTGTCAACAAGCTGGGAACATGCAGTGCGAACACATCCTGATAACAAGTTGTTGAAACAGCATTGGTACAAGTCTGCTGCAGGTTTGTTATAACTTCTTGCGTCTTTACGTGTGCAACAAATATTTATGCTCGTCGCCACCCAGTTCACATTTTCGGATAACTTACATGCCTAGCTACCACTGTTAGGTATGTGCTCATCGTAACGCTGTACTCATATAGTCAGCTCTTCCTTTGCCTTAGGTACAGACAGTGGTTTGAAATTCATGGCAACCAACATCCAAAGTCAGCCTACTCAAGCTATACACCAGATAAAGCCCAATGTCCCTAATCACCCCGCAGCATCCTTCTTTAACCGTGAACAACAGCAGGTACCCCCCATGGCGGAATTTAAAATTGAGCTAGTGCATACGAAGGGAAGATGTTCAAGGACTACTAATCCTAAGGCAGGTAGGTGTCAGGAGGGTTGTGAACCGACCTGGATGGGGGGAGGGGAGTTTATTGCCATGCCATAGGATGGTCAAAGTAGAGTTCGAACGTAACTCTCTATTTCCCGCAGCAAAGACGTAACTTTAATTGCATGAGTTCTGTACAACGTCACATCTTTGGCGAGTTAAGCATCTCTGGGTTAAGCATGGTTAGATCATACAGAGGTAGTACATGTTCTTGAATGTGGGCTGCCTTAAAGTGATCTGATGTTATACAGAACTCATGTGAGTAGAGTTAAGTCTCTCTGAGTTAAGCATGGTTAGATCATGTAGATGTAGTACATGTTCTTGAATGTGGGCTGCCTTGAAGTGATCTGATGTTATACAGAACTCATGTGAGTAGAGTTAAGTCTCTCTGAGTTAAGCATGGTTAGATCATGTAGAGGTATGTATATGGATAGATCATGTATGAACATGGATAGATCATGGATAGATCATGGATAGATCATGGATAGATCATGTATGAACTATCCTAAAGTGATCTAATGTTATTTTAAAAATGAATAAAAAAGCCCAGCAAATTACTTTTAAACCACACATATTATATATAAGAAAATTTTATTAGCTAACGTTTCGTGGTTTACAGTACAACATCTTCAGAGCATTTAAACAATTTTATACATGGTATGTAGTTATATATTTACAAAATAGGATGGTTTTAAATTACGAAAACGGTTACAATATTCAAAAAACGATTAATTGGCAGAAGGTTAATGTTAATTGATTAGTAATTAACATTAACCCAGTCCTTAACGCTAATATAACTTCTACTCCTCTGGATTTATTCTAGTTTTAACTAGTTTAATTACTAATCAATTAACATTAACCTTCTGCCAATTAATCTGACACTAACAACATTCACTGATAAGTTGTTTTCGTTTCTTTATGTTCATTCGTTCTTTTGAATATTGTAACCGTTTTCGTAATTTAAAACCATTCTATTTTGTAAGTAATATATCATACACGAGAAGGAGTTTATTATAGTGATTTGAAACACCGAAAAGTGTGTTGAAAAACAAGGCGCTAGCCGAGTTTTTTAACATACTTTGAGGTGTTTTTAAATCACTATAATAAACGACTTCGAGTGTATGATATAGCTTATATATGATTAACTCAACGCGGAAGTTGAGTTAATTTATGGGTGTTTATTACCGTGGTATCAAGACAACGATACGGTGGTGATTTCCTTTGTGTTTTGCTCACGAATTATTAATGAGTTTGAGAAGTAATATATAACATACCATGTATAAATGTGTTTAAATGCTCTGAAGATGTTGTACTGTAAACAACGAAACGTTAGCTAATAAAATTTACTTATATATAATATGTGTGGTTTAAAAGTAATTTGCTGGGCTCTTTTATTCATTTTTAAAATGAGATTTCCGCCAAGTGTATCAATAGCTACTATATTGATCTAATGTTGTACAGAACTGAACCCTTAGACTTGTCAACTTGGCGAAGCACAATAGAAACGAACAACTATACTTTCTATTTCAGTTTCAAACTGTGTAGTATCGAGATGGTCTTCATGGACTCCGTGCTCGGAGCAGTGTGGTCGCGGGACAAAGACCCGCGGGCGTGCTATTAAAACACCTGCTAAAAATGGAGGGCGGGAATGTCCCAAGATAACTCGCACGAGAACTTGCCGCGGGCGGAATTGTACAGGTTGGTGAGCACGCGTATATTGTTCATGTACGGATGTACCTGTACTAGCACTTGACCAATTATTAACAATTAGTAGAATCATACTAGTATACTATTGCAAATGCTGTAATTTGATTGGCTACGCTACTCGCTATCTAATTGTCGATAGATAGCGAGTAGCGAAACAGCCATCTCCTCGGCGCGATTTTTAACGAGTTTATTTCAATAAATTATGAAAAACGTTTTGAAATACTGTTTTCTTGCTGGTTTCTACTAAAACAATTAGATTATTCGCTCTCGATTTCTATGAGATGATAGTTCACCTCATAGAAATCTTGAGCTCATAATCTAATTGTTAAATAGAAATCTTGAGCTCATAATCTAATTGTTAATTAGACAACGTGGCCGAGTTGTCTAATTGTATTAGTATAAACCTACTAGTATATTTCAAGCTGCAGGAATAAAATAGGAAAGTTTTTAGCCAAATTTAAGAGCATTCATGAGCATTTAGATGGCTTCCTTCGACTTTCGCTCCGGCTTCTTTTGTGAAAATTCACCAAAAATTTACGACTTGTGAGTTAAAATTTAAAAAAAACAGACCGTATAACAACCATTATATCGAAGGAAAGTTTCAAGTCATATTTGGCTAATAAAAAGAAATAAAAAAGGCTTAAAAAGGTCAAAAATTTAGATATTTTCAAACTGTAAACAAGACGGCGAGAAATCTCGAAACACATAAAATATATCATGAAAACGGGAAAAAAACCTTGAAATTTTATAGTGAAATGGATGAAAACATTCTTAAATTAAGAAAATATAGTTAAATCACTTCAAGCGATTGTGTTTTCAATGATTTTGCTCGAAATATAAACAAAAATTGTCCATGTTCATAAATTCGCGAGTCACTTTCATGTTCAAAACTTTAAAACTACGAGTAAAATGTCAAAATTTTACCTTTTTTGCAAGCAGTTGCCAAGGACGTTCGTTAGTTTTATAGAATAAAAAGTAGGAAGATTTTGTGAAGATTTGTTTCTTAAAAAAGCAACTGATTCACAAGTTTTTCTGTCGCTCTTCGCTACTAGTAGGCTAATGCCTGGTGGCCCTCTAGTAGAGTAGCCAATCAGAACGCTGGATTTGTAATAGCCTACTAGTAGGTTTATACTAATGAAGGATGTCCCTTACTGGACCTCTAGGTAGAACAGTTTAGAACTGGTAGAGCTATCCAGTATAAATAAAGTTAGTTTAGTTTAGGTTTGATCCTTACTTGACCTCTACGGAGAACAGTTTAGAACTGGTAGAGCTATCCAATATAAAGTTAGTTTAGTTAAGATGTTTCTCCATTCAGTTAAGGGGGACTGTGTTGTAAGTTCTTGGTCAGAGTGGGGATCCTGCAGTAAGTCATGTGGTAAAGGACGCAAGAGCCGAACCAGAGACATAGTTGCACATCCTCGTAATGGAGGAAAGAAATGTCCAAATTTAAGATCAAGATCAAAATGTAGAATAAAACGTTGTCCAAGTAAGTAGAGGTTATTTTTATACCGAGTGTAGGTAGTATTCTACAATATGCTGCCTTGATTTATACCACCATCATTATCGTCATCATCATCACCATCATCATCACCATCATCATCATCACCACCATCATCATCATCACC
The DNA here is from genome assembly GCA_016169945.1 of Trachythela sp. YZ-2020. Taxonomy (NCBI): domain Eukaryota; kingdom Metazoa; phylum Cnidaria; class Anthozoa; order Malacalcyonacea; family Clavulariidae; genus Trachythela; species Trachythela sp. YZ-2020. The sequence goes on along the minus strand of JADLSH010000378.1, from coordinate 131,797 downwards.
ATCATCATCACCATCATCATCATCACCAACACCATCATCATCACTATCATCATCGTCATCACCACCATCATTATCACCACCATCACCACCACCATCATCATCATCACCATCATCATCATCATCATCATCATCACCATCATCATCATCATCATCATCATCATAATCACCACCATCATCATATCATCATCATCACCAACACCATCATCATCACTATCATCATCATCATCATCATCATCATCATCATCACCACCATCACTACCACCATCATCATCATCACCATCATCATCATCATCATCATCATCATCATCATCATCATCATCATCATAATCACCACCATCATCATATCATCATCATCACCAACACCATCATCATCACTATCACTACCATCATCATCATCATCACCATCATTGTGATATCTTCCAGTTGATCACCATCTGCTGCACAATTGTGCTTAGTGAAGCCCATCTATAGCTACATACTTCTTTCCTTTACAATTATAATACAAGGATCACAATTATAATACAAGGATCACAATTATAATAAAAGAAATGCAGCTAAATACAACTTTTATCGACCAAGGATCAGAACAAATTATGGAAAATTTACTTTCAAATACTCGGCTTCAGTGTTGTGGGAAAGCATTCCTACTTGTATAAAAATAATATCAACGACAAATAATTTCAAAAAACAATATAAAATCAATTTATTATTATTTATATATATGTACACAGTAAGTATAAGTATAAAATTGGAATTATAATAAATATATTTAACAGCAAAAATGTGAATATATTGAAAAATGTGTATGGTGGTCAAAGTAGCACAGGCTTTCGGGTTGACCACCGTCTACGTTTGGATAAGTAACAAAGCAATTGAGCTGAAGAGGAAATCAGTATATGCTTATCAGTATATACTTTATGGAAACAACAGAATGTGTTGACCAATCAACTGCTTAATGCTTTCTTCATTGGCAGTCGATTAATCGACCAATTAAGTGTTAGTGTGAATAAATTGATTTGATTTGATTTTAGTTCTCAACTGTAAGGTGTCAGAATGGTCAGGCTGGGGTCCTTGCAATAAGAAATGCGGACGAGGCAGGCGACACAGGTCTCGGAATTTAATACAGAAACCTACTAAAGGAGGTTCAGGATGTCCTGACTTGAAAGAACGACAGTTTTGTAATACATTTGAATGTCGAGGTGAGTCAAAATATATCGGTGCGTTCAATCGTTCATTAATTACGTTAAATCTTCTATTAAGCCCTCCTGTCAGATAAATCAGCACTCATAGACTGCATACGTCCCCCAGCAAATTAAGTCAAGTATTCCTGCATGAATTATACATGCACTAATTACGCATTCAGTTCTGTTCAACCGGGGCACAGTATAGAGACGACCAGTAGGGCCACTCATTTGAAATTTTGTGTGGCCGCTCATTACGCATTGGCAGCCAGTCAATTGCTTTTTCTGGCCAATAAGCAACCTGGACTAACTTTCCTGGCCAGTAAACTGCATATTTTTGCATAAAAAGCCGGCTACATGTTGTATCGCCGAGTGGCCCTACTGGTCGTCTCTATAATGTGACCGGGGAAAGCAAAACAAACTTTGTAAATTTCTCAACCACTTTCATCCTGGCCTATGGCCGTTAGCTCCAAACGTTTTTGTACTAAAATGTTTAATAGTTTTTGAGTTATCGTGCTAACAGACAAACACACACATGTGAAACCATAACATCCTGGTGGAGGTACCAAAATAAATAATTGATTTATGTCAAGTTCGCGGTCTCCATCTTGGCTAAAATACATTAGTTGAAACAGCTTATTTAAACAAATTTGAGCTCATTCTATATTGGTGATCATTGGCGAGTTCACACTTGTAAACTAACAATTTCTTTTGTTTTAAAGGGATGTCAAAATTGTCATCTATATCTGGAAAATAGCCAAACAAGATCTCTTTTAAAGAGGAATTTTATAACATCTCAAAAATAGAGATATTGAATATACGGCAAGGAGTGCTTTTTTAACTCGAGGAATGAAAATATTGCATTGTATGGAAGAGAATTATTTATTATGGAGAGGTAAAAAGAAACACGTCTGTATGACTTGATGTAAAAAAGAAGACTTAACAAGTTGGCAACCAGAAGTGTGGAACAACCTTATAGCGGAGTAGCTGAACTAACAAGGAAAAATAAAAGGATCTGTCCATTGATTGTGCTAATGCAAACTTTTCCTGGTTCCTGTACTCCTAACAAAAAGTCGTTACTCGGCCAAACTTTAAACCTTGAAAGAGACTGGCACGAGATCAGGTGATGTTTTTTTTGGCCGCAGGGACTTAGAAAAATTTTGCATCAGCAAAATGTTGTATTAGTTATATGCATGAAGTATGCAATGTATTTTTGGAATTGTATTGATAGTCGAATGCTGTAAAGAAATGCAAAGTTATAAAGTAAATTATTATAAAATGTACACGAAACAGCAGCTTTTATTGTACTAAACTAAATTCACTTTATTTATACTGGATAGCTCTAATCAGTTCTAAACTGTTCTCCGTAGAGGTCCAGTAAGGGTCATCCCTTATTAATCCAGTGTTACTACAGGAGGAAACCTAAACTAAACTAAACTAAGTTTATTTATACTGGGTAGCTCTATCAATTCTGAACTATTCTTCCTGGAGGTGCAGCAATCCGTGATTGGTGGGACATGCATTACACTGATACTATTCCATTACACCTTTGCCAAATTGACCGTGTCCAAATTATGCTCCAAAGTTTTTCCGTAACCTTTCACAGCAATTAGAGAATCTGCAAAAGTAAGGCTCTTTTTGGGATAGGGGTTAGTTAAAGCGAATTTCTGGTTATATTCTCGTGTTTCACGCGCAATAGGATTAGGGATCATGTTGTGATTGGGGTCAAGATCAAAAAAGAAATATATTATTACCGAAAAGTTCGATGTCATTCTGAGGTATGGGAATTACCCGTAACTCCGCAGGGATAGTATATGAGTAATTCCAAAAGTCAACTATATCTCTTTCCCGAGGACTCCCACAGACCAGTAATGTCGTGTGATGTTAGACAGCCGAGTACACCAAACTGACCAAAATCAACGTCGGACTTTGGAGTGACCTATTTATGTCGACAGTTTTGTGTTGCAATTTTTGACCTTTGTTCCCAAAACTATTTTCGACCAATTTCCATACATGTCTCTTTAATAATTTCATTTGTCAATGACAGATTAAATTGCTCAAGGTGCCCCGTGGAGTAGCGTTATAACGAGCTTTCTCATTGGTCCTAACTCTGATTCATATGGATGATTGATTGTATAAAGGCATAAAACTGTCCAAATTTTTGTTTCATCAAGATCCTTTAGTTGTGAACTGCCTACATCAACGGCTTCCACTTAGCATAATAATTGTGCCATCCAGTCACGATGCAGTGATCGGAATATGTCCCATTGTCTTTTCATTGTTTTGAAAATCCCACTGTTCTCCATGCCATCCAGTCAATCATTGTTTTGACATATTTGTGACGTTCTGCAAAGCTAGGCTTATCATGAGGCTTCATGTAGAATTGGCAGGTTTCAGTAGTATTACAAGGCAGTAGATGGTGGTCAACTTCAGAAATGTTGAACCTTATAGGAGCAAGCAAGTTAAACTACATCTTTCAATTCTATTTATTTGACACTAAATAAAAGACTACTACATATAATGAAAATAATTAGCATTATTTTCTCACTCTGATAACTGCAGGTTGACCACCATCTGCTGCACGATAGTGTTTCGTGAAACCATGGTGAACCCAAGCTATAAACGTCATCTTCCAAGCCAATTGATAATCTAAGCAAACACATGTAGCTAGAAGAGAGGCCCAGTGAATTTCTTCCTTTTAAGAGGCGAGCATTTTAGAGAGAAGTGCTTTTTCGAGAAGGGGGAGGGGCTGAATAGAGGTTTACGGTGCTATCCGGATCATGGGTCACGTACGTGGGATGACACTTGGACATGGGGCAGGTGCATACTTATTCTTAATAGTAAAAGGGCTATGTTGTCAAGGATACGATGAACCTCACGTCAGCATTAACCTTAAGTAAAAGTGTTTTAGTATTGTGAAATTTAGAAGGTTAAAAGTTAAGTGTTAATGTCAAAATGTGGGCTAAAAAACTAGGGAACATGTACGTTGTTTATGGAGGTGTTCACGTCCGCGTTGGGTTGTCAAGGACACCGCAAAGCTCACGTCAGCAAAACAACGTTTACTTTTGTTCAAACTTTATGTAAAGTGGTTAAGAATTGTTAAGTTTTGGAGGCTAAAAGTTAGCTTTTGAGCTTAAAATTTGGACTATATATACTGTACATTGGAGGAGATCACGTCAGCGTTGCCATAACATTACTGTTGACATGTCGTGCTCACTAGGCTGTGCGCATTGACCAATCGCACGTCTCGTAGCAGTCACGTGAACGAGGGCAGCTCAGATCGGCTCGGCACGTCATTATGGAAAATGGCGGATTCTAGTGGAAATGAACCGTCTAGGGCGAGTAATGCTCTGTTTAAACGACAAGAACAACTACAGCGTTGGAAGCAGAGCGAAACAGCCCAGGAACCTATAGTGAAGCCCACGAAACGAAATAAATTGAAATTCGACGATGGCACGGTGTTTTTATCGGCCGTTTCTGCCGGCGACTTGGACGAAGTCAGAAAGCTCTTGCAGAAGGGTTCGGACGTGAACTATCAAAATATCGACGGTGTTACAGCCTTACATCAGGTGGGAGCACTCAGAAATACAGTTGGGAGTGTATTTCGGTTATATCTGATGGCAAAATGGCTGTTTGTTCGCGAGAAACGTACACAGACGATATGAGTTTGCGATAATAAATTGCTATGGCCGACGAGCTGCCATTTTCTATTACAACCAAAGACTGCTTGTTGGAAAACGGTTTTATGCTTGCTTTACAAGGCTAATTCTTCGCTAAAATAATGGATATTTATATGGAAAATAACCCTTCGAGTGCTACGTTTAAATTGAGTCCATTTTGTGGGAAATTATAAGCAAATTCTACACCATATGACAGCAGCGTTTCGTGTAGTTTACAAAAATATTTCATGTCACTAGCTTGTGTTCACGCCTAAAAATCACTCCTGTGTTCTCGATCTAGCTTAAAAATCGCTTTATAAAACCCCTGGATAGATGTATTTGTATAAACCTTAACGAAATTGCCCCAAACCGGCGTTTTATACAAAAAATTCTTGGGATAGGGTACGAATTTCACTCGACCTAAATGTACATTTTTGGACAGAACCCCGAATTATAATTATCAACATTATTACTATGCGAATTTTTCTAGTTCTAAGGTAGGTAGGTGTAAAGTTAGTGTATTTTTAACACGATTTTTCACCCTTTTAGGCCTGCATCGATGAAAATTATGAATTGGTAGAGCTTTTAGTACAACATAAAGCGAATTTAGAAGTAAGAGATAATGAAGGATGGAGCGCATTGCATGCAGCGGCCAGCTCGGGAAATTTAGATGTCACTGAGTAAGTATAATTCATCGTATTTTAACCCAAAACCCTTAAAAAAACCCAAAACCTTCTTTGTATAAATAAATCTGCAATCCCCTTTCGAAATCCGGTGTAAAATAGCTGAATTCGTGCAAAAATTAGTCATAAACAATGTACATATGTCTAAACTTGTTAATTTCAAATTTGAAATGTACATCTTAAATTTGTAACATTAATAATAGTAAATCGGTGAAATTAAGCGAATTCCATACGCATATCGGGTTTCAAAACACGTTTTAAAAGGGTTTTTTGTACGAATTTATGAGTTTGTAGTTTGTAGTTTGTAGAAGTTCATGTATATTAGTGTTGTTTTTGTTCCGGTTTTTAATGAGATTGTTTACATGTAATATTGTTATTCTTACCCTTTTAATATATACATGTTTGTATCCTTGGTCCCTAAATTATTACAATCTTCCCTTAAATTATTGCTCTAAGCCATGCACCAAAATGCCCTCTATTATAATGTACTTTTATTTGACAAATCATATGTAATTTTAAGAATCTAAAATGCATTACAATGCATTTTAACACTGAGCAATTCCTGCAAGTTTTTAAACCTGTAGCCCCCTAATTACAGTCTTGCCCTAAAACCAAGCTAAAATCCTCACTCTGAGGCATGCCTTAGCATTGTTTAACAAATAATATGTATTTTTGAGGATTTAACTGTAATACAAAGCATCATAACACTGACTGATTCCTGCAAGTCTGTGCTATTGTGTGCTTCTATTTGTGATTGTAATTAACTTTTGCAAAATTATAATTACAATTCCTTGGTCAGGCTACATTATTGCGTAGTTGAACATTGGAGAAACGTTCTCCTAGTAACCTGGTAGTGGTAAGCAAAAGTACAGTTTACTTTCTGGGGGGGATAGGCGGGTTTCACTAAGCAGGTTCTATTGTATGCAAAATTATGCATGTGATGGGTTTCCACTTGAAGTGGTTCATGGCCATGTTACACAAGGCAATTTTTGCTGCAACTTGCAACACAATTTCGGACACAGAGCGATGTTAGGTAAAAAGTATACTTGCAGAGAATTTGTCAGACAGTGTTAATCTCATTTTACTTTGTCCGGTTATTTTTCTTGCTAAACATGCCCAGAAGGCAAAAAAGTAATGAATGAGAATGATAATATCGGTGGAGTGAAACGCGGACGTTGTTCACTGTTTTTCTGTATGTACATTTCTACATAACATGGCTCTGTGTGGAAATTGTGTTGCAAGTTGCAGTAAAAATTGCCTCTTGTAACATAGGCTTTAGTGGTATTTGCTTGGTGGGTGGGGCTCTCAGTCATTTCAATGAAGACATTGCGAGAGTTATAAAACTTGGTGTGGTTTTGCCAAGAAGACCAAGTTGTAAAGATTCAGGGATGGATCCAACTTGATCTGGTAGGGAGTGGGGAGAGGGGTGCTGAGTGGGCACTGGTCATGTGGTGTGGCATGACAAAACCTGCTCAACAATGCTTTAATGAGTTAATTCTACAACAATATTTCACACAACAGATTCCTGGTGGAGCATGGAGCAGACATTGCGGCAGTCAACAATGAAGGAGAACTTTCTCTGGATCTGGCCGAAGAAGATGACGATGAGATGAACGAGTACCTTCAAGATCAACTGCGCAAAGCTAGTGAGTACACTTTGTGACCATTTGCAGAATTACTGAAGCATACCATTATACATGCATAGCCTCAACTTCATTCTTTTGAAAACAGACAGAAATGTCAAACGTTATGTAACACTGAATACAGTTCAAAAGTAAATAAAGAATGAGGTCAAGGCTATGTGTGTCTAATGATACACTTGGCCAGTAATTCTGCGAATGGTCTATAACATACATTACTGTCAAGCAAAATTTAGATGGGGATAGGGAGTGGGGGTTCCGCCGGCATCATTACATCATGAATGTTTGAATGTGTAGATGTTGATGTGGAAGCAGCGAGAGCTGAGGAAGAGAGGATTATGGAAGAAGATGCACAGTCCTGGCTAAACAAGGGACGAATAGATGAAGTAAAAGATCCCACAATCGGTGAGTATCAATTAAGTACAGGCATGAGGTTAGGTCCAGGGAAGCCAAGGTCAGTTGCAGGCAGTAGGGGATGTGAGGGGCCTGAGGGGGAAATTGCCCCTCCCCCAATAATTTCTGAAAGCCTTTGAATAGTAGCTGAATAACTGTGCAACAAAGCTGTAAATATAGATTTGCAACCATGAAAAGCATTTGTAGGTTATGTTTGCAAAAAAGTTCCTCAGAACTGAGATTTGCAGCAACAAAAGGGTGGTAATATGGTGGCAACCTAAATTTGCCACTCCCCCCTCCCAATATTTTGCAAAGTGTCTGCCACTGGTCAAGGTAATTTTTGTACTTTGAGGTATCACAGTATAATCATGACAAAAGTTATTAAGTTTGTAGATCAAAAATATTTGTTAGCATTAACACTTAAAGTATTGGGCATGAATGGTTAACAAAATTTTATCCAAATTTTGTGGTGTTATTTAAAACCTTTTAAAAACATTTTCTCTTTAGGTGCTACAGCTTTACATGTTGCTGCTGCCAAGGAGTATACAAAAGTCATCAAGTAAGTCAAGTTTTAGTGTTTTAGTTGTGTGTCCAGTTCATTGGAGTGTTGGAACTTTTCTTAAATCTATTACGCTGCAATTATCAAGTCCTACTTTGTTATTTTACTCTATCTAATACCAGATGATATTACTTGTTAACCCATTAGCTTGCAATGCATCCCAGATGTGCCCTACTTTAGTATTTTACTCTGTCTAACCATAGACAATCGAGAGGAATGTACTGGAAACGTCATTGTTTTGCGCATTTCTATCTGTGATATGGGCTGCAGTCAAAATCGTACTAATTCTTTTTGGAAATGGAAAACCGCACAGCAATAAATTTAATAATCATTTCGTAGCTTTGTCACTGGGCAATCGGTTTTTAACATTCTTATAGAAGAAGAAACATTTGCTTTCGAGTTACAGGGTTAATTTTGCAATGCTTGCTTCGACAGTAACAATGGCTGATTTGTTGTACGCATTATTACTGATGGCTGAGTGTGCATATTTTTGCCAAATATGAAATCAAGGACATGCACATTTAATGATAGTTTTGTAAATCTATTATCAGACTACTAAAGTTATCTTGAGTTATGGGGTTAGTTTTGGATGGATACTTCGACATGAGCATTGCAGACTAGTGTTTCTTGTTGTGATCGGCAACAAAATTTCAACGGGCTTTCTTGTCAAACACAAAAGTAAACAGCTACAATTTATGTTTCCGTTTCGTAAACATATTGTTTGTGGCTACAAATATTTCAATGAAAAAGTGTAAAACAGTATTCATCTGAAGTTACAGGGTTAGTTTTGATAGGGTTTTAGCCCATATCACGGATGTCGCAAATGACCAGTCCATTCCTCTCGATAGTCTATGGTCTAACGCCAGACGATTTTACTCGTCATTGGTAGGGTACTTCCAGTTAATGGGTTCAGGGGAAAGTTTTTGGCATTAAACAGTCCATGACTCGTGTTAACCCATTAAGCTGCAACGCATCCCTAACATACCCTACTTCGTTTATTTTATTCTGTCTTATGCCAGATGATATTTGTTACAGGTTAACCTGGCATGCTTTTCAATTTCTAGTCTCCTCTTGCAAGCAGGCAGTGACCCAAATGCTCAAGATGTGGATGAGTGGACTCCACTTCATGCTGCCGCACACTGGGGGCAGAAGGAAGCTTCCAAGTTATTGGCCGATTATGGCGCTGACTTTACACTTAGGAACCATGTGGTCAGTTGATAGGCATTCTATTACATTTGTAACCTTGCATACCTATAAATAGATAGTTGGTAGCATTTTTGATGATCAGCATTTTTGGAGGGCCACTAATTTATCAGTTTTACTTGCATTACTGTCAAGTGAAACCCTCTTTAAATAAAGTTGCAAACCAAACCAAAGCAAAAATAATCAGAGCAGAAAGATGGTTTAAATCATAAATAGTTCCTTATTACCTATTACCTCTGCCAAGAAGGTTATGTTTTCATCTTTGTTTGTTTGTTTGTTTGTTTGTTTGTTTGTTTGTTTGTTTGTTTGTTTGTTTGTTTGTTTGTTTGTCTGTCTGTAAGCACGATGACTAAAAAAATATAGAACATTTTCATCAGAACATTTGTGGAGCTAATGGGCATAGGTCAAGGACAAATTGATTAAATTTTGGTTCAATTTGGATGAAAATAGGTTGAGAAATTTACAAAAGTTTGTCTTGCTTTCCCGGGCTGAGCAGAACTGAACGCGTAATTTATGTGTGCATGTATAATGTATGCATGAATACTTGACTTAATTTGCAGTCTGTGAGTGCCCTCTAGTTTTGTTAATTTTTACACTTTCATTCCCTTATATATTAACAATCATAAACTTATAGACGCTTTCCTGTTATTGTAGGGTTTGACTCCCATTGATTTAGCAGAACCTGACATAGAAAAATATTTAGAAGAATTGAAGAAAAAACAAATGGAGAAACCAAAAATAAATGTATGTATTGGTCATGGATGTATCTAGCTTGTTTATTTAACAAATCAACTACCAGCTTCATCACATGTCTTTTGTTATTTAGGCATCAATACCCCCAATAAACACTATACCAACTGGGCATCCACCATTAACGAGAAGGTACAGTCATACAATTGAAATCTTGGTTTAGTTTAGTTTAATTTAGTTTAGTTTAGTTTAGCTTAGTTTAGTTTAGTTTAGGTTTCCTCCTGTAGTAACACTGGATCAATAAGGGATGATCCATAGACCTCTAGGGAGAACAGTTTAGAACTGATAGAGCTATCCAGTATAGATAAAGTTAGTTTAGTTTAGGTTTCCTCCTGTAGTAACACTAGATCAATAAGAGATGGATTTTACTGGACCTCTAGGGAGAACAGTTTAGAACTGATAGAGCTATCCAGTATAGATAGAGTTAGTTAGAGAACAATTTAGAACTGATGGAGCTATCCAGAATAAGTAGAGTTAGTTTAGTTTAGGTTTCCTCCTGTAGTAACACTGGATCAATAAGGGATGACCCTTACTGAACCTCTCAGAAGAACAGTTTAGAAGAGCTATTCAGTATAAATAAAGTCAGTTTAGTTTAGGTTAAGTTTAATAGGTATAATATCGTATATTTTATCTTCAATAGACGTTCAATAACACGTATCAAAGACACTGGACTATCAAAGACAGACGTCACACAGGAACGCAAAGCCTTGGCAGAGCGAATAGCCGTACAAGCCCCTAAAGAACCTCTGATAAAAGAATCTAAACAAGAAACTCAAGATGACAAGAACTCGTCGAGCAGTGCCGAAACGGACTCGGAAGAGTCGGGATCGTCCGAAGAGAGCACGGGTGAAGAATCGGAAGGCAAAGAAAACCAACGTCGGACGGTGTCGGAAAAGTTCGCCAAGAAACGTGGCTCGGAATCCGACTCGGAGTCGGAAAAGGCGGGAAAGAACAATAGGATATCAAATTCCGGTAAGAATCAAACGCCGGTAACGAACAATCTCCGGGGACGAAATCCCGCTTTCTCAAGATTTGACAATAAAAATGCTGTTACCACGGCAACCAGTACGAATTCGGTGACGTCACGACCCCTTAATAGTACCTCTAGGATATACCCCTCTACTAGGCAGAACTCAACAACGGACAAAAAGGAGGAGACAGGTATTTGTTTATGTTCTCACCTGAGTGTGTTTGTGTGTGTGTGTGTGTGTGTGTTTGTCTGTGAGCAGGATGACTAAAAAACTATTAGACATTCTGTGGAGCTAATGGGCATAGGCCAAGGACAAATCGATTAATTTTTGGTTCAATTTGAATGAAAACTGGATGAGAAATGTACAAAAGTTTGTCTTGCTTTCCCGGACTGAAGAGAGCTGAATACGTAATTAGTGCATGTATAATTTATGCATAAATACTTGACTTAATTTGCTGGCGGAGGTATGCAGTCTCTGAGTGTCTTCTAGTTTTTAGATGTGACAGGTTATTCTGCAGATCTAAAAACTATGACTTGATGGAGAACCTTTTGAATTCAATGAGCCAATGGACCCTTTGTTTGACACTTAGCACAACAGTAGTGCCATCCATTCACGATTCAATGATCGGAATGTTCCATTGATCGGAAAATAATCCTCGAAGCACAGGGGGTGAACCAACCAAGCTCTACTTAATACACGAGTTTTCAAACACAGGGAAGTTGCTCAACCTTAGTATACTTAGGTTTATAAACCCTACCCTCGAAATACAGTAGCAAGCTTAGCTCAGAGATGACGGCAGCGTGCTAACCACATATGCCACTTGTGCTCCCCGTCTGCCGCTCGTGTTCACACGAATATGGCGTGCATTGGCTCATTTATGCATTCACACGTAAGAATTTCACATCTTGTCAACAAGATGTGTTCGCAACAGGTTTGTAGCAAGCTTGTCAACAAGTTGTAACAATGTTATCATTTTATCAAGTTGCTGCAAGGTTGTCACTCGCAACTTGTCAACAAGTTGTTGAATTGCAGGACGGTGACAAGTTGTTGGAACAACATGTAACAAGTCTGTTGAGTCAGCAACCTTGTAGCAAGTTGTCAACAAGTTGTCAAAAAGCTGGGAAAAAGCAGTGCGAACACATCCTGATAACAAGTTGTTGAAAGCATTAGTACAAGTCTGCTGCAGGTTTGTTACAACTTGTGCGTTTTTGCGTGTGTGCGCAGATCCACTATCCGGCTCTAACATTTAGATCAGTGAGTTTATCTTTGTGTGACAGGTACGAGGCCTGGCGATAGGTTTGGAGCAAACCGTGGGAGACTGACCACGAGTCGTAGCGAGGATACCGACACCGCCACGAAGGAGGTCGATAGTCGCCGGAAGGTGTTCGAGCGTACCCGACCTTCAAGCAGTAGTTATCTATCTCGGCTGAGTAATGAGGATACGCGGGATAGCAGGGAAAGCCGGGACAGTAGGGAAAGCCGGGACAGTAGAGAAAGCCGGGACAGTAAGGAAAGCCGGGACAGTAAGGAAAGCCGGGACAGTAAGGAAAGCCGGGACAGTAAGGAAAGCCGGGACAGTAAGGAAAGCCGGGACAGTAAGGAAAGCCGGGACAGTAAGGAAAGCCGGGACAGTAAGGGGTCGGAGGAGGTGAAAGAGAGGGTGGAGAGCAAGACGAATGAGGATAATATTAGGAAAGAAGAGGTGAGACTATTTTTGTTGTTCGTACATGTGAGTTTCATTAAGCACTATCGTGCAGCAGATGGTGGTCAACCTGCAGTTATCAGAGAGAGAAAATAATCATGTTAATTCATTACCAGTACAAACTATTCTATACACACACAACCTCTTGTTGCAAAATTGTTCAGAGAACAATAATGCAACACTGTGTTCGCGTGTATGTATAAATGCGCTTCGGTTTTACTTTTGGATGGTCACAAAATGGATTAATTCATGTAAGCATTAATATATTGGTCTCGGACGAATCAAAATGGCGACCGCATATGAGCCGTGTAGATATTTTCCAAACAGTGGTTAGTGCATGTGCCATTCATTTCTGGGATCGAGGTTTGATTCCTGCAATATACAGTTGTCTGATTATAATTTCACTTCCGTCACAGTGCTTCCAGTTTGACTCTGAGTATTTGGATTTCTTCCTGTAGTAAAAAATGATTAAGAAATTGTTCTTACTCGACCTCTATGGAGAACAGTTTAAAACTGACACAGCTATCCAGTATATAAATAGAGTTTGTTTTTTATTCTATATAAATAAATATTTTTAGTATATTGTCAGGCTATATTTTCAGAACCAATGTGATATTTAAGAATTTTTCATGGTTTTATAGCGTGCTCAATCGTTGAGCACGCGGGAGGTCGGGAGAGCACGAAAAAAGCGTAAGAGTTGGTCGAGGCGCTGGCGTGAAAAACAAGTTTAGCGAAAAACAAGTTCACAAAAATAGCGTGAAAACAAGTTTTTCCCGCGCTTTTTTAGCGTGCTCAACACACTTGAGTTTATACGCTAGATTTGGCTTTTATTAATATACCCCGGTAACAATATGGAAATGTGATAAATTTTTAAAACCGCAAGCGATTATACAGCTTATGCACTTGTAAATATAGAAGTCCTACTTAGAATTGCCATGCCAACTTAACGATGCGTAGATTATTGATTTATGTAATACACAATTCAATTAAACTGCAGGAGATAGCAGTGCCCCTGCTAAGCACAGGATGCGAAACTGTTAGCCATTTCGCCTTTTTCGCAGCTATTTTTGCCTGTCTTTGCCAAAATAACGAGATGGGTTAGTGTTTTGGATTAATGCGAGTCGTTTCCATAAAATGTCTGGCCTTTGGCAGAGAAGTGTCTTCGAAACAGGCGGGCAAGTTAAACCGAAACAGAAGGTATTCTTAATATTCGCGTAATTGTTACAGTGTGTTTTGTTTTCTGACATATTTGGTATTATTGGGGCTTTGATACGATCAGTTTTCAGTAGGCGAGTAGAATGCCGAAATTTGTAAGGGATGATGTGCTGTGTCGATGACCGGTGCCCAAATATAGTCATATTGCCTATTGGGGATAAATTTTATGGAATACCGTTTATTTACACAATGTAGTCGTAGATGTATAATAGATTTATCCGTTTGTCTTTCGTTCCGCTCTGACGGACTAAAGATTGAGTTTACACCATGATCAAAGTGTGCGAACGTGTGAACCTCTTTCAGGGACTTAAGATGGTTATACACTGTCAAAGCAGGTGATTCGGCAATTAAATGAAATTGGGAAATTCAGTTAGGAGGCATTTCTTAACTCTGAACGTCACTGACGTCTTTTACCGCGCGTTTGGGCAGCGATTTTTAAGCAGAATTTAAAGTTGAGCAACCTTATATATTTATTTTTTTAGTAATAGTTATGTTATTTTTGGCAGATCTAAATTGGGAAATTGCAAGCTAAACGTAATTGGGAAAACGGCGTATAACGCCGAATTTTTGACTAGCTAACACCCTGCAAAGTATGCTCTGATCAAAGTGTGTGACAGTGTAACCTCTGTCAAAGGTACAACAGGGGCTATTAACTAGATTTAGATGTTGGTATTCTATATTTTGGGCATCTCGTTCGATATAGCTGAATGTTGAAGGTCGCCGGTTTAATTCCTGCCACAAGGCCTATATATAGATACAAATATGTATATAATTTTCGCTCGAAATTTCCATCTGCAATACCCCTTCAACGTTCAATATATTAAAAGCCCCATCAAACCAGTCCAACAATGTTGGTTCAACATCATCCACAATTATTGGATGCAACATTGTTGGGTGATGTTAGAAGATGTTGGTCAGGTTTGACTTTATTCAAAATTTTCATCCAACATCGTCCAACTTTGTTGGTCCAACAATGTTGGACGATGTTGGAATGCATGCCTTTTTGCCTGCCTGTCTCTTCCGCTCTGACGGATTAAAGGCTTATTTACACTATCGAAGTTTCTCAAGTAGATTAAGACTAGGGCTTTGTCGTTTAGAAGAAGTGGGATTCAGACTCGCATCTCGGATTTCTAGACATCGTCCTCTTTCAAAGACTTTGATTTACACAATTTTACTTCAAAGTTACTTGTTAAGTTCATGTTAAAGTTTGATGACGTCATTTTCATCACAGAAACTTTTATACAGCAATAACCAGCGTCTATCAACTGACAACTATTCCTATTGAACTAGCCAATGTTAAGAGCTTGGATTAAGTATGTACTACTTCCAATTGCAGTCGTCTTTGTCTTAAATCAACTCTACCATAAGTGGTACAAGTGACAAAATTACTAGAAATGCTTGTATAGAATTTCTGTTTATAATGAAGCTCAGATTACAATCATATTTGTATGCGTTTTAAAGATCCATTTTATCAAAACAACGATTAATTAACTGGCTTAGAAGATTTACATGATCGATGTTTTTCCTAAGGGGGTGAAGCAGCCCCATGAATCTATCCAACTAAGTATATTTATACTTGATAGCTGTATCAGTTTCTAGAGGTCCATTCTGTACAACATCAGATTACTTTAAGTTAGCTCACATTTACGAACATGTAGCTACTACCTCTGCATGATCTAACCATGCTTAACTCAGAGAGACTTAACTCTACCCACACGAGTTCGAACGAGAGTTGAGTGATGTAAAAAGTAAAATGTCAACAGCCAAATTAAGGTTATGCAAGTACAGACAGATGAATGTTTAGATAGAGTGATTTAAACAAATATATGATGAGACAATGTCGAGTGTTTGAGATGACCCCTGCATGAGGAGATGGCCTCTCTTGTTTGAGTCTACCAAACAACGCAGGTTTTCTCTGGGCACTCCAGTTTCCTCCCGTAGTCACACTGGGACAAACCTACGATCTAGTTTAGTCCAGAAAATTCATTAGCTATAAAATCTCTCATTTCTTTTGTATACGCACGATCGCACCTCATGTCATTCTGAGCGATGTTAATTAACATGCGCGCCAGTAATTCTAAATAGGATCATCACTGCTTGGAATTTGATCTTCGCGATTGAGCTTCGCGTTTGTCTGTGTTGTCGAATTGATGAAGTTTGAATACATTGCTAACGGTTGGATATCCCGGCCTATTTCTACGGCCCTGTTTTGATTTCGCCCATAACTCGATGGTAAGTCGCCAATATTGAGAAATGTAAAGGTTTTTATAGGGTTAAATGTCTGACTGTGCGAGTTCGCAGGGTTGCATTAGTGTAAATGCCTATAACGCCACTTCTGTTATGCGCTTGGCTGTAGTTTTGTATTATAACTGAGAATGGAGGTTTAAGGTTTAACATATATTACATCTAGTATTGCTTTATGAATTGTGTGGGGTTATGGAAAGGGTTTTATATGCGATTTAGGTAACAGCCGTCTGGGGGTGACTATTTGTCTATTTGTGATTTGCACGGGCATATATTATGATTATACAATAGTTAGGTTAGGCAGCACTATCGTACAGCAGATGGTGGTCAATCGGTAGTTATCAGAGCGAGATAATAATATTAATACTTTTCATTATATGTAGTAGTCTTGTATTTGGAGGGAAGTAAATGGAATTGAGAAATGTAGCTTAATTTTCTTGCTTCAATAACTCATATAAGTGTCAACATTTCTAAAGTTGACTACCATCTGCTGCCATGTATTAAACGCTTACTGAAAAGTAAAACCCGGCAATGTAGATTATTAGATTTTACGTCGATTACAAGATTCGTGACTTGTGCGCTAGTCACGCAAAAATGTTGCTGTTGCTATCACTAGCGAGCAGACACGGACGATAGCAACATATAGTGTGACTCTGTGACTGTGACTGGCGCGCAAATGAGAATTCTTGCAATCGTACTATAAAACTTAAGCCATCTAATATGTAGCCTAGTCGAGTTCTGCGGATGGCATCTCTGCGGATGACATCTAATATATTGCTTAATGCTGTTTCCTGAAATGCGTGTTATGACTATCGTGTTGTTATCTTTATAAGCAATAAAGGCAATTTTGTATCATAATTGTACATCGCCACGCGATTGCCTTGATTAAGGGGCTGATTACATGGAGCCTTTTCAACCCCGGGGCTGAATTCAGCCCTGTTGACCGGGCTGAATATTTTTTCAAGTACATGGACGATTTCAGCCCTAGGGTATTTCAGCCCGCGGGAAATTTGTAAACATGGCTCCTGAAACTATTAGAAGTATCGTAATGCTTGTATTTTTTCAACTTGGAGTATTGATTACCAGGCATCATTAAAATGTGCGAGCGCCGCTCGCAGGTACCTTTCGCATTTGTAAAGCAAGCCCAAAAAAAAAACATTTTAACATTTATTTACACCTTTCAAAAAAAAAAATGATGCATGCATTTTTAGGCACATTTTTTTTTTTTTTTTTTTGCTTGCAGGCACTAAATAATATTAATGAGCCCTGTTGATTACCTTGATATTACAGTGTTATGGTCATTGCCTACTTTAGCGCATATTTGTGCATAAATCTTAGCCGTACGGCTTCATATTGTTTCACTTTATCAACATTAAAGTCACAATTATTATACCACATTTGACTTCTATAACTGGCCAAGCAGCGTATTAAGTTGTTAACTTTGTCGTCTTTGTCCCAACGAAATCTTTTTGCTCGATTTACGACAATTTCTGAGCTTTCAACTTCACGTTCATATTCAATTCCTCATGCATAATAGTCACTACCACGCATGCTCGAGGTGAGACGATTAAATGGCAAATTTTTCAGCCCAGGGCCGAGTTCAACCCAAGGATGAAATTTAAACTCGGATAGCTCAAGCTCAGCCCTGGGTTGAACTCAGCCCTGGACTGAAAAATTTGCCATGCTATTGTAACAGGGTTTTATGGCAAGGTAGGGCTGATATTTCAGCCCTGTCAACAGGGCTGAATTCAGCCACGGGGTTGAAAAGACTCCATGCAATCAGCCCCTAAATGTCAAGGTCGTGAAATCTAGACTTGCGGTATGTTTTGGCTATTAATTTTTGAAATTCTTGTTGACAGAACAATAGGGACTAAAGGAACAATAGGGAGAAATTGTGAGCATGAATCTCGTTTTACTTTGCTAAACATGCCCAGGAGACAACAAAGAAATGAACGAGAATGATAATATCGGTGAAGTGAAACACGGGTTATGTTCACTGTTTTTCTGTGCGTATATTTCTACATAACATGACTCTGTGCAGAAATTGCGTTGCAAGTTGCAGCAAAAATTGCCCCGTGTAACATGGCCTTTATTAATTTATCTTTCGTTTCAGGAAACACGGCCCAGCTATCGTTCCCAACTTCGGGAAACCAAACTCTATTTTCTTTCGTTTCGCAACGGCCCAGCTATCGTTCCCAACTTCGGGAAACCAAACTCTCATCGTATCAACCTCGCGCTCGCCCGTCATCCCGAAACTTAGACGAAGATAAACCGAAACATAACGATGTCGACTCGTACCTCTCTCGACGAAATAACCGCACGACGTTTCTACCAGACCGAGACAAGGTAACTTTAAACTTTGAGAGTCATTTGGTAGAGTTTACTATAGCTGATGGTATTTAGGTGTCGGTGGTGATGGTGGTAGTTGTGATGATGATGGTGATGGTGATATAATAATAATAATGGTGGTGATAATGATGTTGGTGATGGTGGTATAATAATGTTGGTGGGGATAATGATGTTGGTGATGGTGGTGTAATAATGTTGGTGGTGATAATGATGTTGGTGATGGTGGTATAATAATGTTGGTGGTGATAATGATGTTGGTGATGGTGGTATAATAATGGTGATGGTGATGATGGTGGTGGTGGTGATATAACTGATGCCTAAGTGACATTGCTAGTCGTAATTAGCTAGATTTCACTAAGCACTATTGTGCAACAGATGGTGGTCAACCTGCAGTTATCAGAGTGAGAAAATATTGTTTATTCTTTTCATTATATGTTAGTCTTGTATTTGGGAGGAAATAAATAGACTTGATAGAATTCGTCCAATTTGCTGACCCCTGTGTGAGTCAACATTTCTAAAGTTGGCGATCATCTGCTTGCTGACACCCGCCAAAATTCTCACTACTGTAATATATGTAGGAAAAACTCGCTCAAAATAAGTTTTTATCATTTCCAAGGAGAAAAACGACACTACGACAACGACGACATCCTCGTATGCAAGTAGGCGCCGACCGCGCGACGAAGCCGACACGAATAGTACGACACGTGATACGACATCGAGTCGGACGGGCTCGAGCTATCTTCGGTCGACGAGCGCCGACAATGTATCAAGTCGGATAAGTGAGAGAGAAAAGGAGAGGCAGAAAGAAGCGGAGAAAGAGAAGGTGGAGTACCTCAGGATCTATTTCGGGTCCTTTTTGTAAACCTTTAAACTTTTTGTGTTAGGTTGCGTATATAAGAGGAAGAGATTGTATAATGACAGTTCAATTCTATGAAACTTTCCATAAATAGACATCTGTTATTTCCAGGAAAATGAGAAGCAAAGTGAGAAGGAGAAAGCGAAGGAAAAAGAGACTGAGAAGGAGTCGGTAGATAAGTCTGCTTCAACGGCTGCACGTGCTAGGAAGAATCGTAGACCAAGAGAGAAGAGAAGGTCTACTGGAGTGGCATTTATGCCGTCTGAGGTATGTCTAGAGTGAATGTATGTACATCGTGGGATGAAGATTGATATGTGTGTACATCTTAGGATAGAGATTGATATGTGTGTGCATCGTGGGATAGAGATTGATATGCGTGTACATCTTGGGATAGAGTTTGATGTGTTTGTACATATTGTAATGATATATTTGAACATGTTATGATATAGAGTGACGAAGAAGAGCCAGATGAGCTTCAAGAAGCCAAGAAGAATACAATGATGAATGAAGATATTGAAGAAAAAGATAAACCTAAGGAAGAGACCAGGGTAAGAAGTGGAGACACTATTTCAAATGTCACGCTGTAAAACGCTGTATAGGTGGGTTTCGCCAGGAACTATCGTCCAGCAGATGGTGGTCAACCTGCAGTTATCAGAGTGAGAAAATAATGTTAATTCTTTTCATGATATGTCGTAGTTTTGTATTTAGAAGTAAATAAATATAAGAAAGAGATTTAGTTTAAGTCGCTTGCTCCTATAACATTTCTAAAGTTGACCAACATCTACTGTCCCCTAACGCCCACCAAAAAAACAGTAATAAGCTTATCGTACATGTTGTGTGTTTTAATCTAATATATTTTTGATTGAAATTTTTTTTAATTCGCAGACTCTTGCCGAAAGGATACGAGCTGGAAGGTATAATTATTGTTTCTTACTTTTACTGCTTGGATTTCATTAAATAAGTAAACTAAAATTTGAACTATGATAGCTCTGTCAGTTCTAAACTGTTGTTCCTTAGAGGTCTAGTAAGGATCATTTCTTATTGATCCAGTGTTACTGTACAGAAACCAGCTCAAAGTTGACGAGGGTCGATGAGAGTTGGCGCGCGAGCGAGAGTTGCAACTCTCATCTTTAAAAATCTGTTTTTGCTAGGTCGGGAGCGTCGACCACAGATAGACATAAAAACACATCGAAGGCCTCGGATAGTAAGATGCCAACAGATGTGAATACTTTACAAGAGAAACTACGAGAAACCCGGACAGAACTGGACGAAACGAAGACTAAACTAGAAAAAACAGTACAGGTAGGAACGTCAAGCTAAAAATTTAACTAAGCTAACTTTATTTGTACTGGATAGCTCTATCATTTCTAAAACTGGTTTTCTTAGAGGTCTAGTAAGGATCATCCCTTATTGATCCAGTGTTACTACAGGAGGGAACCTAAACTAAACTAACTTGTATTTATACTGGATAGCTCTATCAGTTCTAAACTGTTCTCCCTAGAGGTCCAGTAAGGATCATCTCTTATTGATCCAGTGTTACTACAGGAGGGAACCTTAACGAAACTAACTTTATTTATACTGGATAAGCTCTATTAGTTATAAACTGTTCTCCTTTATAGCTGGATAAGACGTACTATATGTACAAGGTAATATAAATAAACTCGTGTCTTTCCCTTTAGGAGAAAAATAAATTAGAACGAAAATTAGAGAATATGGAAGATGATTTAAAGGTAATACTATACAATTACTTTATGGTTTCCGTGTTTGGATGGCCTGATCCAAACACGCGGGAATGTTGCGAGAGTTAAGAAAAGCGCAAAAAAGAAGAAGGCGAGTGATTTTTTGCGAGCTTTTCTTAACGAGGCTTTCAACAATCCAAAGTTGTTCAGGCCATCCGAACCACAGAAAATAAAAGCTAATGTTTTTATAAATAACAACAACGATAGTCTTCCGTGTTTTTGGATGGCCTCTCAAACACGGGCTTTCTTCCAAATCAGCACGCGTTATATACATGTTATTTTATAATTCCGCTTCCCACGTCTTACTAAACTGAACTAAACTAACTTTATTCATCTTGAGCCGGTTGTAAAAAAGTTATGTCTAAGGCCCCGTTCACACGGGACCGGACGAATTCGGGACCGGACGAATACTTGTGCGATTGCGCCTTGCGTTCACACGGGACCCATGAAACCGGACGAATTCGAGCACCGGCTGCACCGCTAACCGTACGAATTCGAGACCCAAAAAAATTAGATCTCGCTTTTTACCGGAACGGTTCCAAATTTGACGTCCCCGTGTGAACAGCGGAACCGGTCTTTTTTGGTCTTTTTCAGTACCAATTTGCACGGTAGAGGATTGGGAATGAGATAATACTAGGTCAATATATTAAACTAACATGAAGTATTAAGGTTAATAATAACAAAAACAAGAAAAGAAAAGCCTGGCAAAGCTGAAAACACTTTTCTTCAAAAATATACGGCATGCGTACTTCGTCAAAAAGATATGAAAACTCAGTTAGTGGCAGCGCTTTTAAGCCCTCTTAACAGGATTGACTGGAGTGCTGCAATTGTCTATTCTACAGTTGGCAATTTGCTCGTGTGTCCACCGAGAAAACCGAAGGAAGTATGCAACGATTTTCAAAGAATTATCGGTCGCTGTATGACGTAAACAAGTTTACTACAAGTGTACTTCGGGGGCTACAATTCATCCGGTTCCGTGTGAACGAGTGGAACCGGACGAATTTGCGTACGGTCCCCGAATTCGTCCGGTCTCGTGTGAACGTAGTCTAAGATGGTTGCTAACATATTCTATTCAATCTTTTTCAGCAACTAAATGACGTACGAGAAGATAATCAAAGACTAAAAGACGAAAACGGCGCACTTATTCGAGTTATTAGTAAATTATCGCGAACACCTTCGTCGTGAGTGGCGCGAGAAACTCACGAGACCCCCGACCCGCGTGGAACGTCGCGCGCGTGTGCAAATTTAAAACTTTGTTTTTGGGACATTTTTCCTGTGGTCGCGACTAAAGGCAGGAACTTTAGAAATTTTCTTATCATTGGCCGTCATCGCTGGAAATTTGCGCACCGAATGTTAATTAAAACACGAATTTGCGCGCCGGATGTCTAGACGCAAATTATGATGTGAAGAGTCAAGATGTATTTCTTGTACGTCAATTACTCCAGATAGATATGGAGCTCACTTGTGCAAAGCGGCTGTTCGAATATTTTCAACGCGATTTATGCAAATGTTCCAAATATCCGAATTGTGGGTTGCGCATCAGCGCGGTTTGTGGAAGAGACGGTGTTTATTCAGTGACGCAATGCATTTGCGCAAATATTGTGAGAACTACGTTTACACGCTGCGATTTGTCGGCCCGATTTTAGGTTTTTCTGAATGTTAATAACGAATATTTTCAGTTGGTGATTTTTGGTACGTTTGCCAACGTATTTTTCAAATATCATTAATGTTTATTATGTCGTCATGATGACGTTTTCACGTATTTTTCAAATATCATTAACGTGCATCTGAAATCGGCCCGACAAATCGCAGCGTGTAAACGTACCGTTAGAGGACATTTTTGGCGCGCACACTAGTACAGTGGCCTGCGCATATATTATATCAACTTGAAATATTTTGTATGTGTAAATAAATGGTATTTTTTGTATATTTTTACTGTATGAATCACACTATAAACCTCCCCACCCAGTTTTACCAGTTACCACACTCGTATCCCCTCTCCAGTAAATCTAGCTCACCCCCCTGTCATATTTTGTTTCATTCTCAGTCCTCTACACGGTCATAACGATTAACGTAGCAATTAGCAAATTAAATTTGCTAAATTTAAACTTTAAAGCTCCGGCTCAATGGCTCCGGCTTAGAAATTTGCTAAAAGTTTTCAGCTTTTTTTGCTATGGAAAACGCCATTTCTACAATTAAATCAAAGAAATCTTGCCAGGAATATGCTGAAGGATTATATTCTGTCGACGAATCGTGATATTTTGGTAAGAAAAGTTTACATTTTTATGCCGAAAGTGAGGAGTCTTGAGCGCGAAATTTGAAAAGTTGAATTCGTGCAGTTGTAGTTGTTCAGAACTTTATGTAGAAGAAATTCAATATAACGTAGATAATTGTCTTTTTTCTAAATATGGTTGTTTCTAGTTGTGTTAAGAGTCGAATTTAAAGCTTTTTTGACTGTAGAGAAATTTTAATAGGGCTTATAATACGTTTGAAGGTTATATGTTTTGAACATTAATGTTAATAATATTAAGTTTTATACTTGTAGCTCCACAGAGTGTCAGAGTAGTCAAACTGTTCTTTATAAATCGAAGAAACCTTGGTAGCTAGTGCATAGCAGCCTTAAATAATGAATATAAATGTACAAAAGTATAAGTGTACTGTAGTCTAAAATTCGCTTTAAATTTTAAATGATTCTCTACTAAATGTAAAATATGTACATGAATAGATATAGCATATCTAAAACTATGATACAATATTAAATGAACAATAAAAAATTCTGTATACAGCTTTAATCTTTTGCCTCAGTTGAGGGCGGTTCGTTGACATTGTCTGATACGGACTAAAAGTAAAAACAAACAAATAGTATTAACCATTGACCTTTTCCCCTTGATGTGTAAATTGTCTGGCATAAGATATAAAGTTGACTGTAGGGTGTAAAAAACAAACAAATAGTATTAACCATTGACCTTTTCCCCTTGATGTGTAAATTGTCTGGCATAAGATATAAAGTTGACTGTAGGGTGTAAAAGTGCACATTGTGTCTAAGTAGGTTAACAAGAGATATTGGCAGATTGCATAGCAGGTGGTTTTAAGGGTTGGGAATGTCGCCAACATATGCTTGTATTGCCTGTCAATGGCCAACATATTCTTTCTCAGTGGCAACTAAATTTTTCTGGCATGAGATAGCGAAGTAGGCCTTAAGACACATGAAAGCTCAATGGGTTAAGAGTCGTTACCTCTAAGTTCTGTATCTCGCAGTAAATATGTTCTTCTGAGTCTTCAGACCCAGAGAGTTCATAGTATTGGTAATAACCTTCCTCATATTCGTAATAACCTTCGTAAATATACTCAGTCTTCAAATATGATCTGTGTAGAGTAAAATAGAATAGACAGAGTAAAATACTAAAGTAAGGTGCATCTGGGCACATTGCAAGTTAATGGTTAACTAGAGACACTGGCAGATAGTTTTGTCAACAAGAGACACTGGCAGATAGTTTTGTTAACCCATTAATTGGCAGTACCCTACCACTGACGAGTAAAATTGTCAGGCATTAGACAGAGTAAAATACTAAAGTAGGGCAAATCTGGGCACATTGCAAGCTAATGGGTTAATTGTTTTCATTCTATGTAGTGGTCTTGTATTTGGTGGCCAGTAAATAGAATTGGGATATGTAGTTTAATTTGCTTGCTCTTGTAAGTATCAACATTTCTAAAGTTGACAACCATCTTCTGCTCCAAAGGTCTGCTCCATAACCCAGCAATATTCACCTTATTTTCATCCAGCATTTCATAATCAATCGGACAATTGTCTTCCATCTCTTGAAAGCGTACCAAGATCCAACCATGACCACTACCGCACCCACCAGACCTCCAAATACCCCCAATACCACTGCTATACCGACAGGCTTGCGATGAATGGGTTTGGGTTTTGGTATGTCCAGTATTGCTGAAACAAAATATTATTTTATTTAAGTATTAGAGTCTACTCATGATGAGTAAAATATACTCTGTTAGACAGTCTAAAGGCCATGTTACACAAGGCAATTTTTGCTGCAGTTTGCAGCGTAATTTCGGACACAGAGCAATGTTACGTAAAAAGTATATTCACAGAAATTGTGAGCATGAATCTCGTTTTACCGATGTTTTTCTGACTAAACATGCCCAGAAGGCAACAATGAAATGAATGAGAATGTATTATAATATTGGTGGAGTGAGACACGGGCTGTACGAACACCTTTTTTCTGCGTACATTTCTAGTATTGCGGAGCCGGGGGGTCACGGGGGTCATTGGCCACCCCCCCCCCACCTTTAAACAGGCTCTGCGGCGCCTGTATAACATGGGTCTGTGCAGAAATTGTGTTGCAATTTGTAGCAAAATTATAGTTTGCATACTTGCCGCACATCCATAAATATGTATTCTGATACAGCTTTCTTTCCTTGATGCTGAGATATTCGCGGGAACCAGACGAATGTGTTTGGCGAAAGTAAGAGACGTATTTCCAATCCAGTAGAGAGAACCATCAACTGCAAACACTTTGCTTTCGTACTGCGATCCCAGTTTCTCAACAAGGTTCTGAGGCACATTTGTCTATAAGAAAAGATGAATATTTGTGGATAGTTACAATCAATGGTTACAATTGAACTACCACCATTTCGAACAACGAAGCTCATACCTGTTTTTGTTCATGATTGATTGAAGTTTCATTCTTAGCGTTGGATGTAGTCACTTGTGGTAGTTTTGGTCTCGCACCGAATATCCTCCATTTGCACCCATCAATACTGTACATTAACCGTAAACCAAAATCACCACCATCACCACCATGGACTTGACTGGGTACATGCAATAGTCTAATTCCTTTCATTCTTGTCAGATTCCCCAAATTCAGTTGAAAATATGGCTTTGGATGTTCAAGAGATATGCAGTACGGAGCTGAAAGTGAAGTTGAATATCATCGTAAGGTAAGCCTCGCACAGACGAGCTATAAATATCCTTTGACAAGATTTGCCTGACAAGGCTTTCTTTAATTATCTTGAACGTGTTGTGCCAGTGTAGGTAGCATCTATACAGTAAGCTTCGGGTCTTTGGGATCAAACTATCTGAAAATTCAACAAGAACTTCGACGTTTCGAGCGAAGGCCCTTCGTCTGCTAACTTATTTCTTGTTGAATTTTCAGGTAGTTTGATCCTAAAGACCCGAATCTCCTGACTTTCTTTAATTACTATAACCTTGTCCAAAAGATTGCATAAATAGCCTTTAGACACGGTCAAGGATCTTTAATCTTCCGTGTTCAGCGTCAGCCAAGGATTACGACATTTTGAGCGAAGGCTCTTCTCTTGAAATGTCAGAATCCTGTACAATGGAATTGAACTATGTTTCTCGCATCTATTTTAACCTATTATTCCTGACAATATTATTAAATGACAATAAATTATTATGGCAATAAGTGATATACCAACCTAATGTTGATAAATGTTCCTGGATGCTCACAGGCCTATTGATAAGCGTTCGTTTTTCGGGTGTGTCATTTCCTTGATCGTCCAGTATCGTAGTGGGTGAACTGTCATTTCTTCCACTATCTGTTTGCTGTCCTATAATGTCTGCACAATCTAAATTTTGAAAGATGATAACGAAAGACCACGTCACACAAGGCATCGTATGGTCGATTGATTCTTTCTTTATACCTCTATTACATCGATTGATTCGTTCATTGATTGTTTCTTTCATTTGTTGTTTGTTTGTTTGTTTGTTTGTTTGTTTGTTTGTTTGTTTGATTAATTAATTGTTTGCGTTTGATTAATTGATATATTTTGAGCTTGCGTGGTTTTAATCATCATAAATTGATCGAGTAATTGACTGATTAGCATATCTTTGATTGATTCATGAAATTACTGATTGATTGTTCGATTTATCTATGATTAACTGGTAGTATAATTGATTGGTAGACTGAATAATTGACTGATTAAATTTATTATTTATGATTGATTGACTGAAATATCTTGATTCATTGATTGATGATTAATATATCTATGATTGACTGATTGAATAATTGATTGTTGTCTGATTTATCTATGATTGTCTGATTGAATAATTGATTGATTGTCTGATTTATCTATGATCGATACAATAATTGATTGATTAATTGAGTAATTTATCTGTGACTTATTGATTAATTATCTGATTTATCTATGATTTCTTGATTAAATTGATAGAATGATCTATTGATAATTGACTAGTTAATAATGAGGTTGCATTATTATCGAGCCAAATTTGTGATATCGCCACATTTATAACTCACCTGACTGCATAAAGTCCATGACAGCTTTGAACTGCATCAGACTGCTGTTAGATAACGGAATAGGTGTCGTCCCATCCTCGTGTGTTTTTTGATAAATCGTATCCTCTACAGGCTTACGAACTATGAACTCTATAGAATGCCTGCAGTTCTTGGTATTGACAGCCTTGATTGTATAGACTCCGAACTGTTCTTTGAGGATCTCGTCTATAGTCAGCACATAGATTATGTCTTTGGCCGTTCGCTTTTGGGAGAAAGCCATGTTGGGTTGGTCAGGAACTTCTTCTATTTTCTGTGCATCGTGAATCCATGTGAGTTTGTTGTGAGGGCTGTCCGTAGCTAGGGCAAGTTTGACTGTTTTGCCAGGGAAAGTGATGGTTAACAGAGGAGAAACGTTCTGTAGTCTTGGTTTACCTGAAGTGGAAAGGATTTAGGATTTTAGTTAGGTGTTGGTGGTGGTAATGATGTTGATAATGGTGGTGGTAGCGATGATGGTGATGGTGATGGTGGTGGTGCTGCCGATGACGATGATGGTGGTGATGATGGTAATGGTGGTGATGATGATGGTGGTGATGGTGGTGATGATGCTGCCGATGATGATGATGACGATGATGATGATGATTACTGTATAAATTGGGTGAAGTTCTCTAAGTGATGTCCAAACATCTTAAACGTGGGGATTCAATGAGATATCTAGTATGTATATTAGGTAATTTTCTAGGTATGTTAGGTGATGTCCACACCAGACAAGTAAATAATCGTAACCTTTCTCGGAATTCCAAATTTCTAACCTGTGACAAACACTCTTGCTTCTGCTGTCTTTGCGCCATGTTTCCAGTGTACCTTCACAAATATGAGAACAGCTCGACTCACACGAACCTCTCTTCCATTTCCACTGATCCTGATGAATGTTGTCTTGAGTGTTACTACTGTGGGTGTTTGATGCTTAGTGAACGAATAGGACCACTCGATGTCTTGGCTGAGAATTTCAAAGTCTCCGTGCGTTGTGAGACGAATTATACCTATGTTTATAAACAAACTTAACTAAATTTACATGTACTTTAACTAGATTTGAGAACTCTGTCTTCCTAGAGGTTCAGTGAGGGTCATCCTTTATTAATCCTAAACTAAACTATCTTTGATAACACAATGAAATGCATATAATTAGTACGCGGTATACTAAACTATAAACAAACTTTTTTATACTGGATACTAGCTCTATCTGTTCGAAAGTTTTCTCTCAAGAGGTCCAGTAAGAGTCGTCTCTTATGATCCAGTGTTACTACAGGAGGAAACCTAAACTAAACTAACTTTATATATATATACTGGATAGCTCTATCAGTTCTAAACTTTACACTCAATCGTGGTCCAGTAAGATTCATCTCTTACTGATCCAGTGTTTCTACAGGAGGAAACCTAAACTAAACTAACTTTATTTGTACTAGATAGCTCTATCTCTTCTAAACTTTACACTCAATCGTGGTCCAGTAAGAGTCATCTCTTATTGATCCAGTGTTTCTACAGGAGGAAACCTAAACTAAACTAACTTTATTGATACTTGACAGCTCTATCAGTTCTAAACTGTTCTCCCCAGAGGTCTAGTAAATGCCATACCTAAAAGATCCAGTGTTACTACAGGAGGAAACCTAAACTAAGCTACTGTAACTCTATTTACACTGGATAGCTCTATCAGTTCTAAACTGTTCTTAGATGCCTTGTGGTGGTAACACTGGACCAAAAAGGGATGAGCTTATACCAGAGGAAACCTAATAAGTAATATAATCAAACGTTATAATATAGCCGTAGGATAATTGTTGATGAATGATGATAAATACGGATAAACATAGATAATTGTTGATAGATGTTGAGAAATATAGATAAATATGGATACTATAAGATAGATAAAATATTAAGATACCTTCCTCAAATTCACAGATATGGACACTAAGTGGACTGAGGGATATAGTGAGCGGCTTGCGTACTTCTATATCAAACATTTGTGAGTACACTCCCAATTCGGATCTCTGGTCTGCTTCTTCGAAGCGATACATAAAGTAATACTTTCCACTGTACTCGGGTTTCGCTGCACTGCCAAGGTTTAGTTCTGACCGCTTTGGAGCTCGTCGAACTTTGTTTGTCCATTGCTATGATAGATAGATGGATGGATATAATGTAAGGCCATGTTACACGGGGAAATTTTGCTGGAACTTGCAACGCATGTTATGTAGAGATGTACGCATAGAAAAAAACGATAAACATAGCCCGCGTTTCACCCAGGGGCGTAAATGGTGGGGAGGGGGGGTATGACACCCCCCCCAATGTGTAGAATTTACCAAATTCGTCGGGCAAAAATGAGGCCCAAAAATGTTGTTGTAATATTTTGAGAAAATTTGGGGGATTTTTTAACAACCGTGAAAAATTAGGGGAAAATTGAGCGAATTGTGATTCCTCATGTCTCAAAACATAATAGTGTCGCGAAATTTTTACAGTATATTTCCGAAAAATTTGGGCGATCGGGGGGGAAGTCGTTTTATTTATTTTTCGTCGGGCAAAATTTGTTCACCCCCCTAATGCTGTAACCCTAGTTACGCCCCTGGTTTCACTCCACCGATATTATCATTCTCATTTATCATTCTCACCGATATTAACCCTCTCGGTTGCCTTCTGGGCATGTCTAGCAAGAAAAATATCGGCAAAGTAAAACGAGATTCGTGCTCACAATTTCTCGGCGAATGTACTTTTTATGTCTGCGAATATACTTTTTATAACGCGCAATTGTTTACGGGCCTGCAAGAGACTTGTTACAAGGTTTCAACAAACTGATATCAGATTGTGCTAATACTTGCTGTTCCCAGCTTTTGACAACTTGCTAAAAGGTTAATGACTCAACGGACTTGCTATCATAATGCAGTCTAACAAACATTGTTAACAAGTTGTGAGTGACAATCTTGCAGCAACTTGACAAAATAACAAAGTTTGTTGCGAACACATCTCGTTGACAAGATCTGAGATTTTTACGTGTGTAGCATTGCCAACGTCTAACTAAGTAATTAACTGTTTAACTAGTTACTAATCAGCCAACCAATTAATTAACTATTTTGCTAACTAAAGGTACGTTCACACACAGCGATTTGTCGGGCCGATTTTAGGTTTTGCTGAATGTTAATGACGAATATTTTCAGTTGATGATGTCACCAGATGACGTTTGCCACGTATTTTTCAAATATCATTAACGTGCATCTGAAATCGGCCCGACAAATCGCAATGTGTGAACGTACCTTAAGGGACCGTTCATTTTTCATCTGGGGGGGGGCTGGTGGAATTAGGTGGGCCATCCAAAAAAAGATGGCCTTAAAAGGGTGGGCGAAAAATATTGGCCAAAGAGGGGGGGGCACGCAAAAAATGATACAATGTTTTGTTGTTCTGTTTGCAAGAATGTTACCCTCAAAGCGCACGAAATGGCTGTTCAAGGCTACTAAAATTCAAAATCTTCCGGGGGAGCATCCTAAGCAAGACCCAATAGAATTACTACAGTACAACTTGTTCTGCCTGTTTATAGGTATAAAACGTCAACCAATTGCTTACAAGAACGAGTTTTTAAGGTTAAATGTACTTTTGAATTTTTAGGAGAAAACGTTGAAGGGGGGGGGAGGAGGGGGGAGTTTAGTTATATGAAAAATATCATTATATAGGGGTGGGCCACTGGGGAAAAGTTGAGTATGAAGGGGTGGGCCATGCTAAAGATTTAAGAGGGCACACTAAATTCCACCAGGCCTCCCTCCCATGCTGATAAAAATGAACTGTCCCTAATAGGTAATTAACCAGCTAACTTAACAGATAACAATATAACAAGCAAGCCTAAACCAATTTTAGACTGGCTTACTTCAGCGATATGCTTCTTATCTTTGTTAATGGGTATAATTTCCATTCCACTTTCCAAATGAATGCCAAACACGTAATACTTGATGACAGCTTTCTTTCCTTCGATAAACACAAACTTTCTGGGGTCCTTAGAACTCATTGTATCAATAATGATCTCATCATCGTCATTGTAGAATAAGAACCATACAAGACGTACTGTGCATTGCCGAATACGGCACCTATAAGAAAGACACATCATAGGCGGGTTTCAGTAAGCGTTACAGGGCAGCAGATGGTGGTCAACTTCAGAATTTATTTTCTCACTCTGATAACTGCAGGTTTACCATCATCTGTTGTACGACAGTGCTTAGTGAGACTTATAATTACTAAGTAAGCTTGGACTAATTTTATTTAACAAACAAAGCAAATAACAAACAAACTAATCGACTAGCTAACCAACCAACCAACCAACCAACTTACTAACTAACGAACTAACGAGCTTACTAACTAACCAACTTACTAACTAACCAACTAACTTAGTAACTAACTAACTAACGAACTAACTAACATTAATTAACTAACTAATTAACCAGCTTATTAACTAGCTAACTAAATAACTTACTAACTATCTAACCAACTAGGTAGCTAGCTAACTAACTAATTAATTAACTAACTAACCAACCAATCAAATAACATACTTACTAGCTATCTAACTAACTAGCTAACTAATTAACTAACTAACCAACCAACTAACGAGCTTACTAACTTACAAACTTATTAACTTACTAACCAACTAACTTACTAACTAACTTACTTACTAACTTACTTACTTACTTACTTACTTACTTACTTACTTACTTACTTACTTACTTACTTACTTACTTACTTACTTACTTACTTACTTACTTACTTACTTACTAACTTACTTACTTACTTACTTACTTACTTACTTACTTACTTACTTACTTACTTACTTACTTACTTACTTACTTACTTACTTACTTACTTACTTCACTTCACTTACTCTACTTACTTACTTACTTCATTTCCACTGCTTACTTACTTACTTACTTACTTACTTACTTACTTACTTACTTACTTACTTACTTACTTACTTACTTACTTGCTTAACCAACTTGCTTAACCAACTTGCTTAACCAACTTGCTTAACCAACTTGCTTAACCAACTTGCTTAACCAACTTACTTAACCAACTTACTTAACCAACTTACTTAACCAACTTACTTAACAAACTTACTTAACCAACTTACTTAACAAACTTACTTAACAAACTTACTTAACAAACTTAGTAACTAACGAGCTAACTAACTAATTAACTAACTAACTAACTAACCTTTCTAAGGTCATATATTTCCTAATATTGCTATTTTTGAAATTTATATTGGCTTTTTCATGTTGAGTTGAACCTTTCCAAATGAAGCAGCTAGGTCTGTCTACTTCACGTTTGTTCTTCCAAGGATAGGAGAGTTTGTAGAAGCAACGGTTGAGACGATACCATAAAGCGAATTCCTCACCATTTGAGTGGAGTGTATAGCATTTTCTGAATACTTTTCTCTTGTCAGGCCCAGTGTACCTATAAACACAATTGCGAAATGTTTAAGAGGTGATCTTTTTGTATGTTAGGTAACACGCGCTCAAAACCAACGAGTATAAATACCACTTGGTATGTGAGTGTATTTCAAATCTTTTAATATTTGATACGTTATGAATTGCGTGCTGTGGCACATGAATTGCGTGTTATGAGCAATGAATCACGTGCTGTAAGAAATATATGGCGTGCTGTGATAAATGAAATACGTTCTTTAACACATGTTTCGCGCGCTGTAACAAATGTTTTGCGTGCTGTAATAAATATTCTGCGTGCTTAAACAAATAAGTTGCATGCTGTAATGACTAAACCTCGTGCTGTAAAAATGGCTTCAAGTACTTACGTACGAAACGTCTCGCGTATCGTGCCATTATAGATAGGCAGTTTATGTTTGTATGGCGGGAGATTGCCTTTGCCATCCCCGTACATACATGGACTGCAAGTGGGGACATCACAATCAACCAGTTCAGTTTTCGCCTTTGCATGTTTTGAGCTTTCATGTCTATAATTCCGCTTAGCTGACTTCTTGAGACATTCGGGGACACGCACTTGGCCCGGGCGTGCATATCTATAGACAAACGCCCTGCAGTAGTTGTGTTCACCCCACATTACAGGGAATTCTTTATGGTTTATTAGATGGGTGTGTTTTCCTCTTGACATGTAATATTCCTCGTTTCTCGGATCTGCTGGGTAGTACTTATTCTTGAGTGTGCCTTTTCCGCTGCCATGGAACCTATAGTACATGTTCCAGTTCTGGCATTCCTCACCTACACAATGAAATAGAGTAAACCTAACTTTATTTATACTGTAGACTTTAATTCAGCGTCGGCCACGGACAAATTGAGGGTTGCCTTTATTGATCGCAGTGTGCCTATTGAGGAAACCTAAGCTAACCTTTTATTTCTCCTGACGAAGGGCTTTAGCTCGAAACGTCGAGATTTTGTTTATATCTTTTAGGCACACGCGAAGCAACCCTCAATTTGTTTTATTTATACTGGATAGCTCTATCAGTTCTAAACTGTTCCCC
This sequence comes from Trachythela sp. YZ-2020, assembly GCA_016169945.1. Lineage (NCBI taxonomy): Eukaryota > Metazoa > Cnidaria > Anthozoa > Malacalcyonacea > Clavulariidae > Trachythela > Trachythela sp. YZ-2020. The sequence continues at coordinate 97,864 of JADLSH010000378.1, read as the reverse complement.
TAGAGGTCCAGTAAGGGTCGTCTCTTATTGATCCAGTGTTACAACAGGAGGAAACCTAAACTAACTTTATATATACTGGATAGCTCTATCAGTTCTAAACTGTTCTCCCTAGAGATCCAGAAAAGGTCATCTCTTATTGATCCAGTGTTATGACAAGAGAAAACCTAAACTAGACTAACTTTATTTATACTGGATAGCTCTATCACTTCTAAACTGTTCTCCCTAGAGGCTCCCTAAAGTTAGTTTAGTTCAGGTTTCCTCCTGTACTAACACTGCACCAAAAAGGCATGACCCTTACTGGACCTCTAGTTAGAACAATTCAGAGCTGATAGAGGTATCCAGTATAAAGTTCAATACCTGTTTTAGTGGTCGCCTTGGATCCACGATATTCCGGTCCATAATCGGGCATACACTCGACCCGGAATAACCACATCAGGTCTTTACACTTGCCCAACTTTCCTCCACAAATAATGGGGTCCGTCGGGTAACCGAGCGGCGAGTGGAGTCTGGTAACTACCCAGAGTCTCTCAGCTATGACGTCACCGTTATAACCATTCTTTCCTTGGCATTGGATGAGCGCGGCGTTTGTTTGGAAGTTTTTCTGGTTGATTTCCATCAGCCATGGTTTGTCTGGGTCTGTGAGTTTCATGTCGTCCTCCCAGGAGTAAACATAGCCACCTTCGAGGACCAATCAATCAATCAATAATCGATCAATTAATAATCGATTAATCAATAATCGATCAATCAATAATCATCAACAATCAATCAATCAGCAATCGATAAATCAGCAATCGATCAATCAGCAATCGATCAATTAATTAATGTATTTATCTTTTATTAATCAATTATTAATTAACCTTATCCCACCCCTAATTGAGACCCCCCCTCCACCTAATCCTAACTATAGACAAATTCGTACTTTCGACTGCCCATCCAAATGACGCATTCTGCCTTGGACCTTAATTGCAGTTAATATGTAGCTGAGATTGGGAGTATTAAAATACTCTCTCAATATCAAGCCAATCCAGAATAAATGTTATTCCAAACAAAGCGTGCATAATAATAACACAATATTGTGAATCCGGAAAAGGATTTAAAGCCAATCCAACTTCATTTCTGTTTTCCGATATAGCCACAAAGAACCGTCTTTAAACAATTTTAATAGTAGCATGTTTCTCTACTGTGTAAATAGAAAAAGGCGCAATATTTTCTGTAATGTCAAGCGATTCAACCGTGCGAAAGCTCATTGTTCTTCGAGCAACTTTTTGTATATCAGATTGAAGCTCACTTTGATATGCATATCTTAACTATTTCAGGGGGGGGATATAAAATATTTTTATCTGAAAATTGAACTTCAATGTTAATTTTTACCTGAAGTGAAATTACTGTAATAAACCTTTTTCTGATTAATTATCATTGTAATAGTGAGTTGATGAAGTGGTAGTGGGTTATATTTTTGAATGTCCAGGACTGCATTTCTGGCGTTTTCTGAAGCGAATTTGCACACGAGATGGATCCAAATTGACTGTATTTTACACATTTCAGTTATGTGGAGGTTTTTAAAGAGATCAGCTTCTTTCAAGTAATTTAACATTCTATTTTAGTTATCACTTTACAAAATATAACGACTTTATTACCCACATTTATCTGAAAAGGTCAAAATTTTACCTTGAATTCTACCTGATTTTTTTACACTTTTAGAGTTGGGGGGGAGGTCTTACACCCCTCACACACCCCCTCACACGCCCCCGCTCGCTACGTCCCTGTCTTTTAGTCTCAGCTACATGTTATGACTCAACTGCAATTTAGGCCCAGCGCAGAATGCGCCATTTGGATGCGCGCAGTCGAAACTACGAATGCGTCTATATGAAAACTCGCCCACCTTCAGAAATCTCCTCTTTACTAATACTCAGCCAACGATAGGTGACAGCCCCCGGCATTTCGCACTCCAATGTGCCGTTATCAATACTTCCTATGTAGTAGATGTGTTTGATAACTCGTGTCAGGTAGGGGGGTGATTTCGCTGTGATTGTGACGACTTTCTCCTCGCGAAATAGAGCAAGCGCCGGGTGGAGGAAAAGCATAAGGATGATGTATTTGTCCATTGTAAGTTGCGACCTGTATTTGTACGAAAGAGTATTGTTGACCGTTTGCGTAGTATTTCTCCCACGGCTTTACAGTCAGCTATAGTGACTTTATTATCAAGTCCTATTTGATTCAATACAAATATAATTACGTTCTAATGTTGTTTAATGGTGTTTTTTTAATCCAGTGTTATCCTTCAGTTGACTAACTGTCAAATGTTTCCCAAAATATCATTCCAAAATGGCTGAAAATGCCATTTCAGAGGCTCTAGATTTCAAAATTTCTGAGGGGGGCATGCCCCAGACCCCCCTAGCTGAGAGCCTGAGACACTGTTTCCCTCGGCGGCAGTAAATAAATGTTTTAAAAGTATATATAAACTTCTCAAATTAACTAGTCTTTAAGGACAAATTCAAAGCGAACGTTGACTTAATTTATGGACGTTCATTACCGTGGTATAAAGACAACGCTACGGTGCTGATTTCCTTTTTGTTTTGATCATAAATTATTAACGAGTTTGAGAAATATATTTTAAAGATCTTATCAATAATTCATGAGCAAAACAAAACACAAAGGAAATGAGCACCGTATCGTTGTCTTGATACCACGGTCATAAACGTCCATAAAAAGGTAAGCTTTCGCGTTTAATTTCTTTTTAAATACTGGTACGTTTGAGAAGTTATATCATAGACTTAAAGTCGTTTATTGTAGTGATTTTGAAACATCTCAAAGAATACTAAAATACTTGGTTATAGCCACGTTTTTCAACGTACTTTTCGGTTCAAATCATTCAATAATTTATATACCTAATTTAGCTAATTACATCATTGCAGTGATCAAAAACTATCAAAGTATACAAGACATATTAATTACCAACCAAAAGTTTGAAAAAGTGTAGTTTCGTAAAAAAGCTTACCTTGAAAAAGCCAGCTATTTTCGGAAAACTCCAAATTCACATGTTTTTTATAGTTTATAGTCGAAGAAAAAATATCGCTTCTTGTAGGTAAAAAGATGAATTACAATGTCCTCTTTCTAACATTAATATATTTTAAAATATTTGTCTTTTTTTAAACATTTCAAACAACAAAGTGACGAAAACTAACGAAATTTTTTGAAAAAGTATTCGCCCTTTTGGGAATCGGGCAGTCGAATTTTTGGGCGCGACAGGCGGTGCGGGGTATGCCATATATATACATATTCTATTTTATTGTGAAATTTAGTACTAAATTGATGGATTTTGTGAATCAAGCTAAAGAAAATAATGAGAAGGAGTGTCTAGAACAATAATACATTGAAAAAGTGCACCGAAGAACCCAAAATTAATACAAAAAATGTTAAAAATAGCACATTGACGGTTTACCTTGACTGAAGTTGTGATTAACAACATTAAATAGTTAACTTGAATTTTTGCGGTATTTTTACGTCTAAAAATGCCCGCCATTTTGAATGTTTCGGGGGGGTGACAGCCTCTACTTAGCGCACTGGCTAAGAATCGGTTACGCTCAAACATTAGCGTTTTACATGAAGTGAGACCTCTGTATGTATCTCCTCTGTGCCTGGAGTCACATGTGATTTGTATATATATTATTAGCCATGTGCCAAAATATGGGACTTTAAAAACGCGTTTAAACTTCAATGTATTTTAGAATCTTCAACCAAAAAAGGATCCAAAGCGAAAACACTCAAGACTAAACTACATATCTTAGTTCTATTGATTTGCCTCCAAATACAATACTACACTGATATAATGAAAATAATTAACATTATTTTGTCACTCTGATAACTGCAGCAGTGCAGGTTGACCACCATCTGCTGCACGATAACGCTTTGTAAAACCCAACTATTAAAAGACAAGACTTCATTTTGATACAATATAAACTATTAAATATAATTATTTACAGTCAAATGTACAATTTATCAAATTGAATATAATCCAATATATGGAATAAAATAGAATAGTTGCTGATACAGCACTGCAACCTGTAGTAGGCTTTCAGTAAGTGTTTCACGAGTGCTACACATGGTGGTCAACTTCAAATGTAGTGACAGTTTTGGGAGCTAGCAAACGATGCTAATTGTTCCCATTACATATGTCATGTATTTGTTACCAAACACAAGGTCAATACATATAGTGAGCAATTTAGTCACTCTGATAACTGCCTTTCCTTTTAGAGTTGACCACCGTGTTCCCACTTAGTGAAACACACCTATCTCTGGTGTAAGTTGTCTATATGTAATATAATATAATATTAATCACATATCAATTTTTCGACAAAATCTCAAATTTACATATCCTATAATTTCTTTGGGATCTTGCTTCGTTTTCTATCCCAACAACACTTGGGGGCACATGCTGGGGCACAGCTACTGGCACATCCACCGCCACATGCCTGCGTGGGTGGGGCAGCGGGGCTACAACATTGCTGTGAGCAGGATGGGGCACAGGCCTGTGGGCAAGGTGCGGCGCATTGTTGTTGGGTTTGGGACAAACCTAGAAAGATGAACAAAGATATTAAGGAAGAATGATATTAGGAGATAATTTGCTTAACTCACTATGTGTGGTAACCTCCTCCGCAGGCAACTCTGTGGCTTCCAAGACGGCGAAATTCGTATAATAAAGTAATAAACAACGCAAGAACGCAATATTTCTTTATATTATCATTTAGCAGAGAATTGGGTGATAACAGGGGATAGTAAAGGGATTTGGAGTTGGTTGGAGGTGAAATCCCCCTGCTAGCTAATGAAACAAAGCTAACCAATTCACATTTTCGGATAACTTGCATGCCTAGTTACCACTGTTCTGATAATGTAAGCATAGAATGAAACAAATATAACCAATTCACATTTTCAGATAACTCACATGCCTAGTTACTACTGTTCTGATAATGTAAGCATAGAATGAAACAAAGCTAACCAATTTACATTTTCGGATAACTCACATGCCTAGTTACCACTGTTCTGATAATGTAAGCATAGAATGAAACAAAGCTAACCAATGCACATTTTCAGATAACTCACATGCATAGTTACCACTGTTCTGATAATGTAAGCATAGAATGAAACAAAGCTAACGAATTCACATTTTCAGATAACTCACATGCCTAGTTACTACTGTTCTGATAATGTAAGCATAGAATGAAACAAAGCTAACGAATTCACATTTTCAGATAACTCACATGCCTAGTTACCACTGTTCTGATAATGGAAGCATAGAATGAAACAAAGCTAACCAATTCACATTTTCAGATAACTCACATGCCTAGTTACCACTGTTCTGATAATGTAAGCATAGAATGAAACAAAGGTAACCAATTCACATTTTCAGATAACTCACATGCCTAGTTACCACTGTTCTGATAATGTAAGCATAGAATGAAACAAAGCTAACCAATTCGCATTTTCAGATAACTCACATGCATAGTTACCACTGTTCTGATAATGTAAGCATAGAATGAAACAAAGCTAACCAATTCACATTTTCAGATAACTCCCATGCCTAGTTACTACTGTTCTGATAATGTAGGGATAGAATAGAACAAAGGTAACCAAGCATTTCAATTATATATGTGAGTGGATTGGGTGGTAACGGGCATTAGATCTATTCATTACCTTGGGCATATGAAGCTTGTTGACCACCTGGTGCTCCTGGCTGGCCTGGAGGGTAACCTGGGTACCCAGGCTGTGCAGGGTAACCTGGGGTTTGTTGGGGATATACTTGGTTTCCTGGATACTGTCCTTGTGCATTCTGATACCCCGCGTGTGTAGCTGTAAATAAAGAATGTAAAGTTAGAATAGAATTCTCGTGCTGCTCATTAACGTTCAGCGTTAAGAATTGGAATATTCAAATTCGCGCATCCTATGCAAATCTAGCCTGCGTGACCGGCCCTCGTTGATCGTAAAAGAAGAACGGGGAAAGAGGGCCTGCCGCAAAACCCGGCTTTCGTGATTAAACGCCCTAACAAAGGTGCATTAACATTGGCCAAGAAAAACGCAGCTGAACTATGGGGAAACCCCAAACCGAAAGAAATGATTCGCTTGTGCGTAATCAAGACGAGGTAATGTAGTTAAATATATTCCCGTGTACGTAAACATGTCAATTAATTCTTGGTGTTGACCAATAGAATTCTACGTTCAGAAATTGGACGGTGTTTAGTCGCGAAAGCCGGGTTTTGCGGCAGGCCCTGTTTCCCCGTTCGTCTTTTCCGCTCCAACGAGGGCCGGTTATAAATGCAAATGTATACTTTCGCGCAGTTCAAATTTCGCGCAGTCTCAATATCCCACAAAACTAGAAAATTACACTTAAATTATGTTTTTCCTTGTTAAAATGACTTTGGATATTTTTTTACGAAAGTTCTCGCAATAAAAATTTGCGAGCCACTTGAACACAGATTAGAGTTAGGGTTATGAGTACCTGGGTGTCCATGACGTGGAGGTTGGTATCCACCATATGGTCCCGGTTGTCGATGTTGTGTACTTGGATATCCACTATATGCCCCCTGTGGTCCATGTTGTGTATTTGGATATCCACCATATTGCCCCTGTTGTGGTCCACCATATTGCCCCTGTTGGCCGCCATATCTTTGATACTGATTAGGTCTTTGATTACTTCCATATTGACCATACGGCGAAGACTGACCATAGGGCCTGGCCCCTAGATCTGAACTCTCCTCAGGTGAACCTTCTTGTGCGGGTTGTGTAGGTTGTTGGGGCTGGGCACCCGCAGATTCAGGCTGGGCACCCGCAGTTGAGTCTGCAGGCTGTTCGGTTTGGCCAGCGGTGTTGCCTGGTGGTGGCGTCACGTCAGCATATGGGTACGTCAGTTTGCCATCGTTCTGAACCGGACTGACCAGTGTGGGAACAGGTTGATACTTGGCTACTTTCCTGTTTGGTTAAAAGTTTCACAGTGAGTTCCTTTTGTAGTAACACTGGATCAGTAAGGGATTTCCAATACTGAACCTCTAGGAAGAACAGTTTGTATCTGATAGAGCTATCCAGTGTAAATAGAGTTAGTTTAGTTTAGGTTTCTTGCTGTAGCAACACTGGATCAATAAGGGATGAGCCTTACTGGACCTCTTGGAAGAACAGTTTAGAACTGATAGAGCTATCCAGTATAAATAAGGTTAGTTTAGTTTAGGTTTCCTCCTGTAGTAACACTGAATCAATAAGGGATGACCCTTACTGGACCTCTAGGGAGAACAGTTTAGAACTGATAGAACTATCCAGTATAAATAAGGTTAGTTTAGTTTAGGTTTCCTTCTGTAGTAACACTGGATCAATAAGGGATGATCCTTACTGGGCCTCTGTTTAGAACTGATAGAGTTATCCAGTATAAATAAAGTTAGTTTAGTTTAGGTTTCCTGCTGTAGCAACACTGGATCAATAAGGAATGAGCCTTACTGGACCTCTAGGAAGAACAGTTTAGAACTGATAGAGCTATCCAGTATAAATAAAGTTAGTTTAGTTTAGGTTTCCTCCTGTAGCAACACTGGGTCAATAAAGGATGAGCCTTAGTTGACTTCTAGGAGAGCAGCTCTATCCTCTACCCTCCCATTTGCCCTTCCTACTCACTTGGCCACCTTCTTGCTGGGTGCTGCCCCTACAGGCCCCACACAGCACTCAAAACGACAAGATGGTTCGCAAAGCTTGCGACAACTAGGATCGCATCTGGCTCCATCGTAAACTATCTCATCATGAGGATTTCCTTCCTTGTCGTAAAATCGATGTCGGTATCTCTTGGTTTGAACCTTTTTCAATAAAATAATAATAAGAATCGTGATTTATTCGTGGTACTTCCACTGTAATAGCACTTTGTGTGCTACTACAGTGGAATCTGTATTAAGCGGTAATCCTCGGGTAATTCGCGAGTGACCGTTTGATACAAGGTGACTGCCTAACGCATTTATCGCGTAATAGGGTACCGCTTAATACATGCTTGAACATACATGTGTGTATGGGGATCACAGGTGGCAGATGCGGTTAGTAGGGCTGTGCAAACTCCGGTTTTTCGGCCCCGGCTGCTTACAGCTGAAATATCCGGCTCCAGCTTTGTTGCTTCACAACTCAGAGGATAGGGTCTGACTGGATTATTATCCAGGAATATCTGGAATATTATTCAGCTCGACTTTGTACCTAGAGATTTTCCTAGTGATCGAAAGCCGACAAGCGACTCAAGCAAACACAGTGAAAGAAATTATGTAAACTTTATTGAACCATTTAAAATGCTCACACGATTTTGGGTACCTTGGATGGAACAGTTTAATGTTTTTTCATTTACAAACAATAAATCCTTAATAACCTAGAACCGGACTTAGGGGGTTGAAGTGCGCGAACCGGTGTCAACTGCTATATACTATAAATTAATAAGGGCTGAGCCAGCGAGTAAACTTTACAGTTCATTTTCACAAATTGTTCATGCGCAAGTAATGCAAGCTAAGCCCATGCGCGGATGCAGTTATTGCACCGTATTGTTAATATATGCAGTATTATGATATTGTTAACACATATATTTGCAGTTGTAGATACGATTATCTATTCTTGTCATATGTCATTTTGATTTTCCAGCCTGAGCTGGAAGAAAGCATCCCAACTCCGGCTCCAGCTGACCAAGAAACGCCGGAGCTCCGGCAGAGTTCCGCCCTCCGGCGCACAGCTCTAGCGGTTAGCGCGCTGCCCCTTTACCTCTGAGTTAAGCCGGCTATACAACGGGTCGAGGTCAGGGATTTACTTAGGTTGGATAACTTCTCTGTGCTTGAAAACTCGTCTAAGTAGAGTTGTGGTTTGTTCTCTCCTGTGCTTTGAGTGTTTTTTCTGTGGGTCTTTCGGTTTTCCTCCTTCACCAAAAACTAAGCCTTAGGCCGTTGTTGTCGAGCACGTGTATCATGACCTCTAGCTCGAGTGTATTGGGCAACCACACCCTGTGTAATCGACATGTACTAAACAGTGCTTCCACAACCGCCTGTTCAAAAGTCCTTTCACAATGTCCAAAATTCCTTTTTCCCCACAAAATTTTCCTGCCACCCAAACGGTAGAAAAAATCAAGAAAATTTGAGGCAAATGTATCACAAAATATTGTACGCTCACAATTCTAGGCATTTAAGTGGTTTTAGACTTGTAACTTGTATAAGTTACAGAAATCCTTGCAATTTCCTTTAATTTTTGTATTTTTCCTTGCCATTTCTTTGTAAAACTCATTTTCTTGCATTTTCCTTGCAAGGACCAATATTTCCTTGCTGCAGGGAAAAATCCTTGCAAGTTGAAGCACTGGTACTAAATATGTACAAGCTAAATAACAAACAAGTATGTATCCACACCTTTGACTTCGGCTTTGGTTTGACAGCTGGTTTGTAACGCGGGCTCGGTTTTCTCAGAGCCTTAAGGCGCTCAAAGGCTGATGGGATATGTACATTGTACATGTCATTTTCATCATTTTGGTAGGCTGCATTGCCCGCCAACCCTTGCGCATAGCTTCGGCCATACTGTGGGGAACCTGGGCTAGCCAGACCGGTTTGGTAGTTGCGGCCTGTTTGTTGTGGATGACCTTGTTGAGGGTAACCTTGTTGAGGGTAACCTTGTTGAGGGTAACCTTGTTGAGAGTAACCTTGTTGAGGGTAACCTTGTTGAGGGTACCCGTGCGGTTGTTGTTGGTATGGGTTAGGTTGCATTCCTGGCGTGCCCATTTGACCACCAGAACAACATTCTAGGAGAAAATATATTATCACATTTATACTTTTGTTACTAGTTTTGTTAAAAGTGTAGACAAAGAATGATCTCCCTAGAATGCATGTGTTTTCCTAAAACACATTTAATTATTCAATCGATGCTTAAATCGAGGAGAATATAAAGTTTGAATTTGTTCATTATTTAGAAATGTAAAACATCGCATGCATGGAGTGTAACAGTTCAAATTTTCCTGGTAATGTCGCCGGCGACCGAATTAAAGAATGCTGGATAGAACATTTCGGTGAAAGGTAAGCTCCATGGATATTTTCGTAGTACCTAATACATACATACATTATTGCTTTGTTATTGAAAGGTAATATAATCCAAATAGGAAGACAGTTGCGCGTCTTCTGATAAAAATAAACGCGAGCGTTTGAAAAACGTTTGTTATTGAACGGCTTTTTATTTTCACTACAACAAAGATTCAAAAGCGTAAACCGCACAAACACGGCATCAAATATCGACAACGCTATCGAAATTTCAATGGGCGGGCTTATAAGTGAATAAGTGATTTATTTATTTTAAAACACATTGTCAGCTAAAAGCAAAGCCTGTTTCACAATGGGCGTGTAAAAACAAATATTTGCAAAGTATATACCCATATACATTGCAAGTACAAAAGTCAAAATAGATAAGCCAATAAAATTGCAAAGTAGCATGTATAAACCATTATTTACAAGAAAGATGTGATTTTAAAGATAATGAGTAGCAATTTTTCTTTCAAAGCTTGATAGGATTTTAGTTTCTCGTATGTGTTCAGGTATGGAATTCCATATGGAGCTCCATCATACGTAAAGCTCTTTTTCATACTATTCGTACGTGGCTTTGGCAAACGTATTGTACTTGAGCTGTCACGAAGACTGTAGTTTATTAAATCATTTCTGTACGTAAATAGTTAGTTCAGACAATTTTGCCCCATGCTATTTAATATTTTAAACATCATTTTCGCTTTGGCTTTCACTCTGTCTTTTGAGTGGTTCCCAGCCTAATAAATTCAACACAGTTTCTTGATTAGACTTTCTCAAAGTCCCTCGTCTTTAGGATCGTCTTTATAACGAAGGAATTTTCAAGGAAGTATTTGCGAAAGAGTCGCCAGTGCTGCCCTCGACCAGTGCTGCCCTCGACCAGTGCTGCCCTCGACTAGCAGAGGTCGACTTGGAGCAAGTCTATTTCTTGATCTGCGTTCACAAATCTGAATTACAAAGTAATTCATTATGCTACACTTACGTGGCTGGCATGAAGGTGCGCATGACTGTGGGCATCCTTGAGCACACTGACCAGCGGCGGACGGTCCTTGCATCCCAGGTGGGGGCATCATAGGCGGTGCGTGCTGTGGGGGTGGCGGGGGTAGAGTGTCTTGATAGTTTAAGAGGTCTTTAAACATTCCTTGGTGGTAAGGCTGAGCGCCTGGTGCACAGCAACTTCTCTTGCATGAAGGAAGACAGAATTTCTTACAACCGGCATGGCATGCCCATGTACTAGGCTCTGAAAAGTTGGAAAATAAGTTTATACAAAAATAAATGTAGTGCTTAATGTTTCGATACAGTGGTTCATACCTGAACTCCGCTTATTTTCTGTCTTGGAAGCTAAAAGATTAAGATAGAAATGGCCCGATTTATAAACAAGAGAAACTATCCAGACGAACTAGCTAGAATAGTGTGATCTATCAGGGATGGATTTAATGGGGTGGTGCAGGGGGATGCGCACCCCTCCTATGCTTGACCAAGGGGGTGCAGGAGGGGTGCAAATTTCATATCAAATCTGAATTTTGGATTTGACAGGGCATTTATCAAACAAAAATCAAGTATCTGGCCATTGATAGGCCTTTTTGACCATCTGGGCAACCATATGTCCCCCTCGACCCTGCAAGGAGTCCTTAGTCATGATTCACCCTGCTTCGGACGCCGGCCACACCCTGCTTCATGACCAGCACCCGCATAGTACCCCCCCCCCCCATCCGATAATACTGGATGCATCCCTGTGATCTATACTGACAATGATTCTGGAAACAAATCATATCTGATATTTTCCTGATAGTTCGTCTAATGTCGTATTTATACACATAGACGGATCATCCGTCAAGACAAACTATCCAGACGAACTAGCTAGAATAGCGTGATCTATACTGGCAATGGTTCTGGGAACAAATCGTGTCTGATATTTTCCTGATAGTTCGTCTAATGTCGTATTTATACACATAGACACATCATCCGTCAAGACAAACTATCCAGACGAACTAGCTAGAATAGCGTGATCTATACTGGCAATGGTTCTGGGAACAAATCGTGTCTGATATTTTCCTGATAGTTCGTCTAATGTCGTATTTATACACATAGACACATCATCCGTCAAGACAAACTATCCAGACGAACTAGCTAGAATAGCGTGATCTATACTGGCAATGGTTCTGGGAACAAATCATGTCTGATATTTTCCTGATAGTTCGTCTAATGCCGTATTTATACACATAGACACATCATCCGTCAAGACGAACTATCCAGAAACAAATCAATGCCGTATTTATACACATAGACACATCATCCGTCAAGATGAACTATGCACATAAGTTCATCTGAATAAATGACCTGCGACGTCTGTTTGTCGTGTTTATACACAGACGCATTATCAGATGAACTATTTCTTTGCCCCAGTTCATCCAGACCGCGGATCATCCGTCGCTACTATGTATCGGACCAATGACCTCACTAAACGTTGTGGTAATATCAGCTTGCAACCTCTCACTTTTGAGTAAAGTGTTGTTAGATTTGGCTTTCAAAATAATTTAGTTAGCTCGACTGAATTTGCGTTCTCGCGCTTCATTAAGACATACCTGATTTGTGCTCGATATTCGTGGATCCCGCGAGGAGCACGAACAGTTCGAGAATCACGCAGACTGTATAAACGGCCCGGTGCATCATGGGATAGTCTCAAATATTCCCGCTCTTTGCCGTCCGTTCCTGGATACGAATGAATAAAATCACGTATACATGCATTGATAAAAATTTACAGACTTTATAGCTAAGGGTTTGCCAAGGGCCTATAATACGAATATAATACGAACAATTCCGAGTAATTCTGATGCTGTAGTGACCTGTAGCTAGTTATCGAGCACGAAATAAACTTAGCAATTCATTTTAAAAGTGCCACAAATGTTTTTTTATATAACACATTTTAGCTGGCATAGTTCTAAATACTTCATATAGAACTAGTGAATTCATTTTTTTCTTTCACTCGACAAATTGGGGATTATTTAAACACAATTTCACGGTTGACAATTTAATTTACCCGAAGCAAATTATAACTTTCTAATGACAACACACTGTGTATTAATTTCAGTGGAAATAAGAATATATTTAGAATATACTTCTATTTGCGTTTTCGCAAACATTTGCATTTGATTATTATGATATTTTAAATCAATCTCATACCTTTTTTACGACGAAATTACAAAATTTTCTCTTCAAATTAACTCTCTATTTTCAATGTCCATTTGCAGGTACTCTAATAAGATCATCGCTTGACTAACTTGAATTATAAACAAGCAAATTCTTTGTGAATAAGACAAGCTCTTAGTATTGTTTAAAGCGGGAAAATTTAAGGTGTTTTTAAGTATGAATATATGTTTAAACATGTAAAATTGGCTGTTTTTATATGCTGAAGGCGAATTATCCGTCTGAACGAACTTTGGCAAAGAGAGGATAGTCTGATAATTTGGATGATTAAATCATTTTACTCTGTCGCATTATTGCTCTGTACTATAAAGACGAGTAACAGAGGTTTTGTCTGTCTAGACGAACATCTCTGTCTTACGAGACAAATTACTGGAGATCATTCGGTCAAGCACAAGACGAACTATCCAGATGAACTAGCTAGAAGATAGTTCATCTAATGTCGTATTTATACACATAGACAGATCATCCGTCAAGACGAACTATCCAGATGAACTAGCTAGAATAGCGTGATCTATACTGGCAATGATTCTGGGAACAAATCATGTCTGATATTTTCCTGATAGTTCATCTAATGTCGTATTTATACACATAGACAGATCATCCGTCAAGATGAACTATCCAGATGAACTAGCTAGAATAGCGCGATCTATACTGGCCATTGTTCTGAGAACAAATCATGTCTGATATATATTTTCCTGATAAGTTCGTCTAATTTCATATTTATACATATATAGACTGATCTATATGCATGCAAGTTCGTCTGAGTGAACGAACCTCGCAGATAGATCGTCTTGACAGATGGGGTGTCTGTTTGCCACGTTTAGACACATGCATGCGGACAAATTATCAGACGAACTATGGACTACAAACTATCTTTTCTTTTCCCAAGTTCGTTCAGACAGATCGTCCGTCTCTATAAATCTGCTGTTTTCGTATAGAACCACAGTTATACACAATATATTACTTAAGTTATAAATTTACTCTCAGAATATTCACGCCTTAAAATGCTTGCCAGTTACTATTTAATGTTACGAGCAAATGTCATCCATCATTACTACATGACTTGTAGTGTTAATGCTTAAATCTTAAACGTGGGGGGTCCAGTTTGGGTAGTATTATACAATAAGCTGCCGTTTCTGAACTTCTTGAAAGAGATTCACCCCCTTTTCCCGTCCCCCTTCCCCTAGTGTCCGCCAAAGGTTAAACGTCTAAACATAATTGTTGTGTTTTCGTCTCTGTTTGTCGGGTAAACAACAAACAAAGTCACATGATGGGTCACATGACTTCTTGCAACGCTTTGGACATTTCTTCTTATGTTCTTTCTTCTTCGGTTCACTCTTTTCCATCCGTCGGGCGATCACGTCGCGCATCGTCGGAGTGAGCTCGGGGATACAGCACGCAATATGACATGACTGAAGACAGCGGTGTTGACATATGTCTTCACAGAGCGCTGAAAAGATTGAAACAAGTTGAAACTAAACTAACTTTATTTATACTGTATAGCTCTATCAGTTCTAAACTGTTCTTCCTAGATATCCAGTAAGGGTCATCTCTTGTTGGTCCAGTGTTACTACAGGAGGAAGCCTAAACTAAACTAAACTAAACTAAACTAAACTAAACTAAACTAAACTAACTTTATTTATTTATATTGGATAGCTCTGTTAGTTCTAAACTTTTCTCTCTAGAGGTCCAGTAAGGGTCATCTCTTATTGATCCAGTGTTACTACAGGAGGAAGCCTAAACTGAACTAACTCTATTTATACTGGATAACCGTATCAGTTCTAAACTGTTAAGCTGCAAACTTACGTTTAGCTACTTGAACTGCCGCTTTCGTAACCGCAGGTTTATCTTGAACCCGCTCTAGTTTGGACACATCCGGGATGACAGTTTTCTTGTGGCCCTTCATATCATGTAGCTTTTTCTTCCATTTGACAATCTTTTCTAAAACACACCATAAAAATTGTTTAAGCGATTATCCGCAAGGGCAACATGTACATACTTTAAATTTTGGTCAACTCGCTCGAGTATCGCCCTAGTATGTATACATGAACTTGCGATTAGCTCTTAGCAAGTGAACTCTGTAGCTCAGTGGTTAGAACGCTGCACCGGAGTTTATCTTTCGGAATTTCCATCTACGAAAAACCTTAAAAACAAATACTTACTTTGTCTCTCTTTTTCAAGTTTCTTTTTGTTTTTCAATCCTGCAATTGCGATGTTTGCCAGATTTCTCATTTCATCTGCAAAATAGCATAAAGTGAACATTATAAATAAGTCCTAATATAGAAAGCACTCGCTAATCTCCGTAGGCTTAATAGCTCAACAGATATCGAGGTGGACTTAATTCCCAATGTTAAAATATTATCAATAACATTACTCCACTTACTTTTTATACTGGCCATATGCTTGGCATATGTATAATAGATCCTTTTCCTATGCTTTCTTTTCTTATGTTTTCTTTTTAATTTTTTGCCTTTCATCACTTTTACTATTTCTTTCAAATTTTGAAGCACGGCGCCATTTTGTTTTTTCTTATTGATACCATCATGACGTCTTTGAGGTAGGCTGTGGTCATTATCGGACTCGTCCCCGGTATTTTTAGCTTTTTTGTCATCATCATTTTCGTTCTCATTCGTACTGCCTTCGGAATCCGCTCGGTCGCTTTCGGATTCTGCTCTGTCATCTTCGTCTTTTTCCGTTCCCCGATCGGAGTTTGGTCGGTTGTTATCGGAATGCAGTCGTTCACCTTCGGAAGGTGCTCGGTTTTCCCCGGAAGTACTTTGGTCATCATCAGAATCCGATTGCTTTTCTTCGGAAGGTTTTCGTCGCTCTTCGGCTTGTGATCGGTCATCACCGGAAGTAGTTCGGTCATTGTCGGAATCAGTTCGCTTCTCATTGGAATCCGATCGTTTGTTGTCTGTATCCGATTTTGTGGTGTGTTCTGGCGGTTCTCTTAAGTGGTCTTTGCTCTTTGAATTTCTTTCAGCTGTTGTGTGTGTTATAGTTAGACACAGGATTGCCAAGAGCATAAATAATGTTCTGATACAAACCATCCTATAGGTTATTAGAAGAAAATGATTATTAATATACTTAGTTTCGCTAAGTGTAACAGTGCAGCACACGGTGGTCAACTCTTAAGGCCCAGACACACCGAACGCGATTCGGCAACGCGACGCGATTTTTCAGTTTTTAAAAGTAAATAAAACCGTCTATGGAAGGAAATTTTTAAATACATGCAGATCAAATAACTCAAACTGTTATAGCGCTTTTGAATATTTGAAAAACATAAAACAGGATCAAAGTTATATGTCAGTGAAAATCGAAAAATCGCGCCGCGTTGTGGAATCGCGTTCAGTCTGTCTGGACCTTAAAAGGAAAGTCAGTTATCAGAGCGACTAAATTGTTCACTATATGTATTGACCTTGTGTTTGTTGGTAAATACATGTAATAGAAACATTGAACATCATTTACTCGCTCCCAAGAGTGTCAATACATTTGACCACCATGTCTAGCACCATACAAAACACTTAACTGAAACTCTACATTAACAGATACGCTACACTAACTTATATTGTACCAAGAATATACTACAACACTTAACTAAGAGCGCAGTACGTTATATTTGGTCTTCGGTTACTTGTCAATCGGAAAATCTACTGGTAGGAAAAGGCTGCCTTACTAGTTAAAAACTATCTTCTTAACTCTTTCTCGTCCGTATCAATCATATGAACGTTGTTGACTTTAGTATTTTATTCTGTCTAAACACTATACAATTTTTATTTGTCAATGGGAAAGTCCTCGGACGGGAAAGAGATATTATTTAGTAGTTAAAAACTATCTTCTTAACGTATTTTTCTCGTCCGTATCAATCCTATATGAACGACGTTGACTTTAGTATTTTACTCTGTCTAACACCACATGATTTTATTTGTCAGTGGGAAAATCCTTTCGCCCGAGTAAAAGTTAAAAAGGTTAAAATTTTATCTATAAAGCAATTTTCTTACCTGCGATTGTCTCGGTAAACAAAATCCTTTGAGATTTCAAACAGCTGGCAAGTCCTTAGACCATTAATGCATCTACATTTAACATTGGTATACAAGTCAAGTATTGAATACAATATCCAAGACTATTATATATTTGCTTTAAAGTAACAATTTTGATGGTCTTTTCTACTGTACTTTGAGAACGAAGCCCTTTATTTTTTTATTATATCTTCAAAATGAAGTTGTGAACCTTTCAAAAGCATTGAAAAGCATTGAAAATGCTTAAACAATGTAGAACCATGTAAATTGCGATTTTCAAAAGATCTTGGACTGGTCTTTGCAGGTTGCTGTCATAGCTGATTTTAAAAGCGACAGGTCAATTATGGCTCGAAAGTACGTGGAAGCCGATTTGTGCTAGCGCTTATCTCGCAGATACAAATATATAGTTATTACAGGGGACATTAAGCTGTCATTGTTGTGTCTGAACTTTTGTCAGGAGGGTTACTAGTGGCCACGAATTTACTGCAAAAGGGCCTTCGCTCGAAACATTGAAGTGCATGCTTTTAATCTTTTTCAGGTAGTTCAGACACAAACCACGGCAGCCCATTAATGCTATCCCAATTTATGTCTACAGTCTTATTCGCTTGTGCCTGCGCTTATGTCGAAGCTTATGTCGAATCCCTGGTTGAATATGCTACACTGCAATTTTTACCTGACCAGGCTTGTCATACGACAGCCGCGATGTCCAGTGTTATATTACGGTCAGTGGATCTTGTCAATATTTGGATGATAAATTATTCAACGCGCGTAACCTGTTGATTTTAAAGAGCGAGCCAAACGTGGTATTTCAAATTCAAGAAATGTAATTTTTAAATCACAAGGAAGGAAAATGGTTTTAAAGAGGAGAATGTATTGGTATGTTTTGTTTTAATATTCTTTAAAATATTTGTCATATAATAATAAACGGTTAAACTGTTTTTTGGTAAAGAAGAAAATATTTCATGCAGGTTGTGTAATGTATATCTACGTTTTAATCAGATACAAAGTTCACAGTTCGGTAGATTAAGTAAATAAACTATATCCAATTTTGTAACACTTTGGTAAAACTCAAATAAGAACCAACAAAAGCTGGAACGCTGGCTCGTTTAGATTGAGATTGAAAAGCAACATGTCACAGTCCTATAGTCTTAAAAAAACTTCTAATATAGGGGGATTTAAGCATATAGCCATTTTCAATCATTCTTAGCAGTTATTTACGGTTGAATGAGTAAAAAATAAATGTAAATGTATGCGCTTTAAACTGAATATTTTTTATAACTCCACCGTTGGTTTCATTTTGTAGTATCTTGGCAATAACGATTGTCATTTTTGATATCGTTTTATCATTGGAAACGAGAGATACGCTAAACGAACTGAGCAGACAAGAACAACGTGAAAAACGACAATCTGGTTTTTCTCCTGTTATTCCAAGCGATGTTAAAGGTGGATAACTCGCTCTATCAGTTCTAAACTGTTCTTTTTAGGGTTCCAGTAAGGGACATTCTTTATTGTTTCAGTGTTACGTTAGTTGCTACTTGTTTTCACATATTTTTTTCTTTTCTGCAGAACAGTTTAAAAATTACGCCAAGTCATATCTGAACAACATGGTGGAGCAAATTTCGAAGAGGAACAAAGCACCAGAAAAACAAGTGCCGTCAACGTCACGTAAGAAATTTCGGTGTTCTTATAACTTATAAGTCCAACATAAATTAAGAAATTGGTCCCATTTTTACCATCAAGACACATCATCTGATGTCTGACAGATCATCCGTCTTATAAACACAAGATGAACTATCCAGACGAACTAACTAGAATAGCGTGATCTATACTGGCAATGGTTCTGGGAACAAATCATGTCTGATATTTTCCTGATAGTTTGTCTAATGTCGTATTTATACACATAGACAGATCATCCGTCAAGACGAACTATCCAGACGAACTAGCTAGAATAGCGTGATCTATACTGGCAATGGTTCTGGGAACAAATCATGTCTGTTATTTTCCTGATAGTTCATCTAATGTCGTATTTATACACATAGACAGATCATCCGTCAAGATGAACTACCCAGACGAACTAGCTAAAATAGCGTGATCTATACTGGCAATGATTCTGGGAACAAATCATGTCTGATATTTTCCTGATAGTTCGTCTAATGCCGTATTTATACACATAGACGAGCTACACACACAAACGTATAAATTGCCATATAAAAGTTACTTTTGTAAAAATTACCGCTGAGTTCAGCCTGCTACCGTGCGTCGAGGGTAGGGTATTAGAGACCTTACGATGATACGTCCTGTGTACAACGCCTGCATTTCAAGCCGCGAGAAGCGGTACTTACCAAATTGGTTTAGGTCCGAAGTAGAAATCTTCTCAAATATATAGCCCCTATTTTTTCCTGCTCAACCTGTATCAGATTCATACGATTCATTTGATAATACACGACAAATTTTCTTTACAATCATTTATTTGAAGGAGTTTGTTTTGGCCGTCGTCGTCGCGTTGCCGTCCTACATCGTAAGGTCTCTAATACCCTGGTATTACTCATCTTAGATGGGTGACTGAACACTGTAAGCGAGTAATTGTCAGGGGCCGCGGAGCACGGTGCTGGCTGGGGGGGGGGCTTTAGTCCCTCCAATAATTTGTCATAGATATTGTGATTTGTGATTTCTAGAATACACATAAGTTAAAAACATATTATAGTTTTTCACAACCATAAACAAGTTGAACTAAAGAAAACGTTTTACATATCCGACAGCTTGGCTAACTATACAAGGCTTTTGCTATAACGATCAGGTGTTGCTTGTTCCAAGTCTGGATTGGAAGGGTATAGATCAGCTATTCCGCGTATAGACATTTTCGTATGCAACGAAATCTAGATAGGATGATGGACGGGTTTCAAAGAAGAAGCCGTTTCATGTTCATTTCATGATTCGTTGCATAGGTACGATCGGTAGATTCGGCAGTCAGCTGCTTTTCTTTCGACCAAGTATTTGCAAATAATTCTTGTGACAATGCTCTTATATCTTCCCCCAAAGTGCACGAAATTGCATTTCAGAGATTGTAGATTTCAATGATTGTGGTTGATTCTCTTCTGTGCTACGAGGGTTTTTCTTCCATCCTTACTGGCCAAAACTAACCCTTAGTTATGTGAATTGGAAACCATACCATGTCTAAACGACCATGTACGACATTAACATAGTACTATTAACAGATTGATTGATCTATATTTGACTGATTGATTGATTGATTGGCAGGTGCTAGTATCTGTGCCGAAGTATGTCAACATCGCTGTCTACCCTCGTGTGAGTGGTCTTGCTGTATAAAAGAGAATATAGAAGAATATAGATCGGCACATCTTGTTAAGCCTTTAGTTGCACATCCTGGTATACAGAGAAAATCCAATCTCGCTGAAGTAGACGCCGGAACAGATCGGACAAGCGTGAAAAAACCTTCGACAAGTGCCGGAAAGAGGCGTGAGAAAATCGAAGAACCGTTGAAGGATGGAAATGAGTGTCATCCCAGTTGTAAACGTTATTGTGTGCCATCTTGTCGCTTTGCTTGTTGTCAACCTGTTCAGATTAGAGGCGTTGTACTGCTGTAACTTTTGCTTGTGAATTTGAATCATTTGGTAAACTTCCAGTATACACCAGGCCCTTGAGCAAGCTCTCTACTCACGTAAAACGCACGAGTTGTAACAAACCTGCAGCAGACTTGTATCAATGCTGTTTCAACAACTTGTTATCAGGATGTGTTCGCTCTGCTTGTTCACCAGCTTGTTGACAAGTTGTCATCGGCTTGTTGACAACTTGCTACAAGGTTGTTGATTCAACAGATATAAGAATATTACGTCATGCATATTGAGAATATTATGTCATGCTAAAGACTAGTTCTCATATGTCGCAAGAATCGGCGATGTCCATTGTCGGTGGTCATTGGTGTGTAAAATGCTTTGTCTGTCGGCAGAGAATACAATAGATCGCCGACCATCGGCGACATATGAGAACTAGCCTTAAATAACCCGCCATTTTGGGTGGCAAAAATCATCGCGTGCACTCCGGACAGCAGCGATAATGGCTGGTTCAATTCGGCAGAAAATGGAATTTCTAAATTTTTACACAACGGCAACAACCGCAGCCTCGCTTTGACGATTAATTGACGGTATTTGACGCAAAGTTTGTTCTTAATAAGTTCTAAACATTTGCCGTTCAAAATGGCGGAAGCCAAACAAAACATCACATTATGCGTTGTGACGTCACCTGCAAGGGCTGCACAGTGAGCTCCATATATATCTGGAGTAAGAATTCACGTCTAAAAAGTGAAGCCAAAGATGGCGGAAATTGACGTCCAGTGCCAATCCCTTTCTATTGTTTTCGGCCGCGCGGTTTGAAATTGACGTCCAGTGCCAATCCCTTGCCGGCAAGGAGTGTGCCAAAATTTCGTGTTTTTACTTCGATTTGGAATTAGCTGGAAAAAATGGTATGAAAATTGTTTATGACCTTCAGGAGTTTTGACGTCAATTGCCGCCAACTTGGCCTATTGGCCGAACATTAGAAGTTCTTACCACAAATATGTATGGAGCTCACTGGGGCTGAATAGCAAGCAAAAACCTTGCTATTTATAAAACTAAAATCTTAACACAATAACAAATGAATGGACATTTTTATTATAAGTATATAACTATTACAGAAAAGAATTACTAGACAAAATGTTTCATTTATTCTTCAAAATACACTTCAATTTCATCAGGGCTAAAGTTAGCTTTACCAGCCAGCAATGCTTTTGTCTTAAGCTCACCATAACCATACCCTTGTGGCGGTTGATACGTATAACCAAGCGAACTGCTCGACTCCGTATTACTGCTAGGAAAATCGCTGATGCTTATATCGTTGCTAAAAACGGCTCCTTTACTGGCATCAGCACATATAGCATTGTGATAGTTGTCAAATGGACGGCTTTGAAATGGCGGCAGATCGTCTTTGTTTCTTAGGGAGAATACAAATGATTTTGAACTCCGGTGACAATTTCGACTGTTGCTGCTGTAACTGTAGCGGTTATGGTATTCGTGCACTGCAATTTGATATTGTAGTTACTTATTGTACGAATTGAGTCTGTAGTCTATTCATTTATCATCTATAGTTATGGCAAATCCTTTATTTTAGCCCCCTCTCTATTAATCCACCTCCCTCAAGCATGTCCCCTCTCTACTAAACCTCCCTCTCTAATAAGGCTACCTCTCTAATAAGGCCCCCTCTCCAATAAGCCCCCTCTCTAATATAAGCCCACCCTCTAATATAAGCCCACTCTCTAATAAGCCCCCTCTCCAATATGCTCCCTCTCTAATATAAGCCCACTCTCTAATATAAGCCCCCCTCTCTAATAAGCCCCCTCTCCAATAAGCCACTCTCTAATATAAGACCCCCTCTTTAATAAGCCCCCTCTATTAAACCTCTCTAATAAGCCCCCTCCCTAATAAATCCCTCTCTAATAAGCCTTTCTTTAGATTAAACAACCTCTCTAATGAGCCTTTCTCTAATAAGCCCCTCTCACTATTAAACGTCCTCTCTAGTAAACCGTTCTTTCTATTCCCT